>JARQOD010000001.1:341999205-342049128 GCA_033576555.1 Oophaga sylvatica
AAAATGGCAAGGTCTTTAAGTTCAAAATAGCTGGGTCCTGAAGGGGTTAAATACAGGGCTATCCGGGTGTTACACAAACCAAATGTCAGCCGCCCAGCTCCCCTAGGCACCCAGCAATAACATACCACCAGGAGGCGGTATCCTTCCCTCAGGCCCCCGCTGAGACCGACGCACTGACCCTGGATAATGATCCATCTGCAGAACTAGGTCTTCAGGTCCGGAGCTGACCAAAAGTGTGGCTGCACTAGCTGAAACTATGCAGTCCTTGCAATGCCCCCGAAGGAGGATAGAGTTAGCCTCCAGTCCGGATGACGTCCCGTGGCGACGGAGGAAGAGGATCCCACCAATCAGAGGGAGAGAAAACAATCGCTACGACCAGGACAGACGACCCATTTGCCGCTGATGCAGCAATACGGGCACATCGCAAGATTCTGCTATTTAAAAGAGCGACCCCTGGGGCAGAGGGCCAACCCCCAGGAGTAGACGACCCGCCCACAGAACTGGCTAGCCAAGTACGTTGAAGGGAGACCGGTCCTCCCAGTTGTGATTGACGGCATCCCAATGAACGCTTTACGGGACACCGGCTCTCAGGTAACGACTATGCCGTATATTCTCTGCAAACGTATTGGGCTGACTCTGATTTTACTCGCTGCCCAGATGATGAGCTGACAGTAGTTGCCAGCAATGGTCAGCCTTTGCCACAGAATCGGTATAAGGAAGTTACCATTAAGGTGGGCGAGTAGAATTAAAAGCCCAAGGTATGATAATTGTAATAATTGTAGACATTGATCAACGAGAATAATAACCCAATGATGACCTTAAGTACTAATGTGATAGAAAATTGTCTTGCCGAGGTTATTGTTTTGTTGCTACAGGTAGCCGAAACTGCTGGTTCCAGTGAGCAACGGGTCCTACAAAAGGAGATCAAAGCCCTGATCAAAGACAGCAGGTAGAGCTAACTGGTGGAGAAGTCGTCAGTGTCAGAGTGAGTGATGCATTCCCCATTACAATACCCCCAAGGAGTGGGGGGATCTTTTTACTCTTAGACCTGTGACGGGGACAAGGGGGCATCCTCTGCGTCTGGAGGAAGGAAGGTTTAGTCATAATCACAGACACAGATTCTTTACAGTAAGAGCAGTGAAACTATGGAACTTTCTGCCGTATAATGTGGTAATGATGATTCCCTACTAAAATTTAAGAAAGGACTGTATGCCTTTCTTGAAAAGTATAATATTACAGGCTATATTCACTAGTTTCCTAGATATTGAGTTGATCCAGGGAGCTAGTCTGATTGCCGTATGTGGAGTCGGGAAGGAATTTTTTTCCCCAATGTGAAGCTTAATGTTTGCCACATGGGTTTTTTTTTGCCTTCCTCTGGTTCAACATGTTAGGGCAGGTTAGGATAGGATATTGGTTGAACTAGATGGACTTAAAGTTATCCTTCAACCTTAATAATAACTGAAATGTCAATTTGGTGTCAGGCAGCCATAGGCCTCAGAGGAAGAGTTTACCAAGCCCAAGCCAGTGTACTCTGATAGTAGGCCCACTATCCTAACAGCCAGAGGGGTAGTCAATCTCCGCAAGGGGAGGTGCCAGCACTTAAATTGTGGGGAGGAGGAGGCCAAACTACCTCGGTATGCCACCGTTGCTAAGCTGTTCACTGTCAATAACAACGCAATTCAGACAGCAGAATCCTTGGTCTCATCCGACCAGTCAGAGGACAATGGCTCTGCAAAACAGCTGGAGGATTGGTGTTATGTTTCGGTAGCTGAGGAGTGCAGGTAAAAAAGGCAATACACCAGAGCAGTTGGAATCTATGAGATTGCAGTACCCTGACTAACCACCACAACTAGAGGCAGCCGTTGGAGCGTTCCTACGTTGGTCCTAGACCGCCTCGTCACAGCCTGAGAAACTAACTACACCTAAAAGATAGAAGGAGGAAAGCTATCTGCCCCGGAGCAGATCCCCAAAGAACATAGAAAGCCCCCAAACATGTAATGGCGGTTAGGCAAGAAGAAATACTGACACAGACAGAAAATAGTATGAGCAAACGTTGGGGCCCAAACTACCTAAATAGAAAAGGATAGGAAGGGCACTTACTGCAATCCCAAAAAACCCTGAAAAGCACCAACTCTACTAATTTCAAAAACACCTGAGATCACACGACCTCTACCACCTAAATTAGTTCTCTGGTGTAACAAAATCAAAACAGCAGCCACTGAAAAAACTGGAAAAAGCAAAAGTACAAACAACAGTGGCTGAACTAAACTGAGAGGGCAAAAGCCCCCGAGGGGACCCTGAAGGCCCCCACAGAAGTGCAAGACAAAATGCAAAAATCAAGCACAAAAACAAAAAGAAGAAAATGTCTTATCTGTTAGCAGGAGATGCAGACACAAAACAGCAGGCTACAAAGGAAACAGGAATCAAGGATTGAGACCAGAACAATTGACCACCGGCAACCCTGATGGGAAGTCGACTCCCTTATATAAGACCAGTCAGTAACACCTGATTCCCAATCCTCACAATCTTCACTGGACAGTCCAGTACCGCTTGTAACCACCAGAGGGAGCCTCTGCTCAGAACTCATTTCAAGCCCATTCACAACAGATTGGTGTCAGCAGCTGCACGTAGGAACTGACTCCACCCTTCCATACCAAAAGAATGGGGTTTACCGAGTAGTTCAAGAGTTTGAACGGGTATTCAGCAAACACCCTTTAGACTTTGGGCAGGCAAAAGGGGTCCAACATCATATCCCCACTGGAAATCATCCGCCCATTAAAGAAAGGTACTGGCCTGTACCCCCAAATCACTATCAATGTGCCAAGAATATGTTATGAGAGATCAAGGAGGCTGTGGTGATCAGAGACAGTTGTAGCCCCTGGTCAGCTCGTTTGTCCTCGTTAGAAAGAAAGATGGTACAATGAGGATGTGTGTTGACTACAGAAAACTTAACAGCATTACCCACAAAGACGCCTATCCGTTACCCAGGATAGAGGAATCACTAGCTGCACTGAGAACCGCTAACTATTTCTCTACCTTAGATCTCACTAGTGGGTATTGGCAGGTTCCCGTGGCAGAGGCAGACAAAGAGAAGATCACCTTTGCAACACCAATGGGCCTCTCAGAATTCAACTACAAGCCTTTCGGCGCAGCGCTCCAGGAACATTCCAGAGATTGATGGAGTGCTGCCTTGGACACATGAACTTTGAGACAGTTCTGTTGTACCTAGAAGACATAATTGTCTTCTCCAAGACCTATGAGGAACATTTGGAGCACCTGGCAAAGGTGTTCGAAGTCTTGTCCAATTTTGGCCTGAAAGTGAAATCCTCAAAATGCCACCTCCTGAAGCTCAAGGTGCAGTACCTAGGCCACGTGGTGAGCGCGGAAGGCGTGGCACCAGACCCTGACAAAGTCACTGTTATAAGGCACTGGCAGAGGCCCAGCAACATCCATGAGATACGCCAGTTCCTGGGGTTGGTAGGCTACTACCGAAGGTTCATCAAGGGCTTCACTGAAATAGCCTCACCTCTGCAAAACCTTCTCTTGAGCCAGCCCAAGAAGGCCAGGAAGAAAAGTTCTATGTTTGATTGGAATGACGAACTGGAAAGATCCTTCACTCGGTTGAAGGCGGCCCTTACGGGGGGTGAAGTTCTGGCCTACCCAGACTATGATCAACCATTCATCCTCTATACTGATGCCAGAAACGTGGGACTGGGAGCAGTGCTGTCGCAGGTACAGAAAGGCAAAGAAAGAGTGATCTCCTACACCAGCAGGAAACTTCGTCCCACTGAAAGGAACCCTGACAACTACAGTTCCTTCAAGCTGGAGTTCCTCGCCATCGTCTGGGCTGTGACCGAGCTGTTCAAACACTACTTAGCTGTGGCAAAGTTTACCATCTTCACGGACAACAATCTGCTGACTCACTTGGAAACCGCAAAGCTAGGTGCACTGGAGCAGCGATGGATGGCTAGGCTGTCCAACTATGTGTTCACCATCAAGTACAGAGCAGGACATAAGAAAGCCAATGCTGATGCGCTGTCCAGAATGCCCAACTTACCAGATGGGGGAGAAGATCCAGAAGCACTCAAAGAAATCGAGTTACCAGCCTTCCACCGTTCAATTGCGACCCAACGCGCCCAAGGGGTGAAAAACAAGTGCTACATCACGAAAGAGGCCACGTTAATCCCATGACTGGGCAGAGACACAGGATAGCGACCCAGTAGTCCACCTGGTAAAGGAGCTACTGACACAAGCTGACTCGTGTCCCGGTCCAGATGCTTCACTAGAGACCCAACATTTGTGGAAGGAAAAGGGCAGGCTGTTCATCTACGAGGGGAAGCTGTGTCGGAGGAGTGTCAATGTCCGAACTCACTAACTGGTCTGGCAGATGGTAGTCCCGAGGCAAGATGCATCAATGGTCCTGGAAGCGTACCACAATGGAGCAGGACACTTCGGATGGACGAAGTTGGAGGTCCTACTTCGCGAGAGATTTTACTGGGTTGATATGAGGAAGTCCATCGAACATTGGTGTTGAGAGTGTGGACCATGCAACTTGCGAAGGAAAGATCGTAACAACCAGCGAGCCCCGTTGCAGCCAATAATCACTAAACAGCCACTTGAATTGGTAGCCTAGGACCACATGAAGCTAACTCCAAGCTGTTCAGGCTATGTCTACGCCCTAACCATCATTGACCATTTCTCAAGGTTCCTGGTAGTCGTGCCTGTCAAGGACCAAACAGCAAAGACAGCGGCCAAGGCATTTCAACAACGCTTTTGTCGACCACACGGTTACCCTGAACGAGTGCTTACCGACCAAGGCCCAGGCTTTGAAGCAGAAGTGTTCCAGGAGTTCTGTAACATGTATGGCTGCAAGAAAATCAGGACAACGCCGTACCATCCACAGACAAATGGCATGTGTGAGAAAATTAACCAAGTGGTAATTGAAGACCTTGCCCCTGGAAGAGAGAAATTAGTGGCCAGAAAAGTTGCCAGATCTGGTAGATCTTTATAACCACATTCCGGTGAAGTTCACCAACTGCACACCAGCCTACTTGATGAGAGCAAGACCTTGCAAGTTACCAATTCACATGGAAATGTGAGTCCTGATACCTGAAGTGACATCACCAGATGCAGACTGGGATACAGAGTGGCAGCAACAGTACTGCAAAGTGCAAGAATACGTAGAGAAGAGTTTGTCTCAAGCAAGACAAAAGCAAGAAAGAAACTACAATCAGCACGCGCCTGCAGTTCACTTGTCGCCTGGAGAACAGATACTCACAAGAAAAAGACGACTCCACAAACTTGATGATCAGTGGGAAGCTGAACCATATACCATCATGCCTTCAGACTTTGATAATACAAAGGTGTGCCTCATCAGCAAAATGGAGGAGAAAACTTATCAGCAGTGTCAAGGGATCACTTAAAACCGTGCCCTGACCAACTAAAGGAAAAGATTGGAGATAAGGACATTCCTTCATCAGTAGAAAAAGTGGAAGAAAAGGTCCGCATTGTACTTGGCAAGTTCCCTTCAAATTGGACAAGAGTAAACCAAGCCATAGTCATGCCCATCTTAACCTTTCCCCAACTAGGAGTAGCCCCCTGATGAAGGAGTAACATCCGAAAACGTGCGTCGGGGCACGTTCGGCACCTATCCTGGTTTCCCTAACTGCTCCTGTCACTGCATCCCGCAAGGTAATTTCTGACCAGATCCAATGTACCCGGCCTTATTAGGTATACTTACCATTATATTGGACATGGATTGATTTACTATATATCCTTACAGGGACTACTCTGGTATATTATATCCGGGAATGTTTATATGTAGCTGTTATTCTAAACATGAGGCTTTCTTTAAACAGCCGTTAAATTTAATATCTGTCAGCACATGCTAAATGTTTTGCAGTGACTTACCTTTTATAACATTCACGCTGTACACTATGTAGTGTCTGGTTCAGTCATTTTTATTCTCTTTCTGTAGAATAATTGTTTCCATATATATTTTTTCTTTTGACCAGTACATTGATTGTATATATGCACTAGCATGTTAATGGTATAAGCTTTCCATATGGTCATGAGATTTTTTCTGCACGGTCTGGATTGAATCATTAGCGTTTTTTTCAGCAGCTGGGGAATCCATTATGGGTGCTGTTTTTGTTGGATGTCCCTGTTGGACATTGATACCTCACTTGTGTCACCGTTGATTTCACCTGTTCATTTTATATGAAATGCTTATGTACATAATAAAGAATTGTTTATTTTTCTACATTATGGATCTGTGGTCGTCCTTTTTGGTCTTTTTGACCTAATCTTCCTTCAATATTTGATTCAGCGATAGATCCTTGAATTCATTTCTAGCATTACTATTTGCATATTATTGTTATCATGTTTTTTGAATTTATTTTTTTCTATTGCTATTCAGTCATATTTTCTCTGTGCCAGAAAGAGAAGTGATTCAAGATCAGCCTGAAGATCTGCAAGCTCAAGTGACAGAAGCCACATCTGCAGTGAAACGCGAAAATTTGCCCCCCTGCTAGCGGTGAATCTGTCAGACCCACAGTGAGTCTAAGAAATCGCAGACGGCTAATGCCCAGCTTACTAATACACACACTAGACCAGGCTAGATCACTACAGACACCTGTACTGTGTAAATCTACCCCTAGTACTAGAGGTCAGATCCCAGCCAGGTATAAAGACTAAAATGCTACTGTACTAGTAATGTAAATAAGTTAAAAATGTTTATAACTGCAACCATTAAGCATATGTGCCTACAGAGACTACTGTATGAACTTTTAACCATTCTCATTTCCTTGATTAAATGGACGATTGGGTCACTGGACTCGTAGTAACCAGGACAATGCTTGTAAATAGTCAGCAATAATTGCTACAGAACAAAAACCGTCTGGCGTGGCCCAAGATGTGGTCCAAAAAGTGAGATCAGCCATGCCTTGTAGCCCGCCCAAGGCCTACGTGGAGGGTTTGAGACGGGTCCCTTATATTGTACTTTGCTAGGGTGAAAAGGACACCCCATTTCAAGACTTTGCCAAATTCATATAATTGTTAAAACTTTGTAAATAGTTATGATATGTTTTCTTTCATGTTTCCTCAGTCCAGGAGTACTGAATTGTACTAGGGGGGAATGTGGCACCCCAGGAGTTCGGTTGCCACAGTGACCTTGCTTCCCTCCAGAGGGGAGTGATGTCATGCCTGAAAGCAAGCAAGGATCCCTTAACAGGTAACACAGCATGCAACACTTTTCCTACTCCAGACCAGAAGGGGAGCTCTAACACATGATTTCAGGGGAGCTTCCCTGGAATATTCTGGCTGGGGGAGGAGTTAGTTAGTGTCTGAGGAGAGCTGAGGAAGGACGTTTTGGAGACAAGCTGGGGACAGGAGCTATAGCAGAGCTCACCCCCAGGTCTGAGCGCCATAAACCGGACCCCAGAGTCCAAGGCTGAATGAGTAAACTAAAGCCCCAGCAGCAGAATCTGGAGGGCAGGAGACAGCAGGTCCTCTGTCCCAACTGAGACTCGATTACACAGCAGCATGTGTGAGCCGGAGATGCCATAAAGGAGCGATTCCTGAAGCAGGCTACAGCTGCCTGTCATAAGAGTGAAGTTCTACTTAACTAAGAGACAGCGAGAGGAACTTGAACAGAGCTTACAGCAGCAAGTACCTCAGAGAATAGTGCTAGAAAGGAGGCCTCACATCTCACCTGAATAGGAGATTCCCAAATTGCTTTCAGGCTGACCGACTACAGCATCATTTGTAACCTGATCCCGGTACACTTTGCCTGCTGAACTGTGAGTAAAGCTTTGGAAACTGCATCTGACTGTGTCCTCTCAAGTTCTTCCTGCAACATCCACTCAACACTGCTACATCCCTTGCTAAATACTACATCGTTACCATCTACCTTACATTACATCTGCCTTGGAGTTAGCTCCACTTGTGGGGAGCTTTACCAACTCAGCTGCATCACCATCAGTCTCAGAGAATCTGCACTGCAGCGCTGGTCACCTCTGACCAGGTGGCGTGACGAACACCTTATTACAAACTCTATTATCCATTGTAAATATACCCCTTTTATTGGACGCCCAGGGCCACGGACTGGGTCACTGCCGCTGTGACACTTCCCCTTTAAGAAGCGGCCCGGTACAGAGTACCCCACTGCCCTGGCGGGTGATCCATAATGAACTTATCTAGATGTGTGGTGAGAACTTTGAACCCCCAGTGTTTCACTAAAGTTTATAACGTAGAGCCGTGAAAATAAAAAATAATTTTTCCCCCACAAAAATGATCTCAATTTTTTATTTTCACAAGGGTAACCGGAGAAATTGGACCCCAAAAGATGTTGTCCAATTTGTCCTGAGTACACTGGTACCCCATATGTGGGAGAAAACTACTGTTTGCGCACACGTCGGGACTCGAAAGGGAAGTAGTGACGTTTTGGAATGCAGACTTTGATGGAATAGTCTGCGGGCATCATGTTGTGTTTGCAGAACCCCTGATGTGCCTAAACAGTAGAAACCCCCATAAGTGACCCCATTTTGGAAACTAGGCACCGCAAGGAACTTACAGGTCCTTCTCAAAAAATTAGCATATAGTGCTAAATTTCATTATTTTCCATAATGTAATGATTAAAATTAAACTTTCATATATTTTAGATTCATTACACACCAACTGAAATTTTTCAGGTCTTTTATTGTTTTAATGCTGATGATTTTGGCATACAGCTCATGAAAACCCAAAAATCCTGTCTCAAAAAATTAGCATATTTCATCCGTCCAATAAAATAAAAGTGTTTAAAACAAAATAAAAAAAAAACCATCAAATAATAAAGTTCAGTTATGCACTCAATACTTGGTCGGGAATCCTTTTGCAGAAATGACTGCTTCAATGCGGCGTGGCATGGAGGCAATCAGCCTGTGGCACTGCTGAGGTGTTATGGAGTCCCAGGATGCTTCGATAGCGGCCTTAAGCTCATCCAGAGTGTTGGGTCTTGCGTCTCTCAACTTTCTCTTCACAATATCCCACAGATTCTCTATGGGGTTCAGGTCAGGAGAGTTGGCAGGCCAATTGAGCACAGTAATACCATGGTCAGTAAACCATTTACCAGTGGTTTTGGCACTGTGAGCAGGTGCCAGGTCGTGCTGAAAAATGAAATCTTCATCTCCATAAAGCATTTCAGCCGATGGAAGCATGAAGTGCTCCAAAATCTCCTGATAGCTAGCTGCATTGACCCTGCCCTTGATGAAACACAGTGGACCAACACCAGCAGCTGACATGGCACCCCACACCATCACTGACTGTGGGTACTTGACACTGGACTTCAGGCATTTTGGCATTTCCTTCTCCCCAGTCTTCCTCCAGACTCTGGCACCTTGATTTCCGAATGACATGCACAATTTGCTTTCATCAGAAAAAAGTACTTGGGACCATTTAGCAACAGTCCAGTGCTGCTTCTCTGTAGCCCAGTGCTGCTTCTCTGTTTCTGGTTCAAAAGTGGCTTTACCTGGGGAATGCGGCACCTGTAGCCCATTTCCTGCACACGCCTGTGCACGGTGGCTCTGGATGTTTCTACTCCAGACTCAGTCCACTGCTTCCGCAGGTCCCCCAAGGTCTGGAATCGGTCCTTCTCCACAATCTTCCTCAGGGTCCGGTCACCTTTTCTCGTTGTACAGCGTTTTCTGCCACATTGTTTCCTTCCAACAGACTTCCCATTGAGGTGCCTTGATACAGCACTCTGGGAACAGCCTAATTGTTCAGAAATTTCTTTCTGGGTCTTACCCTGTTGCTTGAGGGTGTCAATGATGGCCTTCTGGACATCAGTCAGGTCGGCAGTCTTACCCATGATGGCGGTTTTGAGTAATGAACCAGGCAGGGAGTTTTTAAAAGCCTCAGGAATCTTTTGCATGTGTTCAGAGTTAATTAGTTGATTCAGAAGATTAGGGTAATAGCTCGTTTAGAGAACCTTTTCTTGATATGCTAATTTTTTGAGACAGGATTTTTGAGTTTTCATGAGCTGTATGCCAAAATCATCAGTATTAAAACAATAAAAGACCTGAAAAATTTCAGTTGGTGTGTAATGAATCTAAAATATATGAAAGTTTAATTTTAATCATTACATTATGGAAAATAATGAAATTTAGCACTATATGCTAATTTTTTGAGAAGGACCTGTATCTAGATGTGCCTAAACAGTGGCAATGCCCAATAAGTGTCCCCTTTTTAGAACTAATCTACTGTTTCCTGTTATGTAAAATTTATAATGTAGTGGCCCATACGTGAGTTGTATAGTGTTTGTTAGGTTGTCATACGTCAGTTGTGTAGTGTTCGTCAGGTTGTCATACGTCAGTTGTGTAAGTCAGAAATGAATTTAGTAGTGCATGTAGGTGTGGTACAGTCTAAAGCATTCATTCATACACAGACCAGGTTTATTGGGGCAGGTGTCACATCAATAAATGGTGTCTGAGGGCGCTGCAATCACTGTGTATGGTGGTCAAGAAAAAGACAGCTCTCTTGTCCTTGTACTTGACCACCAGCAGGTGGTCTCTACATTGGGCTCTGCTGTCACCCCTTCTGAACATCTGCTCAATTAGCGTTTTCGGGAGGTCTCTCTGATTTTTGTTGACAGTACCACAGGCGTCGCGCAGAGAGGGGTTTTGAAGAGTGGGATGCTGGTATAAAAGTTATCCATGTAGAGGTGATAACCTTTATCCAGCAGTGGGTGCACCAAATCCCACACAATTTTCCCACTCACTTCCAAGATAGAGGGGCATTCAAGGGGTCCAATCCGGGTGTCCTTCGCTTCATAAACTCTAAACCTGTGGGTGTACCCTGAGGTACTCTCACACAGCTTATAGAGTTTAATTCCATACCTGGCCCTCTTACTGGGCAGGTACTGATGGAATTTGAGCCTCCCCTTGAAATGAATTATGGACTCATCCACAGATGTCCCTTTGGGGCACGTACACTTCACCAAACTTTTTGTTGAAGTGTTCGATGACTGGCTGATCTCTCAACAGACGGTCAAAATTGGGGTCATCTCGTGGGGGACACTGTGCATTATTAGTATAATGCAGGAATTTGTGGATAGCCTCAAAACGTGTCCGGGCCATGACCATTTGGAACACTTAACAAAGTTCTGGCTTCTTTAGGATCCCCATGTGAAGGACCAGGCCCCAAAACTGGATCATTTCAACTGCGTCTACAGGAGACCAGTTAGAAAATGATGAACCGGGGTTTTGTGCCAAAAATTGATGATCATACAAATTAGTTTGGCCCACAATGAAAAATTGAAAAAGTCTAATTCTGTTAGGCCGGTGGTGTCAAACTTGATTCCTGATTCTGACACAAAATCAGGAATCAGTGGCTCATAATTTTCGGGGGGGGGGGTGGGGGCGAGTTTCATACGGGGTCAGGAATGGGGTCGCTGATGCATCTTGTGTCCTGGGATGTCTGCGTGGCAGTTCAGCAGGACCTGAGGAGGAAGATGAGAAGGAGGAAGAGGACAAGGAGGACGAATCTGAAAAATAAAGAAATGTGAGATCCTCTCCCTCGCTATCAGTGTCGGAGGCAAGTAAAGCATATGCCTCCTCCACTGAATAGCATTGTTGGGACGAACAGGACAACGTTTTTTTATCAATATTGTGATTGTGTCAGTACTTCATTTAACTGTGTGTTGGATAGTGCTTGGTGTAAACTTACTTTTCTGAAAAGAAAAAGCTAAAAGGAAAAAAAAGCAGCAACCAGGGAGTAAAAAATGTCAGTGAAAATAAAAGTATAAAACAGCAGGAACGAGCTCTGATGAGTGAACTGCGTCATAAATGAAAGCTCGGAGGCTGCTGGATGTGTGCACGAAGGTTGGGAAGAAGAAATGTGTCTAAAACAGCAGACACGAGCGCTGATGAGTGAACTATGTCACTAATCAAAGTTTGGCTGCTGCTGGATGTGTGCGCGAAGGTTGGGAAGAAGAAATGTGTCTAAAACAGCAGACACGAGCGCTGATGAGTGAAATGCATCACTAATCAAAGTTTGGCGGCTGCTGCATGTGCGCACGGAGCCTCACCCGGAGACCCTCACCTGACCAGGTATCTGCGTTCTTACCTGATGCGTTATTCACAATGCTTCCCTTTATGTTTAACACTGCAATTAGCAGTCATTTTGGTATTTTTCACTATCCCTGAGGCATTTCTCCTCTAAGGACACTAACTGCAACTTATTAATGTATGGGACATATTATAGACACTTCACATGTAAAGGTATATTACCAATATGGCTTCATATACTGTATATCTGACACCATTATCATATAACATAGTCCTGTGTTATCTTTATGGGTGCAACCTCCACATTTTCTCATAGGATGTTTTCTTACACAGGTCTATTATTTTTTCTTCATTTTTTTTCCATTTTTTCAGGATACATATTATTTATATTATGTTATATTATTTTACTAGATTGTGCTTATGGACTCTAGACCTCTCATTGTTTTTCTACTTATGATTATGGGTCATTGTATATTTTATATGTTATAATTGGATTATCTTGTTTTCACAGAAACAGACTTCTCTTGAAAAAGGCATTACATGCCGAAACTTTGACATTTGTTTTTGACTGTACTACTTCTTTTTGGGTCTATTGTCCACAACAATCGTGGTTTAATTTCTTCATTAATAAAACTGGATCATTTTGAGTGCCGGAGTTTATCATTTGTATGATTCATTTTTTCTCCAGAGCACATGTTGTATTGCTGTGAGCACACCTTTCTCTATTTCATTACTTATCAAAGTTCGGCAGCTGCTGAAAGTGCGCACGTGTTATGATCTGCTACAAGCACTAAGGAAAGATGGGAATTCTGTCCCTACAATAGAACTAAGCTGGATCCCTACGATGTAACGGGGAACCTGATCCTGCGACCAGACCCGCTAAAGTCCTCAGCTAGTCTGAACGAAGACCTATAGTTGCGAGGGAGGAATCCCTACAAGATCTAGGGACTGGGTGAAAAGGTGGACACCTCCTAACAGAAAGTGTAGCAGGGAAAATTAAACAGAAAACAAATAACTTAGATATCCTAAGATCAAGCAAAACTGACTGAGTAAGGCACCTAAGCACCCGGCTAGCTTAAGAGTAGATAATACAATGAAGTCCAGCAAAGCCAGAAGGGCGGAGCCAGACTAAATAGGGTAAAAAGGTCATGTGACCAGCAAACTGAAATAAAACCTAACAAGAGGGTTGTAACAGTACCCTCCCTTCTAAGAGGATCCTCCGGATCCCCTATGACTTAGGCTTATCCGGAAACCTCTTGTGAAATGCTCTGACAAGTCTAGACGCAGAAACATCCTCCGCCCTCACCCATGAGTTATCCTCGGGTCCATAACCCTTCCAAGCGACGAGGTACTGCAAACCCCCTCTATACCGTCTAGAATTTAGGATGCGGGAAATCTCATATTGCCCGTCCTCCACCACCAGGGGAACAGTGGCCGAGACGTCTCCATCTGAGACCTCAGCTTTCTTCAAGAGAGAAACATGAAACACCGGATTAATCTTCCAGGAGGTAGGAAGCTCCAACTTAACAGCAGATTGGTTAATAACCTGAAGCACCTTGAAGGGCCCTACAAACTTGGGACCCAATTTCTTAGACGGAACCCTCAAGCGCAGATTCTTAGAGGACAACCAAACCATGTCCCCAATAGCAAACAAAACCTCTTGTCGTTTTCTATCAAAATACACTTTGGATCTTTTGTTAGCCTCCTGAAGATTACCACGCACATCAGTCCAAACTCTCTCCAAAACACCAGAAAAATTCTCCTCTTCAGGTACAGCCGATCCCAACTTGGAAAATGACCCAAATGACGGATGTCTCCCAGTACAACAAAAAAAAGGCGAACAACCAGCAGAAGCGGATGTATGGTTGTTAAGAGCAAACTCAGCAAGTGGCAGAAACTCAGACCACCCCTCTTGATTATCAGTCACAAAACAACGCAAGAACTGCTCAACATCCTGGTTTTTCCTTTCTGTCTGGCCATTAGACTCAGGATGATATCCGGATGAAAACGACAAATGAACTCCCAATCGGTCACAAAAGGCGCGCCAAAAACGAGCCACGAACTGAGGTCCCCTATCAGAAACAATGTCAGTAGGAACGCCATGTAGTCTGACAATTTCCTTGACAAAGGCCTTAGCGAGAGTCTTAGCGCAGGGCAGTTTGATGAAAGGAACCAAGTGACACATCTTGCTAAAACGGTCCACGACCACCCAGATGACAGTGAAACCCTCAGAGGGGGGAAGGTCAGTAATAAAGTCCATAGCCAAATGTGTCCAAGGTGCACTAGGGACCTCCAGAGGGCAAAGCAACCCCACAGCAGGAGTATGAGATGACTTAGATCTAGCACACACCGTGCATTGACGCACCCACTTAATGACTTCCTTCTGCCATCCAGGCCACCAAAAGCTGCGACCCACAAGTCTCTTGGTCTCAGAGATTCCAGGATGACCTGCCAACCGAGAGTCATGACATTCAGCAAACAAATCTCTCCTCAGGGTACCAGGCACAAACAACCTCCCATGCGGCGTGTTAGATGGGGCATTCTCCTGTGCTTTAAGAATCTCATCTTCCAACACAGAGTCCAAAACAGCAATAACAACCCCCTCTTGCAAAATGTTTTCCTCCTCCTCAGTACCCACCATAGGAGAAAAGCTGCGAGACAAAGCATCAGCTTTAACATTTTTAGTACCTGGGATGTAAGTAACGGTAAAATTAAACAGCGAGAAAAACAGTGCCCACCTAGCCTGACGGGCATTCAAGCGTTTGGCAGCATCAAGGTAGACCAGATTTTTATGATCGGTGAAGACTTGAACGGGAAATTCCGCTCCCTCCAAAAAATGACGCCAGTGTTCAAATGCGAGTTTAATTGCCAACAACTCCCGATTACCGATATCATAATTTAGTTCAGACTCAGAAAATTTCTTTGAAAAAAAAGCACAAGGATGTACTCCATCCGTCTTTTCCTGAGACAACACCGCGCCGACCCCACAGAAGAAGCATCAACCTCAACCAAAAATGGTTTAGTCACATCAGGCTGCGTAAGGATGGGAGCAGAGCTAAACTTCTCCTTTAGCAACACAAAAGCCTCAATGGCCTCAGTAGTCCACTGAACCGCATCAGCACCTTTCCTGGTGAGATCGGTCAGAGGTTTGGCAATCACAGAAAAATTTTTAATGAATTTTCTATAATAATTGGCGAACCCCAAAAACCTCTGTATTGATTTCACACCAATAGGTCTGCCCCTCGAAGATCAATTTTCGAGAACCACTTGGCCCCCACTAACTGGTTAAACAAATCAGGAATCAATGGCAGTGGGTAAGGATTGCGTACAGTAATCTTATTAATCTCACGAAAGTCTAGACAAGGCCGTAAACCGCCATCCTTTTTTTTAACAAAAAAAAATCCAACCGCCACAGGAGACATAGAAGGCCTAATGTGACCGGCGGCCAAGCTTGTCTGTATGTATTCCTCCAAAGCCTTTCTCTCAGGAATGGTAAGAATAAATAAACGGCTTTTAGGAAGAGTCGCTCCAGGGACAAATTCAATTGCACAATCATAATCTCTATGAGGAGGCAATACCTGCGATTCCTTATCAGAAAAAACTTTCCAAAAATCCTGAATAGGTACAGGTAACTCCCCCTTAACTACAGCAGCAATACGTCCGTTACAACACTTGTCATAACAATTAGGACTCCAGGACTTAATTTCATCGGTAGACCAATCCAGTACCGGATTGTGCAATTTTAACCAAGGTAACCCCAAAATCACCGGTGAGGGCAAATTATCAAAAACTACCAAATCCAAATTCTCTTGATGAAAACCATTACTAGTAAGAGGAAATTCACAGATATGGTGAGTAACATTTTTCAAGGGAGAGCCATCCACAGACACAACATTAATAGGGGAAGACAGAAGTTTGGGTTTTAATTTTAGTTTTTCCAAAAATTTTCCAGCAATCACATTGAGAGTTGAACCACAATCCACAAATACCCGAAACTCCATTAATTCCTCCTCAACAGCAGTGGTAGCAGAAAGAAAGACACCTTTATTGTTTAAACAAGCTATACGGGCGAAACTGACCTCTTTTTTTTTTTCTCTTTATTCATTCGAAGCACACAGTTCTTAATAAAATGCTTAGATTTACCACAATAGAAACACAAACCTTCAGCAAATCTGCGTTCTTTTTCCTGAGAGTGAGGTGCCATTGCTCCAATTTCCATCGGCTCTGCAAATTCAGTACAGTCCCTCTCCAGACTTGGAGCTGACAAGGCAGATTTACTCTCATTAACCCTTGCACGCAGTCTCCTATCCACCCGTATGGCTAATTGCATAGCCTCTTGCAAGTTACCAGGTATAGGATAAGCAATCAGCAAATCTTTAACCCTTTCACTTAACCCTGCAAGAAATAAACTTTTCAAAGCTGAATCGTTCCACCCCACCTGAGTGGACCACCTTCGGAAGTGAGTACAATATTTTTCCACATTACCTGATCCCTGTCTCAAACGTCTCAATTCTGTCTCAGCTGATGAAACATGATCAGGATCGTCATATAATAACCCCAAAGCAGAAAAAAAACTGTCCACTGATCTAAAGCATGGATCACTAGGCTGCAGAGAAAAGGCCCAGTCCTGAGGTTCTTTGCACAAAAGTGACATTATGAACCCTATACGCTGTGATTCATCACCAGAGGATCTGGGTCTCAAACGGAAATACAACAAGCAAGCATTTTTAAAAGAAAAAAAATCTTGTTGTTCACCAAAAAATAAATCAGGCAAACGTACCTTTGGCTCCACGAAATGTGCTCCAGAACAACTACTCACGTGTTGCTGGATTTCAGCCACCTCCAGAGAGAGTCCCTGCAGGCGTTGAGCCAAATCCTGAACCGACACCATGATGGAAACAGAAAATCTTTCCTTAGAGATTTTTTTTATTTGGGCTGGACTTACTGTTATGATCTGCTACAAGCACTAAGGAAAGATGGGAATTCTGTCCCTACAATAGAACTAAGCTGGATCCCTACGATGTAACGGGGAACCTGATCCTGCGACCAGACCCGCTAAAGTCCTCAGCTAGTCTGAACGAAGACCTATAGTTGCGAGGGAGGAATCCCTACAAGATCTAGGAACTGGGTGAAAAGGTGGACACCTCCTAACAGAAAGTGTAGCAGGGAAAATTAAACAGAAAACAAATAACTTAGATATCCTAAGATCAAGCAAAACTGACTGAGTAAGGCACCTAAGCACCCGGCTAGCTTAAGAGTAGATAATACAATGAAGTCCAGCAAAGCCAGAAGGGCGGAGCCAGACTAAATAGGGTAAAAAGGTCATGTGACCAGCAAACTGAAATAAAACCTAACAAGAGGGTTGTAACAGTACCCTCCCTTCTAAGAGGATCCTCCGGATCCCCTATGACTTAGGCTTATCCGGAAACCTCTTGTGAAATGCTCTGACAAGTCTAGACGCAGAAACATCCTCCGCCCTCACCCATGAGTTATCCTCGGGTCCATAACCCTTCCAAGCGACGAGGTACTGCAAACCCCCTCTATACCGTCTAGAATTTAGGATGCGGGAAATCTCATATTGCCCGTCCTCCACCACCAGGGGAACAGTGGCCGAGACGTCTCCATCTGAGACCTCAGCTTTCTTCAAGAGAGAAACATGAAACACCGGATTAATCTTCCAGGAGGTAGGAAGCTCCAACTTAACAGCAGATTGGTTAATAACCTGAAGCACCTTGAAGGGCCCTACAAACTTGGGACCCAATTTCTTAGACGGAACCCTCAAGCGCAGATTCTTAGAGGACAACCAAACCATGTCCCCAATAGCAAACAAAACCTCTTGTCGTTTTCTATCAAAATACACTTTGGATCTTTTGTTAGCCTCCTGAAGATTACCACGCACATCAGTCCAAACTCTCTCCAAAACACCAGAAAAATTCTCCTCTTCAGGTACAGCCGATCCCAACTTGGAAAATGACCCAAATGACGGATGTCTCCCAGTACAACAAAAAAAAGGCGAACAACCAGCAGAAGCGGATGTATGGTTGTTAAGAGCAAACTCAGCAAGTGGCAGAAACTCAGACCACCCCTCTTGATTATCAGTCACAAAACAACGCAAGAACTGCTCAACATCCTGGTTTTTCCTTTCTGTCTGGCCATTAGACTCAGGATGATATCCGGATGAAAACGACAAATGAACTCCCAATCGGTCACAAAAGGCGCGCCAAAAACGAGCCACGAACTGAGGTCCCCTATCAGAAACAATGTCAGTAGGAACGCCATGTAGTCTGACAATTTCCTTGACAAAGGCCTTAGCGAGAGTCTTAGCGCAGGGCAGTTTGATGAAAGGAACCAAGTGACACATCTTGCTAAAACGGTCCACGACCACCCAGATGACAGTGAAACCCTCAGAGGGGGGAAGGTCAGTAATAAAGTCCATAGCCAAATGTGTCCAAGGTGCACTAGGGACCTCCAGAGGGCAAAGCAACCCCCCAGCAGGAGTATGAGATGACTTAGATCTAGCACACACCGTGCATTGACGCACCCACTTAATGACTTCCTTCTGCCATCCAGGCCACCAAAAGCTGCGACCCACAAGTCTCTTGGTCTCAGAGATTCCAGGATGACCTGCCAACCGAGAGTCATGACATTCAGCAAACAAATCTCTCCTCAGGGTACCAGGCACAAACAACCTCCCATGCGGCGTGTTAGATGGGGCATTCTCCTGTGCTTTAAGAATCTCATCTTCCAACACAGAGTCCAAAACAGCAATAACAACCCCCTCTTGCAAAATGTTTTCCTCCTCCTCAGTACCCACCATAGGAGAAAAGCTGCGAGACAAAGCATCAGCTTTAACATTTTTAGTACCTGGGATGTAAGTAACGGTAAAATTAAACAGCGAGAAAAACAGTGCCCACCTAGCCTGACGGGCATTCAAGCGTTTGGCAGCATCAAGGTAGACCAGATTTTTATGATCGGTGAAGACTTGAACGGGAAATTCCGCTCCCTCCAAAAAATGACGCCAGTGTTCAAATGCGAGTTTAATTGCCAACAACTCCCGATTACCGATATCATAATTTAGTTCAGACTCAGAAAATTTCTTTGAAAAAAAAGCACAAGGATGTACTCCATCCGTCTTTTCCTGAGACAACACCGCGCCGACCCCCACAGAAGAAGCATCAACCTCAACCAAAAATGGTTTAGTCACATCAGGCTGCGTAAGGATGGGAGCAGAGCTAAACTTCTCCTTTAGCAACACAAAAGCCTCAATGGCCTCAGTAGTCCACTGAACCGCATCAGCACCTTTCCTGGTGAGATCGGTCAGAGGTTTGGCAATCACAGAAAATTTTTTAATGAATTTTCTATAATAATTGGCGAACCCCAAAAACCTCTGTATTGATTTCACACCAATAGGTCTAGGCCAATCCTGCACAGCTTGCACTTTCACCGGGTCCATCTCAAAACCTTCACTGGAGACAATGTAGCCCAAAAAACTAAGTCTCTGTACAGCAAACTCACATTTTTCTAGCTTGGCAAAAAGTGAATTATCACTCAGTAACTGTAATACTTCACACACACTCCTCCAATGAGACTCCAAATCTGGTGAATAAATCAAAATGTCATCCAAATACACAACCACACTTCTGCCGATCAAAGGTCTAAGGATGTCATTAATAAGATTCTGAAAAAATGCCAGAGCACTGGAAAGCCCAAAAGGCATGACCAGATTCTCAAAATGACCCAGTGGAGTGTTAAACGCAGTCTTCCATTCATCCCCCTCCTTCATGCGCAACAAATTGTATGCCCCTCGAAGATCAATTTTCGAGAACCACTTGGCCCCCACTAACTGGTTAAACAAATCAGGAATCAATGGCAGTGGGTAAGGATTGCGTACAGTAATCTTATTAATCTCACGAAAGTCTAGACAAGGCCGTAAACCGCCATCCTTTTTTTAACAAAAAAAAATCCAACCGCCACAGGAGACATAGAAGGCCTAATGTGACCGGCGGCCAAGCTTGTCTGTATGTATTCCTCCAAAGCCTTTCTCTCAGGAATGGTAAGAATAAATAAACGGCTTTTAGGAAGAGTCGCTCCAGGGACAAATTCAATTGCACAATCATAATCTCTATGAGGAGGCAATACCTGCGATTCCTTATCAGAAAAAACTTTCCAAAAATCCTGAATAGGTACAGGTAACTCCCCCTTAACTACAGCAGCAATACGTCCGTTACAACACTTGTCATAACAATTAGGACTCCAGGACTTAATTTCATTGGTAGACCAATCCAGTACCGGATTGTGCAATTTTAACCAAGGTAACCCCAAAATCACCGGTGAGGGCAAATTATCAAAAACTACCAAATCCAAATTCTCTTGATGAAAACCATTACTAGTAAGAGGAAATTCACAGATATGGTGAGTAACATTTTTCAAGGGAGAGCCATCCACAGACACAACATTAATAGGGGAAGACAGAAGTTTGGGTTTTAATTTTAGTTTTTCCAAAAATTTTCCAGCAATCACATTGAGAGTTGAACCACAATCCACAAATACCCGAAACTCCATTAATTCCTCCTCAACAGCAGTGGTAGCAGAAAGAAAGACACCTTTATTGTTTAAACAAGCTATACGGGCGAAACTGACCTCTTTTTTTTTTCTCTTTATTCATTCGAAGCGCACAGTTCTTAATAAAATGCTTAGATTTACCACAATAGAAACACAAACCTTCAGCAAATCTGCGTTCTTTTTCCTGAGAGTGAGGTGCCATTGCTCCAATTTCCATCGGCTCTGCAAAGTCAGTACAGTCCCTCTCCAGACTTGGAGCTGACAAGGCAGATTTACTCTCATTAACCCTTGCACGCAGTCTCCTATCCACCCGTATGGCTAATTGCATAGCCTCTTGCAAGTTACCAGGTATAGGATAAGCAATCAGCAAATCTTTAACCCTTTCACTTAACCCTGCAAGAAATAAACTTTTCAAAGCTGAATCGTTCCACCCCACCTGAGTGGACCACCTTCGGAAGTGAGTACAATATTTTTCCACATTACCTGATCCCTGTCTCAAACGTCTCAATTCTGTCTCAGCTGATGAAACATGATCAGGATCGTCATATAATAACCCCAAAGCAGAAAAAAAACTGTCCACTGATCTAAAGCATGGATCACTAGGCTGCAGAGAAAAGGCCCAGTCCTGAGGTTCTTTGCACAAAAGTGACATTATGAACCCTATACGCTGTGATTCATCACCAGAGGATCTGGGTCTCAAACGGAAATACAACAAGCAAGCATTTTTAAAAGAAAAAAAATCTTGTTGTTCACCAAAAAATAAATCAGGCAAACGTACCTTTGGCTCCACGAAATGTGCTCCAGAACAACTACTCACGTGTTGCTGGATTTCAGCCACCTCCAGAGAGAGTCCCTGCAGGCGTTGAGCCAAATCCTGAACCGACACCATGATGGAAACAGAAAATCTTTCCTTAGAGATTTTTTTTATTTGGGCTGGACTTACTGTTATGATCTGCTACAAGCACTAAGGAAAGATGGGAATTCTGTCCCTACAATAGAACTAAGCTGGATCCCTACGATGTAATGGGGAACCTGATCCTGCGACCAGACCCGCTAAAGTCCTCAGCTAGTCTGAACGAAGACCTATAGTTGCGAGGGAGGAATCCCTACAAGATCTAGGGACTGGGTGAAAAGGTGGACACCTCCTAACAGAAAGTGTAGCAGGGAAAATTAAACAGAAAACAAATAACTTAGATATCCTAAGATCAAGCAAAACTGACTGAGTAAGGCACCTAAGCACCGGCTAGCTTAAGAGTAGATAATACAATGAAGTCCAGCAAAGCCAGAAGGGCGGAGCCAGACTAAATAGGGTAAAAAGGTCATGTGACCAGCAAACTGAAATAAAACCTAACAAGAGGGTTGTAACAGCACGGAGGTGACGAAGAAGAAATGTGTCTAAAACAGCAGACACAAGCTCTGATGAGTGAACTGCGTCACTAATCAAAGTACAACGGCTGCTGGATGTGCGCATGGGTGTGGCGCATAAGGAGGGTGAAAAAGATGGGTGGAAAACAGCAGGCACGAATTCTGATGAGTGAACTGCGTCACTAATCAAAGCTTGGCAGCTGGTGGATGTGCGCATGGGGTGGCGCAATGTGGGGTGAAAAAGAAAAGTGGAAAACAGCAGGAACAAGTGCTGATCGGTGAACTGCGTCACCAATCGACGCTCAGCGGCTGCTGGATGTGCGCACGGGGTGGCGCAAAGGGGGGTGAAAAAGAAAAGTGGATAACAGTGAGCACGAGTGCTGATAGGTGAATTGCATCACCAATCAACGCTTGGCGGCTGCTATATGTGCGCACGGGGTGGTGCAAAGAGGGATGGAGGGGGGGTGAAAAGAGGAAGAAGAGGGGGATTGAAGTGGATGAAGAGAGACCGGGAAGGGATCAGGGATCAAAACACTTACACTTGTTGTCTCTTCTTTCTTCTGTCTTGTCTTCTCTGTTCTTTGTTCTTCTTTCTTCAGCAGAGATTGTGGTGTCACAGGCTTCTGTGGCAACACAAGGCCCAGAGCAGTCACACCGCAGCTGTGCCCTGTCAGTGGAGCGATCGATGATGACATCGATCACACCAATCAGAGCTGGCCCTGGTGATGCTGGCGTTGCCAGGCAACAGCCTAGGATCAGAGCTCACAGCTCCAATCCTAGGCAGGTCACATCCAGGGCACAGCGCGGTCACACCGCGGCTGTGCCCTGTGATTGGCGCGATCGAAGTAATTTTCAATCGCGCCAATCAGCGGATCCAGGCCATGCCTGGCATTGCTAGACACCATAATATATCAAAATACTCTCCCATAAAGGAGAAAACAAGAAGAGATCCCTTAATAATAAAACAACAATTTTATTGAATACAAAATATAAAATCTCATTAAAAAAGCATAAATACTGTCCCAAGGGACGCCAAGACAGATTACAGAAAAGGACTCATGTAAAGATATACTCTCATATACAACAATAATAATTGTGCAGGTACTAATTAATAATGTGCAACTGTACAGTAGGCAGCAAAAAATATATATGTAGCAGCAAAAAGATAAGCAACCCAGAAAAAAACATACAAAACGGCATCAAGCACATATGTATATGGTAACCTGAGGGTTAAATAATCCTAAGTCTCCTCACTACATAGAACGTATATACAGAATATTTTGCAGTAAATGGATAAAGTATCCCTAAGAAGTACGTGCAATATCTGTATAAGATTTAGCAAGCAAAAATCAATGCTAAACAGATGTCACAATGAAGTGCACACATCACACATATAGACTTAAGCGATCAAAATATCAAAGAAAAAATCCAAGCCCATGTGGGCAATCCTAAATGAGAGATAAACATCATATTACCTGTAACCAGAAGGTGCATATGCTCGGCGTCCCCTCACCCCGACGCGCGTTTCGCCTCCTGCTTCTTCCGGGGGCGTGTCAGGGTGAGGGGCATCCGGCTATTTATACGATACACAGCCAATCCTAACTAATAGAAAGAACCTGTCATGAAGAGCCATCCCATCTAGACTTAGGATTATTTAACCCTCAGGTTACCATATACATATGTGCTTGATGCCGTTTTGTATGGTTTTTTCTGGGTTGCTTATCTTTTTGCTGCTACATATATATTTTTTGCTGCCTACTGTACAGTTGCACATTATTAATTAGTACCTGCACAATTATTATTGTTGTATATGAGAGTATATCTTTACATGAGTCCTTTTCTGTAATCTGTCTTGGCGTCCCTTGGGACAGTATTCATGCTTTTTTAATGAGATTTTATATTTTGTATTCAATAAAATTGTTGTTTTATTATTAAGGGATCTCTTCTTGTTTTCTCCTTTATGGGAGAGTATTTTGATATATTATGGTGAAGTGCCCTACTTTATTGTGGACACCCTTTGGTTGACTATATGCATTTTGCTGTTTTTATAACAGATTGTCCATCCTATTATGTATCTTAAAGCCAAGGAATTGACTTGGCAAAATAAAGCGATTAATATTTTCAAGCATAATACTGCCAGTGTTTCGCAAGATACATCCATTTCTAATAGAGATCTCATGAATAAATATAAAAAAGCCCTACACCGTAAGATTAAAATGTGGTGGAATCGGGCATCATTGGAGAATTATTATGAGAAAAAGATCATACCGCGGGGTTTGAGAGTACAGATTTATCCGACATTTGAACTTTATGATGAATCTTTGTCTAAGCGATGGATTGAATCAGCATCTGTGTGTTCTTTGGACTTTATGAAAATCATTATTGAACATAATTCTGTTGGATTAAAGAATATTGATTTAGAGTTGGAAACAACTTATAAAATGTTACAAACCAGTCTCACGGCTGAACAAATGGAGACTTGGCTTAAGGATTTAAAAAAAGATGAAGATAA
Source organism: Oophaga sylvatica (assembly GCA_033576555.1). NCBI lineage: Eukaryota > Metazoa > Chordata > Amphibia > Anura > Dendrobatidae > Oophaga > Oophaga sylvatica. Next base: position 342,023,689 of record JARQOD010000001.1, read on the forward strand.
ATGGGAACAAGATGTCAGTCAGGGGAAATTAAAAAAATTCCTACGTGACTCCAAGGATTATGAGACTAATAAGATCTTCCGTTGGCAACAATCCAAAAAGGGTACTTATGGCTATACCGGTACAGCAGATATATCGGAGGGTTCTAGTATATCGGGCAGTGAGAGTGGGATGTCCACCGGAGATACCACATATACGAGGGATTTCCATCTACGGAGTGGAGGACGCAGAAAATTCCCCGACATGTTTAATAAACCAGCTAAACAAAGGAAAAGGGATCAGATGAAGGTATTGAATTTATCTGAACATGTTCTTTCCCCGATACAGGAGGATCTCTTGGGGAGAGGTCTTAATTTCTCACCTTCTTCTCGTTTAGATGCCTTTAATACGGTAAAAGACATTAATTTGTTCTCCAGAAAAATTATCCTACGCAAATTACATTTTAAACCGGAACACACACATGATTTTAATACGGTTGAGGAGATGGAAGCCATTCAGACCTTAGAATCTCTGCAGCGGGAGGGGGAATCCTCTAAGGTGAGTACGATCCCTAATGAACTGGTATGTAAGTCCAAAACTTTCCCCTCTTTGGGATTATGTCCTGCAGTAGATATCTTTACCAAAATGGTGACACAGGAGGTCGAGGAATTGGCATTACATCAGAGAAACAAATTTAATTTGTCTATTTTGGAACATAAGGAATTGGTTGACTTAAAATCATGGAAGGATGTGCTGTTCAAACCAGCAGATAAAGGGGGCAATTTAGTTATATGGCCGGTGAACATGTATGAAAGACAGGCATATAAATTGTTGAATGACGATCAGTGCTATCAAAGGCTAACATTTAATCCTTTGTCTACTTTTCAACAAACTCTTGTTGACATTTTGGAGAAGGCTTTTATGGATGGTTTAGTTACTAAAACCCTTCTTGACAGGATACGTGATTACCATCCGAGGCTCCCTACTTTTTACCTTATTCCTAAAGTCCATAAAAATCCTATGGATCCCCAGGGAGGCCCATAGTGGCAGGTAATGGAGGGTTATGTGAGTTAATATCAGATGTGGTTGATTATTTCTTAAAACCTATTGTTTCCTCGCTTCCATCATTCATCAGAGATACCAACCAGGCCTTACAACGCATAGATCAATTAGTTTTGGAGGACAATATGATTTTGGTTACAGCCGACGTTGAGGCTTTGTATACGTCGATCAGACATGAAGATGGGTTGGCAGCTGCCGCCCGGTTTCTGAAATCTAGCAACATTGAGGATAGTTTGGCTGATTTGATTTTGGTATTATTGGATTTAATTCTCAGGCACAATGTTTTCACCTTCAACGGAAATATTTTTCGGCAGAAGCAGGGTACGGCTATGGGGGCGTCATGTGCGCCCTCATATGCCAACCTGTTTCTGGGGGCCTGGGAGAGAAGGATATTTGTAGAGGAAGAGATTCCAGGGATGTGTCTTGTCCATAATTGGATGAGATACATAGATGACGTTCTCTTTGTCTGGGAGGGCTCGACTAATGAATTGGATAATCTCATGCATACATTGAACAGCAATAATCAAAACATCCGTCTTACGTACAAATCAGACAGAAGTCTTGAATTTCTAGATATTTGGATAGAAACCTCTGGTAATGGTCTTATATGTACTGACGTTTACAGGAAACCGACGGCAACTAATTCATATTTAAGGGCTGACTCATCACACCCTAGAAGCACTATAAGAGGAATACCCATTGGCCAGTTTCTCAGGATAAAGAAGATTTGCTCGGATCATCAATCCTTCTTGAAACAGAGTAGGGATTTGAAAGAGCGATTTAAAGAGAGAGGATATAGTCGCAAAATGATCCAAAGAGGATATAACAGAGCGATACGTACTCCGAGAAATGAATTGCTATATGGGAATAAAAGGAGGAACGATGAAAATTTGAAACAGATACGATTCATATCCACGTTCAATACCCAATGGTACCAGGTAGTTAACATCTTGAACAGACATTGGAATATTCTCCTGTCAGACCCTACTTTGAAACAGATTTTACCTGAAGTTCCACAATGTGTATCCAAAAGATCTGCCAACTTGAAAGATCTGTTAGTGCATAGTCACTATGAACAAAGGAAGAAAGACACCGTTGGGTGTAGTCGATTGAATGGCTTTTATCCATGTGGTCTGTGTAAAGCCTGTGCAAACTTGACTAAAGGTAAGTCCTTTAAAAATTGGGATGGGTCTCGTATTTATGAGATCCGGAAGCATCTTACATGCGTTTCTAAGGCGGTGGTCTATCATGCAGTGTGCCCATGTGATAAGGTATACATTGGTCTTACAACTCGGGAACTCAAGGTGCGGGTCAGGGAACACGCACGTGACATTGAGAAAGCTAAAAATGTGGAGGATGATACAACACTAAAAACCCTCCCACGTCACTTTAAAAATTTCACGGCTGTAATTCTAGATTTCTTAAAATCAAAGCTATTGATCAGGTAGATCTGGGAATCAGGGGTGGTGATGTGGGTAAGGTTTTGGCACAATTGGAAAGTCGCTGGATTTACCGTTTGGGTACCTTAAGCCCTGCAGGTCTCAACGAAAATATGGGATATTCGGCGTTTCTATAATGGATGTATCTTTTTAGTTAGTGGGGGGTATTTTCGGGCTTTGCGAATTGATTTTAATTGATTTTATTATTCCTTTCATTTAGAAATAGTATTTTGTGGAATGGACGGTCGTGCCCATTTGACCCTGGCATTTTGGACGTTAGAGATGGGATCGTTTGAATTAGGATTGACATCTTCAAGCAATATTCATCATCACTATTATCATTATTATTATTATTATTATTACTGTTATGGTTTTGTCCGATAGGTATATAGCACCAATTTTGGATTTATTATTTAATGAGATATATAGGCACATATTATTTGTTTTATTAATTTAATTTATTATTGTTTGATATATCTACATTTGTTATTATTATATGGAGTAGTTATCTTTATTCATCACGATATAGATTCAATGCACAGTTTTCTTTTTCCTATGAGGCATGAGTGGTTGCAGGCATTACAATGTCACTTAATACTTGTTTTTCACATTGTGGCACTTGTAGGGTTTATATATATTGCATTCAGCATTTCAGTAGCGTTCCTTTGTGCCAGGGTTACCATCACCTGTGCGCATGCGCGGCTGACCCGTCTCGTTCATTTCCGGGGACGCTCAGACACTGACACGCGGGCGTTACCAAGCTTGCGTGTCATTGAGCGTTTCTAGGAAGAACATTTCCTTGAGAGGCGGATCCAGCGCGTCATGCGCCTAGATGGGATGGCTCTTCATGACAGGTTCTTTCTATTAGTTAGGATTGGCTGTGTATCGTATAAATAGCCGGATGCCCCTCACCCTGACACGCCCCCGGAAGAAGCAGGAGGCGAAACGCGCGTCGGGGTGAGGGGACGCCGAGCATATGCACCTTCTGGTTACAGGTAATATGATGTTTATCTCTCATTTAGGATTGCCCACATGGGCTTGGATTTTTTCTTTGATATTTTGATCGCTTAGGTCTATATGTGTGATGTGTGCACTTCATTGTGACATCTGTTTAGCATTGATTTTTGCTTGCTAAATCTTATACAGATATTGCACGTACTTCTTAGGGATACTTTATCCATTTACTGCAAAATATTCTGTATATACGTTCTATGTAGTGAGGAGACTTAGGATTATTTAACCCTCAGGTTACCATATACATATGTGCTTGATGCCGTTTTGTATGTTTTTTTCTGGGTTGCTTATCTTTTTGCTGCTACATATATATTTTTTGCTGCCTACTGTACAGTTGCACATTATTAATTAGTACCTGCACAATTATTATTGTTGTATATGAGAGTATATCTTTACATGAGTCCTTTTCTGTAATCTGTCTTGGCGTCCCTTGGGACAGTATTTATGCTTTTTTAATGAGATTTTATATTTTGTATTCAATAAAATTGTTGTTTTATTATTAAGGGATCTCTTCTTGTTTTCTCCTTTATGGGAGAGTATTTTGATATATTATGGTGAAGTGCCCTACTTTATTGTGGACACCCTTTGGTTGACTATTGCTAGACACCAGCCTAGGATCAGTACTCTTACAGCGCTGATCCTACCTAGGCAGGGCACAGCGCGGTCACACCGAGGCTGTGCACTGTGATTGGCGCTATTGATGTAATTGTTGATCGCTCCAATCAGAGTCCGTTCAGGCGATGCGTGGCGTTGCCAGGCACCAGCCTAGGATCGGTGCTCTATCCTAGGCTGGGACATCAGTGTTTCAGGCAATCTGATTGCCTGAAACAATAAGAAATGCTGTGATTGGCTGTTCAGAATTGAACAGCCAATCACAGCGATCGTGGTTGCGGGAGTGTGGCGACACCCCCCCAGGATGACGACATCATTTACCCAGAGGTAAGAGCCATTACACATCACACTGGCAACTCCCCCTTTCATTCACATAATTAAATATCAGTGTCCAACTTATAGCCCTGAACAGCTCATTTACATATAAGAAAACCGTGGATTTCTCTGGAGAAAAACAATAAGACATTGGATCGCAAATATCAAAATATCATTTTCTTCAGCTTCCTATGACCTGTATGCCCATATAGAAGGCCTAAGAGGGTTGATCCTACTGACAAAATCCTTTTCAGATCTATGGGTCGGACACACTTCTCCTTGAGATTCTGCCTGTAGAGCTTATTTTAAATTATAGGGGTCAATACTGTTGTGAGACATGTAATGACTGACAGTCTGCTCTCCTGATCTACTTGTCTCACACTGGTAACGCATATAAAATAATCTCTGAAGGCAGATTCTCATGCAGCTCAGTGTCCTGGCCATAGATCTGAACAGCTTATTTACATATAAGAAAAATGTGGATTTCTCTGGAATGAGATCTCAGATATCAATATATCATTCAGCTTCCTCTGACTACTGTGCCTTTAAACAATTCTGGACTACCCATATGATGATGTACATTATATAGGATTTATTCTGCCCTATTATGATATATTACCAGATTATCAGGACTATAGGAGACAAAGCAGATCCCATTAGGATATGTCATTACTGAGGGTTTTTTTTTAATTTCTTATCAGAATTTTCAGCTCAGACAGAAAGAATATCTGCAATAAATTTGATTAAAGAAGAAGAAAAATCAGAAACTGGAGAACAGGGGAAAAAGAGACTAGGTAAGTGTGAGAATCAGCTCCATGTTGTGTGATGTCAGTGAGAATAATTCGTGAGGAGCAGATGTCATCTGTCAGTGATGGGATTATCACATGTATGATGGCTGACAACGATCCCTGACCTCTGTGTGATAATATTCCTCTGCCGTCCGGCCACAGTGACCGCACAGTAGTATCATGTCATATGGAGTCCCATCACTTACATTATATTTACTTCTCTTCTCATAGGTTCCATCGTCCGCCGTAACTTATCATCCTGCCGGCATGGATTATCCAGGGCTGCTTGAGCATTTGCTTGTTGTTACTGCTGCCCTAGAACCATCTGAAAGACGGGAAACCTAAGCATCCAGCGCCCTGAAGTCCAGCAAATCACCATCACTGCTGGATCTGTATAGAAGGACCTTCACCATCTACCTGTGTACTTCTGACTTTTACATCTAGACTCCGACATGTTTCGATTTCACCTCTGTCACCAGGCTCCGCGGTAATCCTACTGCTCGCCTGACTGGGCTTTTACTGATCACCTGGTATCTGACACCGGCTGTCCTCCTAACTATGATTTTGCCTATTGATACTGTTCCCTATCTTCTCCCTCCCTGAAGTCCAGCAGATCCACCATCACTGCTGGACCTGTATAGAAAGACCTTCACCATCTACCTGTGTCCTTCTGACTTTTACATCTAGTCCCGGACATGTTTCGATTTCACCTCTGTCACCTGGCTCCGCGGTAATCCTACTGCTCCCTGACTGGGCTTTTACTGATCACCTGGCATCTGACCCTGGCTGACTCCCTGACTATGATTGTGTCTATTGATTCTGTTCCTAGTTTTACGCCTCCCTTATCCTTCTGTCCTATTATTAACCCCTTAATGTCCACTGACGTGCAGAGTCCGTCATGGCAAGGTGTCAGTTCCGGCACCAGGACGGACTCTGCACGTCATGCCTTTGATCTACCACTGCGTGTAAATACGCAGTGGTAGATCAGTGCCGACAGCTGTCACAGACAGCTGACAGGCACGGCAAGCGGTGCGGGGACCTTTGCCGTCGGTCCCCGCACTCACAGCGCTGTGATTGGTCAGTCAATCTGACTGACCAAACACAGCAGCGATCGCGCAGGAGAAGCTGAAATTTCAGCTTCCCCAGCGTGATCAGTGCAGGAGCCGGCGCTGCAGTGGCCAGGCTTCCTGCACTGACAGCCAGGAGCGGAGCCCCCACCGCCCCTGGCTGTTAACCCCCTGACTGCTGCGATCCAGCGCGATCGCAGAGCTCAGGGGGGGAGGCAGAGGGTCGGGAGCTCCCTCTGCCTCAGATCAGCGCCACTGCAATGTAATTGCAGGGGCCGATGTCTGCCTTGATGACCCGGGGGTTGTCATGACAACCTCCGGGTCATTTAGCTACGGGAAGCTGCTGTGATCATGTCACAGCAGCTTCCACTATAGTTGCAATGCATTGCAATGCCAGAGCATTGCAATGCATTGTAACTGCAATCAAAAGTAAAAAAAGTGAAAGTCCCATAAAGGGACAAGTTGAAAAAAATAATTTTTTAAAAAAAATTGTAAAAAAAATATTAAAAAATAATTTAAAAAAAATCCCCTAAAAAATACACATTTTTATGTAATAAAAAAAATAAAAAACAAAAAAAATACACATGTTAGGTATCGCCACGTCCGTAAAAATCCCATCTATAAAAGCATAACCCTAGTTAACCCCTTCAGTGAAAGCCGTAAAAAAAAAACACAAAAAAGTAGTAAATTATACTTTTTCCAAGCGGTATCATTATACCGCTTGGAAAAAGTGCAATAACACGTGATCAAAAAGTCAGATATAAATAATCATGGTACCGCTGAAAACGTCATCTTGTCCCGCAAAAAACAAGCCACTATATAGCATCATCAGCGAAAAAATAAAAAAGTTATAGCTCTCGGAATAAACTGATGCAAAAATAATTATTTTTTCTATAAAATTCTTTATTGTGTAAAAAACGCCAAAACATAAAAAAAATATATAAATGAGGTATCGCTGTAATCGTAGTGACCCGAAGAATAAAGCTGCTTTATCAATTTTACCACACGCGGAACGGGGGAAAAAAAAATTTAAAAAAAACAATTCCTGAATTGCTGGTTTTTGTTCATTCTGCTTCCACAAAAATCGGAATAGGAAGCGATCAAAAAACGTTATGTGCCCGAATATGGTACCAATAAATACGTCAGCTCGTCCCGCAAAAAATAAGCCCACAGATAACTCTGTCGGCCGAAATATGGAAAAATTATAGCTCTCAAAATACGGCGATGCAAAAAATTCTTACAAAAAATTATTCCAAAAAAAAGCATCTTTTAGTGTGTGACAGAAGCTAAACATGAAAAAAGGGTGTAAATCTGGTATCGCTGTAATCGCACCGATCCGAGGAATAAAGTCGCCTAATCACTAATATCGCACGAGGAACGGCGTAAAAAAGAAAACCAATTCTTCACCTTTGGTAGATTTGTTCATTGTGCCTCCCAAAGATCGCAGTAAGGCGATCACAGTGGTTCCCCCCCGCATATGGGGTATCAGCGTACTCAGGACAAAATGCACAATAGCTTTTGGGATCCTATTTCTCCTCTTACCCTTATAAAAATAAAAATTTGGGGGCACAAAGGTCATTTTTGTGGAAAAAAATATGATTTTTTTTATTTTCACGGCTCTACGTTATAAACTTCTGTGAAGCCCTTGGGGGTTCAAAGTGCTGACCACACATCTAGATAAGTTCCTTGGGGGGTCTAGTTTGCAAAATGGGGTCATTTGTGGGGGGTTTCTACTGTTTAGGCACATCAGGGGCTCTCCAAGCGCGACATGACACCCGCAGACCATTCCATCAAAGTCTGCATTTAAAAACGGTGCTCCTTCCCTTCCGATCTCTGCCATGCGTCAAAATAGTGGTTCCCCCCCACATATGGGATATCAGCGTACTCAGGACAAATTGCACAATAGCTTTTGGGGTCCTATTTCTCCTGTTACCATTATAAAAATAAAAATTTGGGGCAAAAAGATTATTTTTGTGGAAAAAAATATGATTTTTTTATTTTCACGGCTCTACGTTATAAACTTCTGTGAAGCACTTGGGGGTTCAAAGTGCTCACCACACATCTAGAAAAATTCCTTGGGGGGTCTAGTTTCCAAAATGGAGTCACTTGTGGGGGGTTTCTACTGTTTAGGCACATCAGGGGCTATCCAAACGTGACATGACACCCACAGACCATTCCATCAAAGTCTGCATTTGAAAAAGGCGCTACTTCCCTTTCGAGCTCTGCCATGCGTCAAAATAGTGGTTCCCCCCACATATGGGATATCAGCGTACTCAGGACAAATTGCACAATAGCTTTTGGGGTCCTATTTCTCCTGTTACCATTATAAAAATAAAAATTTGGGGCAAAAAGATTATTTTTGTGGAAAAAAATATGATTTTTTTTATTTTCACGGCTCTACGTTATAAACTTCTGTGAAGCACTTGGGGGTTCAAAGTGCTCACCACACATCTAGAAAAATTCCTTGGGGGGTCTAGTTTCCAAAATGGAGTCACTTGTGGGGGGTTTCTACTGTTTAGGCACATCAGGGGCTATCCAAACGTGACATGACACCCACAGACCATTCCATCAAAGTCTGCATTTGAAAAAGGCGCTACTTCCCTTTCGAGCTCTGCCATGCGTCAAAATAGTGGTTTCCCCCCACATATGGGGTATCAGCGTACTCAGGACAAATTGCACAATAACTTTTGGGGTCCTGTTACCCTTTGGAAAATAACAATTGGGGGTGGAAAGATCATTTTTGTGGAAAAGATATGATTTTTTAATTTTACTGCTCTACGTTATAACCTTCTGTGAAGCCCTTGGGGGTTCAAAGCTCTCACCACACATCTAGATAAGTTCCTTGGGGGGTCTAGTTTCCAAAATGGGGTCACTTGTGGGGGGTTTCCACTGTTTAGGCACACAGGGACTCTCCAAATGCGACATGGCGTCCAATCTCAATTCCAGCCAAAAAAGTCAAATGGCGCTGCTTCCCTTCCGAGCTCTGCCATGCGCCCAAATAGTGGTTTACCCCCACATATGGGGTATCAGCGTACTCAGGACTAATTGCCCAATAACTTTTGGGGTCCTTTTATCCTTTGGAAAATAATAATTGGGATGAAAAGATCATTTTTGTGGAAAAAATATGATTTTTTAATTTTACGGCTCTACGTTATAACCTTCTGTGAAGCCCTTGGGGGTTAAAAGCTCTCACAACACATTTAGATGAGTTCCTTGAGGGGTCCAGTTTCCAAAATGGGGTCACTTGTGGGGGGTTTCCACTGTTTAGGCACACAGGGACTCTCCAAATGCGACATGGCGTCCAATCTCAATTCCAGCCAAAAAAGTCAAATGGCGCTGCTTCCATTCCGAGTTCTGCCATGCGCCCAAATAGTGGTTTACCCCCACACATGGGGTATCAGTGTACTCAGGAGAAATTGTACAACAAATATTGTGGTTCATTTTCTCCTGATACCCTTGACAAAATTTTAAAAAATTGTGTCGAAAGAAAAATTTTGGGAAAAAAAGTTAAATGTTCATTTTTTCCTTCCACATTGCTTCAATTCTTGCGAATTACCTAAATGGTTAATAAACTTCTTGAATGTGGCTTTGAACACGTTGAGGGGTGCAGTTTTTAGAATGGTGTCACTTTTGGGTATTTTCTGTCATATTGACCCTCAAATTCACTTCAAATGTGAGGTGGTCCCTAAAAAAATGGTTTTGTAAATTTTGTTGGAAAAATGAGAAATTGCTGGTCAACTTTTAACACTTATAACTTCGTAACAAAAAAAAATTTTGGTTCCAAAATTGTGCTGATGTAAAGTAGACATGTGGGAAATGTTATGTATTAACTAATTTTTGTGACATATCTCTCTGATTTAATGGCATAAAAATTAAAAGTTTGAAAATTGCAAAATTTTACCACTATCATGAAGTACAATATGTCACGAGAAAACAATCTCAGAATCGCCAAGATCCGTAGAAGTGTTCCAGAGTTATAACCTCATAAAGAGACAGTGGTCAGAATTGTAAAAATTGGCCTGGTCTTTAACCTACAAAATGGCTTGGTCATTAAGGGGTTAATTAAAATAAAAAAATAATTTAAAAAACTTTTAGGTTTATTGAAATGTTTTATCAAACTTAACTATGCATTTTGTTATCTGATAAAATTCAGTGCATACAGATACTGGCCGTTGGCAGCACCTTATACGACAAACTCTTATTACCTTTTGTGTCCAACATTTTACTTATGGGTTGTAAATGTCTGAGCAGAGTCATCACCTCCTCTTGTAGGAATTGAACTGTGTTACTTTGTGATGTCTGACATTGTACCTGTAACCTTTGAATTGTGAAACACCATGGAATAGTTACATTATGTTATTATTATATAAAATACCTAATATTTTTATATTTATGTTTGATGACATTGATCAATTAAAATGTTTTTAGTGTATTTTTTCCTCAATTTTTTTTCAATGACTCTCCATAGAGAGTCATTATGTGTCAAGGGGCAGTAATAAGGCTATGGATGTGCCCCGGCAGTAATAAGGCTATGGATGTGCCTGATACTCAGGGATCGTTTACTGTGAGCCTTTTGTCTATGGCATTATACCCTCAGATAGTCGTCCTAACTAGACCGTTAGCCTGCACCATCATCCCCCTCTAAAATGTGGATAGATTTGCCATTTTATAAAGAAAACATTGCTCACATATCGCCAGCTATGATTTTTGACAACACTACCAAAATATATAGCGCAAACGAATGAATAACATGACCATGCAAAACGGATAACAACATATTGCACTGAATCTCTTTGCATTATTACCACTTTTTTATGTAATACCTTATATCCAGATTAATAACAACATAGGGAGGGAGAGTGGACAACTCTAATGCACATATTGCTATGAAATGTTCTATGGTCCGAACTGGGCATTTGGGAAATGACAACTACTGCTGGGTGACTATGCCTGGGGCACCTTCCAACCACATCACTAGCAAGAATTCAACTGTGACCTCCATTTCTGTTTTGAAATATATTCCCCCACCCCCATGTTCCCAATTATATTGACACTGAATCCCAAATTTGCGGACATTAGAATATATAATGTGGAGAATAACGAGTTGAGCAGTAGCTCAAGGATGATGGTGGTGATGGTGGTTTGTGCACCTAATCCACAAATATGAAGAAAAAGAGATAATTTGAAAAGAACAGCCTCTTTACTAATGATAATGGGGCTTGTTAGTAGTTCTCACAATGTGTTACAGCATACAGTTTACACAGAAATACATCCTGTATCCCATGGAGATGGGATTTTTGTGTAATAAAACATCGGGGACACCACAATGAGAGCACAGAGGAAAGCACTGATAGCACTGAGGCCAGAAATAAACCGGCTAAGCCAGCTATCGCTCTCCTATGAAGCAGCCAGTATTTTCGATAGAAAAAACATATCTGCTACAACATTTCCATAAAATCTTGTATTATATTTATTGATACATCTTAAAATCTCCCATTTACTCCACAAAGATATAAAAAAATCAACACCTTTTATGCAGCAAAAAACACTCTTAAAACCCCTTCATGACAAGACCAAGTGTTTAAAATCTGACGTGTTACTTCATGTAGCAATGTAGCAATAAGTTTGGAATATATCCAGTGAATTTGAGTTTTTTTTGTGACACATTATGCTTTATGTTAATGGTAAATTTAGGCTAATATGTTTGCATTTGTCCATAAAAATATTAGAAATTGGATAAAAATTTCCAAAAAATTGCAATTTTCAAACTTTGAATGAGTATCCCTCTAATCTGAATATTCACACCACACAAAATAGTTAATAAATAACGTTTCCCTCATGTCTGCTTTATTTGAGCAATATTTGTAAAATGTTCTTTTACTTTGTTAGGATGTTAATGTTGAGGAGAGCCATAAGATCAAATACTTAATTAACCTCAAGACATAAGAGATTGAGAGAAACAACCCATAAAGTGTATTATTTCACCTTACATAAGCTTGCTCAGATCCAATTGTGACACTAAAGATGGCTGCCATTTCCTGTTTCACCACACCATGTGCTTGTATCCAAGATGATGCCCACCCTGATGACCTCATAGATCTGCCCACAATGACGCCCACTCTGACGACCTCATGGACCCGCCCAACCTGATGACCTCATAAATTCGCCCAAGATGACGCCCATTGCCCAATCCACTAACCAATGGAATACATCCGATCACTCCCATTATACAACTAACCAAGCCCCTTACAGGGGTTATATAACTCTATGTTCAAATTAAAAATCTCTCTTGGAGCTGTGCCATAGATTGATCAAAGAGAGGTTGCATCCGACTGTGTCTCTGGTGTGATTTCTTTAGTGCGCACTGATCAATATCCATTGGGCCAGGAGCAGGCAACTAGTGAACATTTCTTATTGTTCAACCTAACAGTTAACAAGTTTAAAAATTAAGCAGCAATGTTTTATTTTTTCTAAGAAATTTAAAAACTTATTTTTTTAGGGACCTATTCAGATTTTAAGTGACTTTGTGGGACATATATACTGGAAATACCACAAAAGTGATATAATTTTATCAACTGCGCCCCTCAATATATTAAAAACTGCTATCAGGTAGTGTATTAACCCTCCAGGTGCGTTTCAGGAATTAGTACAAAATGGCATGACAGGAATGAAAATGTTAACTTTTAACCCCTTCCCAACCTTTGACACAGCGTATGCATCATGAAAGTCGGTGCCAATTCGACCTGTGATGCATATGCTGTGTCATGAAAGGATCGCGTTCCTGCGGGTCGGGTGACCTTTCAGTGACCCCGGTCACCCGACCTGCAGGAACGCGCAGGCACAAGACCCTTTGTGCTTCACCACAGGGGGGTTGGCTTAACCCCCACGTGGCTACAATCGCTCTGATTGGCTGCTAAAAGTGAAACAGCCAATCAGAGCGATTTGTAATATTTCAACAATGAAATTTGGTGAAATATTGCAATCCAGCCATGGCTGATGCTGCAATAGCATCTGCCATGGCTGGAAACCAAGATCCGACCTCCCCCACACCGAGTGACGGCGGCGATCGGTCACCGCGGTCACTATCTGCTCCCCTCCTCCTTGCCTCCGCTCCCCCCAGCTTCCGATCCCCCCCTCACCTCTCCCGGTCCTCCGATGTCCCTGGATCCATCCAGTCCGGGATTCTTCATGGGTGTCGCCATCTTGCAAAATGGCGGGCGCATGCGCAGTGTGCCCGCCGGCCGGCAGATTCCATACATTTATTGTGATCAAAATAAAAAAAAGTAAATAAACACCCCCTTTATCACCCCCATAGGTAGGAACAAATAATAAAATAAAGAAAATATATATTTTTTTTCTATTAGGGTTAGGGTTAGGGTTAGAAGTAGGGTTAGGGTTAGCATTAGGGTTAGAATTAGGGTTAGGGTTAGAATTAGGGTTACGGTTAGAATTAGGGTTAGGGTGAGAATTTGGGTTAGAGTTGGAATTTGGGTTAGGTTTAGAATTAGGGTTAGGGTTGGAATTAGGGTTAGGGTTGGGATTAGTGTTAGGCTTGTGGTTAGGGTTAGAGTTAGGATTAGTGTTAGGGGTGTTTTGGGGTTAGGGTTGGGATTAGGGTTAGGTTTGTGGTTAGGGTTATGGTTAGAGTTGGGATTAGGGTTAGGGTTGTGTTAGGGTTATGGTCATGGTTAGGGTTTGGATTAGGGTTAGGGGTTGTAGGGGTTAGGGTTGGGTTTAGGGGTGTGTTGGGGTTAGGGTTGGAGTTAGAATTTAGGGGTTTCCACTATATAGGCACATCAGGGGGTGGCCATACACGACATGGCGCCACCATTGATATCTGCAAATTTTGCGTTCAAAAAGTCAAACAGTGCTCCCTTTATTCCGAGTCCCGACGTGTGCCCAGACAGTGGTTTACCCCCACATATGGGGTATCAGTGTACTCAGGATAAATTGCACAACAACTTTGGGGGTCTAATTTCTCCTGTAACCCTTGGGAAAAAAAAAATTGGGGACTAAAAAAATTATTTTTGTGGAAAAAAATGATTATTTTCACAGCTCTGCGTTATAAACTTCTGTGAAGAACTTGGAGATTCAAAGTGCTCACCACACATCTAGAGGAGTTCCTTGGGGGATCTAATTTACAAAATGGGGTCACTTGGGGGGGTTTCTACTGTTTAGGCATATCATGGGCTCTGCAAACGTAACATGACGCCCGCAGACCATTCCATCAAGTCGGCATTACAAAACGTCACTACTTCCCTTCCGTGCCCCGACGTGTGCCCAAACAGTGGTTCACCCCCCACATATGGGGTACCAGCGTACTCAGGATAAACAGGACAACTATTTTTGGGGTCCAATTTCTCCTGTTACCCTTGTGAAAATAAAAAATTGTGGGCTAAAAAATGATTTTTTGAGGAAAAAAAATGTTTTTTTTATTCTCATGGCTCTGGGTTATAATCTTCTGTGAAGCACTTGGGGGTTCAAAGTGCTCACTACACATCTAGATAAGTTCCTTGGGTGGTCTAGTTTCCAAAATGGGGTCACTTATAGGGGGTTTCTACTGTTTAGGCACATCAGGGGCTCAGCAAACGCAACATGATCCCCACAGAACATTCCATCAAGTCTGCATTCCAAAATGGCACTCCTTCCCTTCTGAGCTCTCCCATGCGCCAAAACAGTGGTTCCCCCCCACATATGGGGTATTGGTGTACTCAGGACAAATTGCACAACAACTTTTGTGGTCCAATTTCTCCTGTTTCCCTTGTGAAAATAAAAAATAGCGGGCTAAAAAATCATTTTTGAGGAAAAAAAATGATTTTTTTATTTTCACTGCTCTGCGTTGTAAACGTCTGTGAAGCACTTGGGGATTCAGAGTGCTCACAATACATCTAGATAAGTTCCATAAGGGGTCCAGTTTCCAAAATGGTGTCACATGTGTTTTTTTTCACTGTTTAGGCACACAGGGACTCTCTAAACGCATCATGGTGTCCGCTAACGATTGGAGCTAATTTTCCATTCAAAAAGTCAAATGGCGCTCCTTCCCTTTTGGGCCCTGCCGTGCGCCCAAACAATGGTTTATGACCACATATGAAGTATCTGTGTACTCAGGATAAATTGCCCAACAAATGTTAGGATCCATTTTATCCTGTTGCCCATGTGAAAATGAAAAAGCTGAGGCTAAAAGAAAATTTTTGTGAAAAAAAAGTACTTTCTTTTTTTTACGGATCTATTTGTGAAGCACTTGGGGGTTCAAAGTGCTCTATGCAAAGTGCTAGATGCACTATGCATCTAGATAAGTTCCTTGGGGGGGTCTATTTTCCAAAATCGGGTCACCTGTTGGGAAGCTCCAATGTTTAGGCACACAGGGACTCTCCAAATGCGACATTGCAACTGCTAAATATTCCAGCATATTTTCCATTCAAAAAGTCAAATGGCGCTCCTTCCCTTCTGAGCCCTGCCGGGCGCCCACACAGTGGTTTATGACCATATATGAGGTATCTGTGTACTCAGGAGAAATTACCCAACAAATGTTAGGATCCATTTTATCCTGTTGCCCATGTGAAAATGAAAAAACTGAGGCTAAAAGAACATTTTTGTTGGCAAAAATTAAAATGTCCATTTTTTCCTTCCACGTTGGTTTAGTTCCTGTGAAGCACTTGAAGGGTTAATAATCTTCTTGAATGTAGTTTTGAGTAGCCTGAGGGGTGCAGTTTTTATAATGGTGTCACTTTTGGGTATTTTCTGCCGTATAGACCCCTCAAAGTGACTTCAACTGTGAGGTGTTCTCTAAAAAAATGGTTTTGTAAATTTTGTTGTAAAAATCAGAAATCGCTGGTCAACTTTTAACCCTTATAACTTCCTAACAAAAAAAATTTGTTTCCAAAATTGTGCTGATGTAAAGTAGACATGTGGGAAATGTTATTTATTAACTATTTTGTGTCACATAACTCTCTGGTTTAACAGAATAAAAATTCAAATTTTGAAAATTGCTAAATTTTCAAAATTTTCGCCAAATTTCCATTTTTTTCACAAATAAACGCAAAAATTATCGACCTAAATTTACCACTAACGTGAAGCCCAATATGTCACGAAAAAACAATCTCAGAATCGCTAGGATCTGTTGAAGCGTTCCTGAGTTATTACCTCATAAAGGGACACTGGTCAGAATTGCAAAAAATGGCAAGGTCTTTAAGGTCAAAATAGGCTGGGTCATGAAGGGGTTAAAACCTAAATGTTTCTAACTCTTGAACAAGCCACTATATCCTGCAAGCATTGACATAGTGTGCAGTTGAAAGCTGCATAATTTTCACCCATCAAGGGATGTTAAGATGTTAGAAGGATTAAAAGTTTAGCACTAATTTCAAATTTTTTCAAGAAATTTCCAAACCTGTTTTTTTTTGGGACCTATTCAGCTTTAAATGGGGTTTTAGTGGCCAATATATTAGAAACTTCCCAAAAGTGATACCATTTTGAAAACTCCTTTAATACTTCAAAACTGTTGTCAGTAAATTTTCTAACCACTCAGGTGTTACACAGGATTTAATGCAAAGTGGAATGAAAAAAAATTGTAATGTTTCCTCTAAAATGTTGCTTTAACCCCATTTTTTTTCACTTTAACAAGGGATGACATGAAAAAATGTACCTCTTAATTTATTACCCAGTTTCTCCTGTGCGTGCTGATAACCAACATGTGGTCAGAAACCTCTGTTTGGACAATCGGCCAGGCTCGGAAGCGAAGGAGCACCATTTAAAATTTTTAACACAAATTTTCTGAAATAGATTGCGGGTGCCATGTCGCATTTGTACGGTCCCTAAAGTGCCTAAACAGCAGAAACCCTCCACAACTGACCACGTTTGGAGACCCCTCAAAAGATTTAATCTAGGAAATCATGAGATTTTGAACCGACAGGTCCTACACAGAATTTGATAAAATTAGGTCATCATTAGTGATGAGCGAGCACTAAAATGCTCAGGTGCTCATTACTCGAGTCAAGCAAATCTTAATGCTTGGGTGCTCAACCCGAGTAACGATTATCATGGAAGTCAAATGGAAACTCGAGCATTCTTCCAGTGGCTACCTCCGGAGGTATGGAGGGGTCTAAATATTATTATTATTATTATAGATTTTTATAGCGCCATTTATTCCATGGCGCTTTACATGTGAAGAGGGGCAAATATAGACAAGTACAATAAACATGAGCAATACAAGGCACACACAAGTACAGAAGGAGAGAGGACCCTGCCCGCAAGGGCTCACAGTCTACAGGGATGGGTGAGGATACACTAGGAGAGGGTAGAGCTGGTCGTGCAGTGGTTCAGTAGACTGATGATCACTGCAGGTTGTAGGCTTGTCGGAAGAGGTGGGTCTTCAGGTTCTTTTTGAAGGTTTCCATGGTAGGCGCGAGTCTGATGTGTTGGGGTAGAGAGTTACAGAGTATGGGAGAGGCACGGGAGAAGCTTTGTATGCGGTTGTGGGAAGAAGAGATAAGAGGGGAGTAGAGGAGGAGATCTTGAGAGGATCGAAGGTTGCGTGTGGGTATGTACCGGGAGACCATGTCACAGATGTATGGAGGAGACAGATTGTGGATGGCTTTGTAGGTCATGGTTAGGGTTTTGAACTGGAGCCTCTGGACGATAGGAAGCCAATGAAGGGCTTGGCAGAGAGGAGAGGCTGGGGAATAACGGGGAGACAGGTGTATTAGTCGGACAGCAGAGTGCAGGATGGATTGGAGTGGTGCCAGAGTGCTAGAGGGAAGGCCAGAGAGTAGGAGGTTGCAGTAGTCGAGGCGGGAGATGATGAGGGCATGCACTAGTGTTTTTGTAGTTTCATGGTCAAGTAATGCACGGATCCGGGAAATATTTTTGAGTTTGAGATGGCAGGAGGAGGCAAGGGTTTGGACATGTGGCTTGAAAGAGAGGGCAGACTCGAGGATCACTCCGGGGCACCGAGCGTGCGGGACTGGGGAAAGTGAGCAGCCATTGACGTTGATGGACAGGTCTGGTGGGGGGGTAAAGTGAGATGGGGGAAAGATGATGAATTCTGTTTTGTCCATGTTCAGTTTTAGAAAGCGAGCAGAGAAGAAAGCAGAAATAGCAGACAGACATTGTGGGATTTTGGTCAGTAAGGAGGTGAGGTCAGGTCCAGATAGGTAGATCTGCGTGTTGTCGGCGTAGAGATGATACTGAAAACCATGGGATTCTATGAGCTGTCCCAGGCCGAGGGTGTAGATGGAGAAGAGTAGGGGTCCAAGAACTGAGCCTTGGGGAACACCGACAGACAGGGAGCAAGGTGAGGAGGTGGTGTGGGAGAGGGAGACACTGAATGTTCGGTTTGTTAGATATGATGAGATCCAGGATAGGGCCAAGCCTGTGATGCCAAGAGATGAGAGAATCTGTAACAGGAGGGAATGGTCCACAGTGTCAAAGGCAGAAGACAGGTCCAGGAGAAGGAGGACAGAGTAGTGACGCTTGCTCTTGGCGGTTAGTAGGTCGTTGGTGACTTTAGTTAGGGCAGTTTCAGATGAGTGATGCAGTCGGAAGCCTGATTGTAAGCGGTCAAAGAGTGAGCAGGAGGAGAGGTGGGAGGACAGTTCAAGATGGCCATGCTGTTCCAGTAGTTTTGAGGCATAAGGGAGAAGAGATATTGGGCGATAGCTAGACACAGAGGATGGGTCAAGGGTGGTCTTTTTGAGAATGGGTGTGATCGAGGCATGTTTGAAGGATGAGGGGAAGACACCATTTGTAAGTGAGAGGTTGAAGAGGTGTGTTAGAGTAGGGGTGAAGACGGTGGCGAGGCTAGGGATGAGGTGGGATTGGGGGCGGGTCAATCATGCAAGTGGTGAGGTGTGACCTTGATAGGAGGGTGGAAAGCTGATCTTCTGTCAAGGTGGAGAAGTTGGTTTTGGAGGAAGAGGGTTGAGCAGCTAAGAGGGGCAATGGGGGCTGTGGGCTCAAATTGATGGAAACAACGCTGAAATGGCATGGGAACAGGTCGCTGCTGGGAATAATGTTGTCAGAGTATTACGACACTTTTAGGGACTGACAATAAACCATACAAAACCAGAAATAAAATAGATTTCACTGGAAAAATGTTAAGAAACATTCTTTCCAGGATAATGACTTGTATATAAGGCAAAATAAATAAGAGATAAAAAAATGCTCCTCCACATCTTGGGCTATGTCACACGTAGTGTTTTTGCTGCATTTGCGTTGCTTTTAATGTTGAAAAAAACAGTCACCAGGAATGTAAGTTTAGCAATTTACCATCTTATCTGGCCATGTGCTCTGTGAGACATGATCAGACATATCCAGTTTAATTTATGAAGGAGGGACTCTGAAAATCACACATTTTTTTTTCAGAGTAAACAGGCAGCCTTCATTATTTTTATAGGGTTTGCAGATGTCTTGTGGACATATGAGACTAAGATAGAGCTTTTTGGTAAAGCACATCATTCTACTATTTATGGAAAATGGAAGGAGGACTACAAATTTAAAGAACACAGTAGTTAAAGTCAAATATTTCAGTAGCAAATCAGAAGGCCTAATGATTTCTACGTGGAAATCTGGCATTCTGATTTGCCACTGAAACAGAATTTTAGCTGGAGTTGCTAATTGGCCCTCCAGGCTGCAACCCAATATTAGTCATAACGATTTTTAAGAGGAAATCTGGCCATCTGATTTGCCACTGAAGCACAGTTTTATGACAACCGCTTTGGAGAAGCAAATGGGGCTTCTGGAGACTGCCACACAGTTTTTGCACTACTCTACTTCGATGCTGGTAGATTGATTTCACACATGACAGGATCTTATCTATTACACTGACAAGTTCACTTTCAGCACCAGTACTAGCACAGGAACGACCTCTCTGTACTGTGACACTGTGCAAACGGTGCCAGCAAAACAAGATGTCTGCTTATTATATGGCCAGGGACATGTGTCTATGGCAACCAATCACAGAAGACCTTGTGTCATGACGTTGTGGATGGTTTCTGTGCGACTTCTCTTTGAAATTATGTTGTATGCCCTGTTTATTGTACAATCTGGATATTTGCGTTATTTTACTTCTGTGAGGAATGAGCCAACTCAGTTTGCATATTGTTGCTGCAGCTGCGTTTGAATCTAATAAATTCACCCACAGGTATACAGGTCCTTCTCAAAAAATTAGCATATAGTGCTAAATTTCATTATTTTCCATAATGTAATGATTACAATTAAACTTTCATATATTTTAGATTCATTACACACCAACTGAAATTTGTCAGGTCTTTTATTGTTTTAATACTGATGATTTTGGCATACAACTCCTGATAACCCAAAAAACCTGTCTCAAAAAATTAACATATTTCACCCGTCCAATAAAATAAAAGTGTTTTTTAAAAACAAACAAAAAAAACATCAAATAATAATGTTCAGTTATGCACTCAATACTTGGTCGGGAATCCTTTTGCAGAAATGACCGCTTCAATGCGGCGTGGCATGGAGGCAATCAGCCTGTGACACTGCTGAGGTGTTATGGAGGCCCAGGATGCTTCGATAGCGGCCTTAAGCTCATCCAGAGTGTTGGGTCTTGCGTCTCTCAACTTTCTCTTCACAATATCCCACAGATTCTCTATGGGGTTCAGGTCAGGAGAGTTGGCAGGCCAATTGAGCACAGTAATACCATGGTCAGTAAACCATTTACCAGTGGTTTTGGCACTGTGAGCAGGTGCCAGGTCGTGCTGAAAAATGAAATCTTCATCTCCATAAAGCATTTCAGCCGATGGAAGCATGAAGTGCTCCAAAATCTCCTGATAGCTAGCTGCATTGACCCTGTACTTGATGAAACACAGTGGACCAACACCAGCAGCTGACATGGCACCCCACACCATCACTGACTGTGGGTACTTGACACTGGACTTCAGGCATTTTGGCATTTCCTTCTCCCCAGTCTTCCTCCAGACTCTGGCACCTTGATTTCCGAATGACATGCAAAATTTGCTTTCATCAGAAAAAAGTACTTGGGACCACTTAGCAACAGTCCAGTGCTGCTTCTCTGTAGCCCAGGTCAGGCGCTTCTGCCGCTGTTTATGGTTCAAAAGTGGCTTTACCTGGGGAATGCGGCACCTGTAGCCCATTTCCTGCACACGCCTGTGCACAGTGGCTATGGATGTTTCTACACCAGACTCAGTCCACTGCTTCCTCAGGTCCCCCAAGGTCTGGAATCGGTCCTTCTCCACAATCTTCCTCAGGGTCCGGTCACCTCTTCTCGTTGTACAGCGTTTTCTGCCACATTGTTTCCTTCCAACAGACTTCCCATTGAGGTGCCTTGATACAGCACTCTGGGAACAGCCTATTTGTTGAGAAATTTCTTTCTGGGTCTTACCCTCTTGCTTGAGGGTGTCAATGATGGCCTTCTTGACATCAGTCAGGTCGCTAGTCTTACCCATGATGGGGGTTTTGAGTAATGAACCAGGCAGGGAGTTTTTAAAAGCCTCAGGAATCTTTTGCATGTGTTTAGAGTTAATTAGTTGATTCAGAAGATTAGGGTAATAGGTCGTTTAGAGAACCTTTTATTGATATGCTAATTTTTTGAGACAGGTTTTTTGGGTTATCAGGAGTTGTATGCCAAAATCATCAGTATTAAAACAATAAAAGACCTGACAAATTTCAGTTGGTGTGTAATGAATCTAAAATATATGAAAGTTTAATTGTAATCATTACATTATGGAAAATAATGAAATTTAGCACTATATGCTAATTTTTTGAGAAGGACCTGTAGAATTTTTTTGAGAAAAAGGCACAGGGCCTCAGGTTAGTCAAAGTGGTGGGTTCTTGGGACAAAACCGCCCCCACTCCCACCTCTGAAGCTTCCACCTCAAAAATGATCGGTTTAGATGGACCAGGCTGGACTAAAACAGGGGCAGACATAAAGCATTTCTTTAATAAAGCAAATTCCTCCACAGCCTGAGCTGATCAGTTTTTGATATCAGCTCCCTTACGAGTTAGATCAGTGAGGGGCTTGACCACCTGTGAAAACCCCTTATTAAATTCCTATAATAGTTTGCAAACCCCCAAAATGTAGAAGACCCTTTAAGTTTCTAAAACAAGGGCAGACATAAAGCATTTCTTTAATAAAGCAAACTCCTCCACAGCCTGAGCTGACCAGTTTTTGATATCAGCTCCCTTACGAGTTAGATCAGTGAGGGGTTTGACCACCTGTGAAAACCCCTTAATAAATTTCCTATAATAGTTTGCAAACCCCCAAAACGTTGAAGACCCTTTAAGTTTATGGATTGCACCCAATTCTCAATGGCCCGTACCTTCCCAGGGTCCATACGAAACCCCTTGTCAGACAGAATGAACCCCAGAAAGGACAATTCTTTGACAAAAAATTAGCATTTTTCAGGTTTTGCAAAAAGCGAGTTCTCCCGTAACCTCTGGAGAATCGCACATAGATGATCCATGTGAACCTGTTTGTTAGTTGAGAACATGAGGATATCATCCAAATACACCACAATAAAGCCCCCAATAAAATCAGAAAATACATGGTTAATGAAATTCTGAAAAACAGCTGGCGCATTGGTGAGACAAAAGGGCTTAACCAAATTCTCAAATAACCCTTCAGAAGTGAGAAATGCCGTTTTCTTCTCATCCCCCTCCAGATTACGGATAAGATTATATGCCCCCCCGAGGTCCAATTTAGAAAACCATTTGGCCCCCCCAACAATTGGTTGTATAAATCAGGGATAAGCGGAGGGGGTAGGTATTTCTCACTGTGATCTTATTCAACTCTCGAAAATCAAGGCACGGGCGCAAACCACCATCTTTTTTTTTTACAAGAAAGAATACAGCCGCCACAGGAGAGACAAAGGGACAGATGTGGTCTTTATGTAGGCTTTCAGAAATATACTCTTTCATAGCGGTTTGCTCCGGGCCAGAGAGGTTGTACAGACGGGCCTTGGGCAATTTAGCACCCGGAATCAGATTGATAGTACAATCAAAAGGGCAGTGTGGTGATAAGACCTCGGCCTCCTTTTCGGAAAAAAAATCCTCAAAATCCTTCAGGTACTCCGGAATACCTTCCAGATTAACGGATGACGCAAGAACAGTATTAAGGCAACTTCTACTACAATTAGGACCCCATTTAACAATGTCCCGAGATTTCCAGTCTATCACAAGATTATGTAACTGTAACCAGGGGAACCCCAAAACCAGTCCTGCAGGCAGATTGTCCAGAACAAAACATGAAATACGTTCCTGGCGCAAGGAACCCACTCTAAGGAGAAACTCCTCTGAGACAAATTTGTGTTATAACCCTCTTGTTAGTTTTTTTTTCAGTTTGCTGGTCACATGACCTTTTTCCCTATTTAGTCTGGCTCCGCCCTTCTGGCTTTGCTGGACTTCATTGTATTATCTACTCTTAAGCTAGCCGGGTGCTTAGGTGCCTTTCTCAGTCAGTTTTGCTTGATCTTAGGATCTCTAAGTAATTTGTTTTCTGTTTATTTATCCCTGCTACAACTTCTGTTAGGAGGTGTCCACCTTTTTCCCCAGTCCCTAGATCTTGTAGGGATTCCTCCCTCGCATCTATAGGTCTTCGTTCAGACTAGCTGAGGACTTTAGCGGGTCTGGTCGCAGGATCAGGTTCCCCGTTACATCGTAGGGATCCAGCTTAGTTCTATTGTAGGGACAGAGTTCCCATCTTTCCTTAGTGCTTGTAGCAGATCATAACAATTTGATGACATTCTTAGCCAGTGGTGTTTTGTCAATGGTAACAACATGAATAGGAGTTTCCAGCCTAACTGTCCCTAACTTACACTTGGTCACCAAGTTAGTCAATAAAGTTCATAGACGACCCGCAGTCCACGAAAGCAGAAGTGGGAGTGCAGCAACTCCCACAACTAAGTTCCGCTTCCAACAATACTTTTGAAAATAAGGAAAAAGGTACCTGAGAGTATGGGTGATCGCCACGACAATCACCCATGCTCAGCCGCTTGTTAGCCGGTTGGCAGGAGGGGCAGTCCTTTTTCTAATGTCCGGGATCTCGGCAGTAAAAGCACAGCTTTCCTTCATGTCGCCGTCTCATCTCCTTCTCTTTGAGGTTGGTGGCCCCCACCTCCATAGGTTCAGATGATGGCAAAACAACAGGATTAGCAGGGAGTAACAGAACCTTTCGCTGTGTAACACCTCTCTCCCTTAGCCTCCGATTCATACGGATAGCCTGAGTCATAGCCTCCTCCAATGAGCTTGGTGGCGGATGGAGAGCCAGAGCATCCTTCAGGTGATCCGACAGTCCTTTCCTGAACTGACATCTTAGCGCAGAGTCATCCCAGGACACCTCAGTGGACCATCGACGGAACTCAGAGCAATACCATTCAGACGAGAGCTTCCCTGAAAGAGACTCATGATTGTGTCCTCTGCCACTCTGACCCGGTTAGGCTCCTCAAAAATAAGTCCTCAGGCCTCAAAGAACCTATCCGCAGACAGACATTCAGGGGCAGAAGCAGGTAAAGAGAAAGCCCACAATTGAGGTCCCTCCCGCCGTAAGGAAATGATTATGCCCACCCGCTGACTCTCATCTCCAGAGGATCAGGGTCTAAGAGAAAAAAATATCTCGCAATTCTCCTTAAACTTACAGAACCTCTCATTTTCACCAGAGAAGATATCTGGGAGCCTGACTGTAGGTTCAGGAGAGTGCAATGAGATATCAACAGTGTTAGAGTACTTACAGTCAGACAGTCAGAAAGTTCCCTTTGCAGGTGGTTATGAGACGAGGCCAAGGCCCTATGTTCCACAGACAGATCCTCCATCAATTGTGTCAGGCTTTCCATTTGATACGCCAAGGTATGGAGTGGATCCATAGAAAGCAGAGCAGAGAAAAAAAACTAGCTGTTTTGGGTCGGTTATAATATCATGCTGCTGCGATGCAGGTAGGTGCAGGCTCCACAGGATGGCAGTAGAGTGGAAGCTGGACTGCATCTAAACAGAGCTGGCCTGCAGTACAGCAGCAAGGCTACCACAGGTGGCAGCAGAGTAGTCCAACTAGCCGAGTCAAATTCTAGACTGTAGTGCAGTACCAAAGAAATAAGCAAATTCATGGTCAGAGACAAGCCAGAGAATCAGCAACGGTCGGAAGCATATAAGACAAAGACAAAAGACAAAAGCAGGTCAAGATGCAAGCCAAGTCAAAA
>JARQOD010000001.1:342049228-342111510 GCA_033576555.1 Oophaga sylvatica
GGGCCCAAAAACTGGAGGGCTAAAAACCCCTTCACCCCCCTGTGGGTGTGTCAGAATGTACTAAAGGGAGAAGAGACCCTTAATGTTTTCCACTCTCCCCTTTTGTATTTGTACCAGCTCACAAGTTGCCCCCCATACGGGGAAAGGGCCCGGCTCGGGTTCAGTTTCTAACAAATGGTGCTTCCGCCTCGCACTAAATGTTTCTAGATTTTGCTTGTTTTTGGGGCGGTATCTTTTTCAGTGCTGTTTCAAGCTTTGCTAAAGTCATGGTGGGTCTCTGGTGTTGTCTCCCGAACTTGAGGGAGCACCCTTTGTAAATCTGCATTTGGACCCTTTTTGTCGCATTGTAAATTCACAGAAGTGAAGGTCCGTATTGGGACTTGAAATCATCAATGCTTCGTTGCGACTTCTTTAATTTCTAAACTTAAAAGTTTTAAAAGCTGCTTTTCTGTTTGGGGAGAAATATTGCTTAATGCTCCCTTAAAGGGCTCTATCTTTATCTTCCCCTGTTTTGGGCAGATAGTAAAGATATCATAGACTTTTTTCCCCTGCTAATGAAATAGCTGGCTTTTTTTCCGGTATCATCTGATATGTTCATGGTTTGTGGGAATATATCAAAATGCTTCGCCATTTCTCCCAACATCGCTGGGTTAGCGGGGGACGGCCACAAAAGCGGGGAAGGCAGGTAACGGGGCCATTGTTGTAGAGCTGAAATCCTTTAGCTGAGATGAACGTTTCCTCGTCGCCATTTGGTGTTGTCAGAGAAGGGAACTCCAAAACCCAACAGAGTCTGGAGGGTGGGTTTTAAACACATTTTTTATTTTTTGTTCCTTTCCTGCTCCCCCTTACCCAGGGATTTCCCGCCCTGCCCCCGTTCCCCCTCCCCATTTTCTCATTTTTCAGGCAGAAACTGAAACAAGAATAAACAGCAAGCCAATCACAGATATGGTAAAAACATCACATTGATTACTTCCACATTGCAGTTCATGTACCTGTTATACCTGTTATATAGTAAAATAAGGCCCTATATACTATAGCTGGCAGAGGCTATTGTTACGCATTGAGTTGTCTTGGTAACCATTCGCATCTCGCTTTTGGTGGTGCCCATGGAGGGAGGTAGTCCTTTCCATCTGTCAACCATCTAGATGCATTAATCGATATGACTGTGGTTAAACTGTTGGAATCTGTGTTAGCACTGAAGACAGCATCTGCAACAAGATGTCAGTTGAGGGTGTCAGATGAGCCCACCACTGAAGAACACCAGCTCGTTTAAATGTGGGCTCAGCTCTGAGCTTGAATAACACTACTGCCATAGTAGTAGGGCAGTTTGTCTATAACCAAACCAATAATGTAAAAGAATGTTATGTGGTGGAAGGGTCCAATTTATCAAAGTTTCTGGGTCAGAAAACTGGCGTAAAAGCTTTGAAAAGTTGCAATCATTTTTACAACTTTGGCGTTTTTAAACCAGTTTTAAGCAGCTCTGTCAAAATGAACGGAGCCCGGGAAGAGTCAGGATGGGATGGTGCATGGCTATGACCGTCAAGTTCATTAAAAATGCCGCCGTTTTGTATATTAGAAATGTTAATCGTAATGCTGGCGAGGCGTACGGAGCCGCACACCATTCAGAAGATGCGACAAATTCATTAAGTGGTGTTCGCCAATTAATTAATTAGACAGAATGTACTCTGGTGAGTCCTTAATGAAGACTGTTGTGCATATAGCTAGTCTTAATGAATTGGCTCCTAAGTGCTCGCACTTATGAGCAAAACGGAAATAGAATAATCAAAAGCCCTGGATTTCAAATTAAAGAAGAACTCCCATCAAAGGTTAATATATTGCACTCATCATATGATATAGCACTGTGTACTTACAATCAGGGCCGCCATCAGGGTATTACTGCCCTGACTGGCGTATTGGGCCCGATAAGCAGAGGGGCCTGCATCGGGCCCCTTCTCATCTGCTCACCGGGCCCTAGCGACAGGATTCTGCTGTGCAGAAACTAAACCTGCGTCCGAGATGCAGGTTCAGTTAAACTCTATTGCCGTGCAGGCCCGCACGGCAATAGTTAAAAGCCGCCAGTCAATCGGAGGCTGTCAGCTGCATCAGCGTGCACGTCGACGGCGTATGACGTCATTGTCATTCGCCAGTGTGTATGCGCTTGAAATGCCTGGAGAGAGCATCGCCGCAGGAACGCGGCCAGGTAAGGAGAATGTTTTTTTTAAAAAAAATTTTATTGAAAGTGGCAAGCCGCAATATTTTCGAGGGCAGGATGGAGACATGGGGCAGAATGGAGACACGGTGCAGGACGGAGACACAGGGGTCAGGATGGAGACATGGGGCACAATGGAGACACGGGGTTGAATGGAGACAAGAGGCAAGATGGAGACATGGTGCAGGATGGTGACACGGTGCAGGATGGAGAAACGGGGCAAGATCGAGAGATGGGGAAGAATGGAGACACGGTGCAGGATGGATAAACAGTGCAGGATGGAGACACGGTGCAGGATGGAGACATGGGTAGAATGGAGAAACGATGCAGAATGGAGACATGGGGCAGAATGCAGACACAGGACAGAATAGAGACACAGGACAGAATAGAGACATGGGACAGGATGGAGACATGGTGCAGAATGGAGACACGGGCAGAATGGAGACATGGGGCAGAATGGAGACACAGGACAGAATGGAGACATGGGACAGAATGGAGACATGGGGCAGAATGGAGACACAGGGGGCAGTATGGAGACACGGGGCAGGAATATGGGTCAGGATGGAGGCAGATGGTGCAAGATCATAGGGCAGGATGGAGACAGATGAGGCAGAATGGAGACTTATGGGGCAGGATCATGGGACAGATGGGGCAGGATCATGGGACAGATGGGGCAGGATCATAGGACAGATAGGGCAGGAGGGGAGATCATATGGGGCAGGATAGACATCACATGGGGCAGAATGAATGCTCATGAGAGCAGGATGGGAGAAATATGGGGCCAGGATGGGAGAACATATGGCTGGAGCCAGGAATGAGACACACGGGGGCCAGGATGGGGATATTATTACAATAGGAGCTAATTAAGGGATATTATTACTGCAGTGATGTATTTATTTTATTTTTTGAGGATACTATTTTAAATGGGGATGCGGTCCTGTTACTGTGCAGAGCGAAACTATGTCACCTTTTTTTCTTCATCTGGTGTAGTTTAGAAGTTGGGCAAAAATTAAGCAATGTGTTCTGCAAGCAGTGCTCTAGATAACTGTGTTATTTCCTGCAGAGACGAGCCCTGGCTGGAAGAAGTGATGGCGGTCTGTGCTGGATGAAGATGAAAAGTGAAGATGAAGGACTTCACCTAGAGACATCACTGGTGAGTCAGTGTGTTATCTGTACATTGACACTATACACTGTATATTATATACAACAGTCCTGTGTACAATGTCACCAGCGATTACTGTATTACCTTTACACTGACACTATATACAGAGCTCCTGTGTATAATGTCATTGATCACTGTATAACCTGTACAATATATACAGTGCTCGTGTGTATGAGGTCACTGTTGATCACTGTATTACCTGTACACTGATACTGTATACAGAGCTCCTGTGTATAATGTCACCGGTAATCACTGTATTACCTGTACACAGACACTGCATACTAAGTACAGATCTCCTATGTATAATGGCACTTATGGTGATAATAGTATTGTGTTTTTTTTATTAATGATCAGTATTGTAGTTTTCAGTTACTATGTGGTGGTAATATGTTGTCCGGCCATGGTGTGGCAGTATTTGTTCCTTGTATGTGCTATTATTTGGTCACTGTTGTTAATAGGCTGGAAATGAGTTCTGAGCAGAAGCTCCCTCTGGTGGTTACAAACGGTACTGGACTGTCCAGTGAAGATTGTGAGGATTGGGAATCAGGTGTTACTGACTGGTCTTATATAAGGGAGTCGCCTTCCCATCAGGGTTGCCGGTGATCAATTGTTCTGGTCTCAATCCTTGATTCCTGTTTCCTTGGTAGCCTGCTGTGCCGTGTCTGAATCTCCTGCTAACAGATAAGACATTTTCTTCTTTTTGTTTTTGTGCTTGATTTTTGCATTTTGTCCTGCACTTCTGTGGGGGCCTTCAGGGTCCCCTCTGGGGGCTTTTGCCCTCTCTGTTCAGTTCAGCCACTGATGTTTGTACATTTGCTTTTTCCAGTTTTTTCAGTGGCTGCTGTTTTGTTTTTGGTTACACCAGAGAACTAATTTAGGTGGTAGAGGTCGTGTGATCTCAGGTGTTTTTGAAATTAGTAGAGTTGGTGCTTTTCAGGGTTTTTTGAGATTGCAGTAAGTGCCCTTCCTATCCTTTTCTATTTAGTAAGTTTGGGCCCCAACGTTTGCTCATACTATTTTCTGTCTGTGTCAGTATTTCTTCTTGTCTAACCGCCATTACATGTTTGGGGGCTTTCTATGTTCTTTGGGGATCTGCTCCGGGGCAGATAGCTTTCCTCTTTCTATCTTTAGGTGTGGTTAGTTTCTCAGGCTGTGACGAGGCGTCTAGGACCAACGTAGGAACGCTCCACGGCTGCCTCTAGTTGTGGTGGTTAGTCAGGGTACTGCAATCTCATAGTTTCCAACTGCTCTGGTGTATTTCCTTTTTTGCCTGCTCTCCTCAGCTACCAAATCATAACAGTATCACCGGCCGAAACTAAAAATTATATGGTACTCACAGAAGGGAAAAATATTGTGGAAAGAAAAGAGTGTCAGAGTTGTCAGAGATTTTTTTTTTTTTTTTTTTTGGTGTTGCATTTTTTTTTTCCCTCTGTATCTCTGGGTGCTGAGGAGGATTTTTTTTTTTTTCTCTCTCAATGGAGTTTGCACATTAGTCTGGCCGTGTGGATCAGCTTGCCACTGAGGTTCGGAGTATTGCTACCTATCTTGCTAGGTTGCCTGTTGTGGAACCTAGGATTCCCATGCCAGATTTGTTTTTAGGGGATCGAGCTAAGTTTCTGAATTTCAAAAATAACTGTAAATTGTTTTTTGCCTTAAAATCTAAGTCCTCAGGGAACGCAGCGCAGCAGGTTCAAATTGTCATCTCTCTCCTGCGCGGCGACCCTCAGGATTGGGCTTTTTCCCTGACACCTGGGGATCCTGTTTTGAGTGATGTTGATGCGTTTTTTCAGGCTTTGGGGTTATTGTACGATGAGCCTAATGTCACTGATCAAGCTGAAAAAACTTTGTTGGCATTAAGTCAGGGGCTTGAGGACGCTGAGTTATACTGTCAGAGATTCCGTAGGTGGGCAGTCCTGACCAAATGGAATGACGACGCTTTGGCAGCTCTTTTTCGGAAGGGACTGTCAGATAATGTAAAGGATGTTATGGTGGGATTCCCTGTTCCCTCTGGTCTCAATGATTCTATGTCATTAGCGATTCAAATTGACAGACGTTTGCGTGAGCGGAAAGGTATGCGTGGAATAATGTTGCCTTGTGAGCCTGCTTCTGAATCCATGCAGTGTGATAGAGTGGTTTCTGGGGCACAGCGTCATGAATTTCGAAAGCGCAATGGGTTATGTTTCTACTGTGGTGATGCCTCTCATGCTATTTCAGTCTGCCCTAAGCGGGGAAGACGTTTTGCACGCTCAGTTGTCTTGGGTAGTGTTCAGACTAAGTTTTTATTAACTGTTACCCTGATATGCTCTCTGTCCTCATTTTCTGCTCAGGCTTTTGTTGATTCTGGAGCAGCTATTAACCTGATGGATTTTGATTTTGCTAAACGTTGTGGGTTTCCCTTGATACCCCTACGGAAGTTTATTCCCCTACTGGGGATCGATTCTACCCCTTTGGCTGAGAATAAACCTCAGTTCTCTACTCAGGTGATAATGAGGATAGAACCTGATCATCAGGAGAGTTGCAAATTTTTGGTTCTGTATAATCTGCATGACATTATCGTACTGGGTTTCCCTTGGTTACAGTCTCATAATCCTGTTTTGGATTGGAAATCTGTGTCTGTTACCAGTTGGGGCTGCCAATGTGTTAATACCAACACTCCTGTTTTTTCTGCCTCCCCCCAGGCTCAGGATGTTCCTGACTTTTTGATTGATTTTTCTGATGTGTTTAGCGAAAGTAAATCTGCATCCTTACCTCCCCATAGGAGCTATGACTGCGGTATTGAATTAGTGCCTGGTAGTAAATTCCCTAAAGGTCGCCTTTTTAACTTGTCTGTACCTGAACATGACGCTATGCGGTCTTATATCAAGGAGTCATTGGAGAAGGGTCATATCAAACCATCCTCTTCACCCTTAGGTGCCGGTTTTTTCTTTGTGGCCAAAAAGGATGGTTCATTAAGGCCATGTATTGATTATCGTCTCTTGAACAATATTACTGTGAAATATCAATATCCTTTACCCTTGATCTCTGATCTGTTTTCCAGGGTGAAAAACGCTACTTGGTTTACCAAGCTTGACCTCAGGAGGGCATATAACCTTATTCGCATTAAGCATGGGGATGAATGGAAGACGGCATTTAATACCCCTGAAGGGCATTTTGAGTACCTTGTGATACCCTTTGGGCTCACTAATGCTCCTTCTGTCTTCCAGTCCTTCATGAATGACATTTTCAGGGATTTTGTGGATAAATTTCTGATTGTTTATTTGGATGATATCTTGATTTTTTCCAATGACTGGGACTCTCATGTAAAACATGTTCGGACTGTGTTCCAGATTTTGAGAGAGAATGCTCTGTATGTGAAGGGATCAAAGTGTCTTTTTGGCGTTCAGAGGATCTCATTTCTGGGATTCATTTTGTCCCCATCTGTTATTGAAATGGACCCGGTCAAAGTTCAGGCCATCTGTGATTGGGTCCAACCTACTTCATTAAAGGCTCTTCAAAGATTCTTGGGTTTTGCCAATTTTTATCGTAAATTTATTGGTAATTTCTCTGTTATTGTTAAACCATTAACTGATTTGACCAAGAAGGGTTCTGATGTGGTGAATTGGCCTCCTGAGGCAGTCTCTGCATTTCAGGGACTTAAGCAGAGATTCACTTCTGCTCCTGTTCTTCGGCAGCCTGATGTTTCTCTACCATTTCAGGTGGAGGTTGATGCCTCTGAAATTGGGGCAGGTGCCGTTTTGTCCCAAAGAGATCCAGAGACCTCTAAAAGTAACCCTTGTGCCTTTTTCTCTCAAAATTTTCTCCCACTGAACGTAATTATGACGTGGGTAATCGGGAGTTATTAGCCATGAAGTGGGCTTTTGAAGAGTGGAGACATTGGCTGGAGGGAGCCAAACATCAGGTGGTGGTCCTTACGGACCATAAGAATCTAGTTTATCTGGAATCTGCCAAGCGACTTAATCCTAGACAGGCCAGGTGGGCCTTGTTTTTCACACTTTTAATTTTGTGGTTTCATTTCTTCCTGGCACTAAAAATGTTAAGGCGGATGCCCTCTCGAGGAGTTTCCTTGCGGACTCTCCTGAGTTATCTGATCCTTCTGTTATTTTGAAAGAGGGTGTAGTTCTTTCCGCCATCTCGCCCAATTTGAGACTGGCTCTGGAGGGGTGTCAGGAGGATAAGCCCGAGCGCTGCCCTGTTGGGAAATTGTTTGTCCCGGACCAGTGGAAAAAGAGTGTAATGCTAGATTCATTGTTCCGCGTTGGCCGGTCATCCCGGAATTTTTGGTACCAGAGACTTGGTTAGTCGGTCCTTTTGGTGGTCTACCTTGTCTCGTGATGTCAGGGAGTATGTGCAGTCCTGCGGGACTTGCTCTCGCTCCAAGCCTTGCTCTCGTTCTAGTGGTTTGTTAATGCCATTACCTGTGCCCAAGAGACCATGGACCCATATCTCTATGGATTTCATTTCCGATCTCCCTGTTTCTCAGAGAATGACCGTCATCTGGGTGATTTGCGATAGGTTTTCCAAGATGATACATCTTGTGCCATTACCTAAGTTGCCTTCCTCCTCTGAATTGGTGCCTTTGTTCCTTCAGCACGTGGTTCGTTTACACGGCATTCCTGAGAACATTGTGTCTGACAGAGGAGTCCAGTTTGTTTCCAGATTTTGGAGGACCTTTTGTTCTAAAATTGGTGTTCAATTGTCTTTCTCCTCGGCGTTTCATCCTCAGACCAATGGTCAAACTGAGAGAACAAACCAGACATTGGAGACTTATCTAAGATGCTTTGTGTCTGCTGATCAGGATGACTGGGTCTCTTTTTTGCCTTTGGCTGAGTTTGCTCTTAATAATAGGGCTAGCTCTGCCACTTTGATGTCTCCATTTTTCTGTAATTCTGGGTTTCACCCTCGATTTTCTTCAGGACAGACGGAGGCTTCTGTCTGTCCGGGTGTTGACTCTGTTGTGGAGCGTATGCAACAGATTTGGGACCAGGTAGTGGAGAGGTTGTCCCTCTCTCAGGAGAGGGCCCAGCGGTTTACTAACCGGCATAGGACTGATGGTCCTCGGTTTAAAGTGGGGGACTTGGTCTGGTTGTCCTCAAGAAATATTCCTATGAGAGTGGCATCTCCTAAATTTAAGCCTAGGTTCATTGGACCTTATAAGATCATGGAGATTCTTAATCCTGTTTCTTTTCGTTTGCTTCTTCCAGGTACATTTAAGATCCATAACGTGTTCCACAAGTCCTTGTTGAAGAGGTTTGTTGAGCCAGTGGTTCCTACTACTGTGCCTCCTGACCCTGTTTTGGTTGAGGGCAATCTGGAGTATGTGGTTGAGAAAATATTGAATTCTCGTTTTTCTAGACGGAAACTCCAGTATTTGGTTAAATGGAGAGGTTATGGTCAGGAAGACAATTCTTGGGTGTTTGCTTCGGACATCCATGCTAGGAGACTCATCCGTGCGTATCATAGAACTCATCCTGACCGACCTGGTTGCTCAAATGAGGGTTCGGTGACCCCTCCTCAAGGGGGGGGTACTGTTGTGAATAGGCTGGAAATGAGTTCTGAGCAGAAGCTCCCTCTGGTGGTTACAAACGGTACTGGACTGTCCAGTGAAGATTGTGAGGATTGGGAATCAGGTGTTACTGACTGGTCTTATATAAGGGAGTCGCCTTCCCATCAGGGTTGCCGGTGATCAATTGTTCTGGTCTCAATCCTTGATTCCTGTTTCTTGGTAGCCTGCTGTGTCGTGTCTGAATCTCCTGCTAACAGATAAGACTTTTTCTTCTTTTGTTTTTGTGCTTGATTTTTGCATTTTGTCCTGCACTTCTGTGGGGGCCTTCAGGGTCCCCTCTGGGGGCTTTTGCCCTCTCTGTTCAGTTCAGCCACTGATGTTTGTACATTTGCTTTTTCCAGTTTTTTCAGTGGCTGCTGTTTTGTTTTTGGTTACACCAGAGAACTAATTTAGGTGGTAGAGGTCGTGTGATCTCAGGTGTTTTTGAAATTAGTAGAGTTGGTGCTTTTCAGGGTTTTTTGAGATTGCAGTAAGTGCCCTTCCTATCCTTTTCTATTTAGTAAGTTTGGGCCCAACGTTTGCTCATACTATTTTCTGTCTGTGTCAGTATTTCTTCTTGTCTAACCGCCATTACATGTTTGGGGGCTTTCTATGTTCTTTGGGGATCTGCTCCGGGGCAGATAGCTTTCCTCTTTCTATCTTTAGGTGTGGTTAGTTTCTCAGGCTGTGACGAGGCGTCTAGGACCAACGTAGGAAAGCTCCACGGCTGCCTCTAGTTGTGGTGGTTAGTCAGGGTACTGCAATCTCATAGTTTCCAACTGCTCTGGTGTATTTCCTTTTTTGCCTGCTCTCCTCGCTACCAAATCATAACAGGGTCACTATGTGGTGGTAATATGTGGCCTGGCCATGGTGTGGTGGCATTTGTTCCTTGTATGTGGTATTATTGGTCACTGTGGTGGTAATATGTGGTCTGGATATGATGCGGTGGTATTTGTCCCTTGTATGTGATATTATTAAGTCACTGTAGTGGTAATATGTGATATGGACAAGGTGTGGTGGTATTGGTTCCTTCTATGTGGTATTATAAGTCACTATGTGGTGGTAATATGGTGTCTGGTCATGGTGCGATGGTATTTGTACCTTGTATTTGATATTATTGGTCATTTTAAAAATTGAAAAATAAATAAAAATGTACCTAAATTGTATTGGATATTTTAACAAATGATTAATAGGTCAGAGTAGAATAGGGCCCGGCCAAAAGAGTCTACTTTGTCGTGGTGGCGGCTTAAAAAATCTTTTGGCCAAAACAAAAGCTGCTGGCTATATGTGTGATCTGGTGATGGGAACTGTTAATGTGTTAATGTGGTGAGAAGTGGAGTTTTTCCAAAAGAGAGCTGTGGGACTGTGGACAGTTTGAGGGGTTGAGCCTGGGCGGAGTTCACAAAAATGTTGCCAGTATGGGGCCCCGAAATTCCTTGTGGCAGTCCTGCTTACAATTAATCATTTTGCCTTTCTACCCAGTGAATTCTTTTGTTTTCCATTAGGTCT
Source organism: Oophaga sylvatica (assembly GCA_033576555.1). Lineage (NCBI taxonomy): Eukaryota > Metazoa > Chordata > Amphibia > Anura > Dendrobatidae > Oophaga > Oophaga sylvatica. The sequence continues at coordinate 342,059,651 of JARQOD010000001.1, forward strand.
ATGACATCAGGTGATTAAAAACTGACTAGCTGAACCATTCTAAGCTGTGTGTAAAAACAGGAGGTCTCTTTTAACTGTATGACTCATGAGTCACTGCAAAAATTCTTGGCAGGGAGGAGGAGTTCAAGAGGAGAATGTGTCATGCTGGGACAAGAGACTTCCTGCTTCTACAAAGAGCAGAGAAAAGAGAAGTAGCTGGGTAGAAAGACAAAATTGAGCAATTGTAAGTACATATAATCTAATGATTGAATATACTAAGAGGATAAAAACTTTTATGCGAGTGCTTATTTAATAACTATTGGTGTCCGACTCTCGGGACTTGAAACACGTTCCCAAATATAAACTCAAAATGAAGATAAAGACAAAACTTCAAATGAAAAAAGTGGCCTTTTTTAATTACCATCTGCAATGTTTCAGCTTCTGTGTGCCTTTCTTGGCTGAGAAAGACTCACAGAAGCTGAAAAATTGCAGCGGTGTTAAAGAAAAGACTAGAATGGCTGTCCCTTTGTTTTGGACAGGATCTCTACACAAGATGGCATACATGTTTATAATTGTTATGCATCTATAAATCATCCTCCTCTTCCTCAGGAATTACTTTGATTGTTTCTGCTCTGCTATCCACTTTGCGGTGATAATGTTGATTCCTAACACTCTCTGACAAGTAGATTAGGAAAGATGCTGACAGTGAGACAGGCTTGCGTCTGCAAGTTAGGCTGACAAATTTAGGCCACCGTTGCCCCAGAAATCTATATCTGGAGATATCCAGCTGAGAGAAGATCTGACAACTGCTTACAGAGCAAGTCTCTTCTCTTGACTATGTTTGGCCTCTACAATTAACTCTGGAGGGAAGCCCAAAAAAGACCCTAATTTTGATTTAATAACAAAAATAGGTTATGACTTTACAACTTGAACAACCTCATCTCGGCATAAAGTAGACAAGCCAAGAAAAAAGACCATTACTGAACACTGATACCCATTGTACTCCTCTTCATACTACAGCAGGCAAGTCTGCTAGGAGCACTTTTCTCACCCCCTAGCGACAAAAAACATAATTTTTCCCTGAGCAACATGGACACAAATGTTCCTCAAAAGTAAACCAAAGTAGAGCCAGACACTTAGAATGTCTTCTATATTTGCTGCATTAGAGTCAATACCTGAAGATGAAAATGAGATGGTTGATATATTTTGCAGATATGGGCGTAGCTGACAAATTGTGAACAGCTCCTTCTTTTAGTGTTGTTCTGCGTGCCCTGAGAAGTCCCCTTGACTGCTTCCCCATCACTTTCCCCCTAATGCATTCATACAGTACATAGAAGCACAGGCAGGGTGACTATAACTAGTAATCTTCTTTCTTGCCTCCTCCCTCACATGTACAATTTAGTCAGGCGTTTCCAATCCAATGTATGACACAATAATTTTGACAGTGTTCATCAAGCCATGAATAGGTGAAGCTGCAGCAGAAAGCAAGAAATGTGGGTGCACCCTTTATTTTTCTTAACTGCAGACAAGTTGACAATTAAAAAATAATGCGTTTGGTTTTAATAGTTTGCCTAAAATTCTCATATAAGTTTGGTTTACAAACTAAGAGACCCTGCAGACGACCTGATGTTTCCGGTACTGGAAAAAACAGTAGCAATGCTATCTGTGTCCGTGTGTAACATTCATGTGGCATCTATGCGCCGACCATGTGCACCATTAGTGTGACACATACTGGCATCTGGGAAAAGCAGTACAATTAGCCCTGTTCCCAGGCACCGGGTGCTGAATCCAACTCTCATCATTGTCACATGGTCTCCCTGCCTTCTCACGCTGCGAGCGGTGATGTCAGTAAGGTTACCACAGGTCATAGGCGCACAAGGAGCTCACTGTGAGAACCGCTGCCTGCAGTAATCTTGTGGAGCCCAGCTGCGACTGGATTCATATCTCCCAGAAGGGTGCACTGAAGGAATACACCACTAGAGGTCATTATATACACTCACACACCTTCACTCATCCCTAAGTCCACCAGAGGGAGCTAAGATAGTGATATAAAAGGAGAGTGAACACAGAAAGAAGAAGCCATTCAAGGCAGTCTCCTCAGAGAGTGCAGAAGACAGTTAGTTCTGAGGAGAGCTCAGTTGGTAGCTGAGGAGTTTGAAGGCTGCAGCCTGCAGTTCAGTTCAACAGAGTGGAGGCTAGTAAAGTGGAGTAGAATCCACTCCAGTCTAGTCAGAGCTGAGAAGAGTAGTGCAGCTCAGTGAGAAAGCGTGCCGACGCTTAGAGAGCGGCGAAGAGGCAGCCCACCAACTGCCAGTGTGTGATCGTGTGAGGGCCCGGGTAGGCCGAAGGCGAGTGGAAAGTGAATGAGGCAAAGGAGCCTTCATAGCTCACCTCAGCAAGTATTGACCGGACACCGGGGTCCGAGCCTATAGGGATCTCCACGACCCATTAGGAGAACACCGGAGTTCCTGGAGAACTACAAGTCCCAGGAGTACCACAGAGCTGATACGTAGCAGGATCAGGAGGACGGAGTCTTGCAGGATCTGTCATAAAAGACCCTGTCCTTTCAGAGAGAAGGTCCAATCACAAGGTCAGCCAGGTGCAGGATGGAGACCAAGTTAGGCCCAGCTACACGCAGGCCAGGACTTTATTACAAAAAGGCAAAGAACAGGAGGCCACACACCTACTCAGTGGAGGAATCTGGATGTGCACCCTTCACCCTACAGTGCTCCGGGGAGTGCCTGCAACATCTTCAGTAAAGGTACCAAAGTGACTTATGTGTGTGTCTACCTTATTACCCCTAACTGCCGGGTCCCCGTCCGTCCTGCACCCCTACAAATCTATCTGCCCTGACGGACTCAGCCTTACCTGTGGAAGGCTTAACATTTAGCTGCACAATATTAACCCTTCAGTGGATCTGCACAGCAGCGCTGGTCACCCTGACCAGATACCACAGGTGGCGTCACGAATCCCCATACTAATATTCAATTCACCTGTAAATATCCCACATTAAAAGGTGAGCACCAGAGCCACGGACTGAGCTGTGTTGCCGTGACATCCCACATAGTAGTCTATAGGCTCACATCCGAGTTCCCACTGCTCTGGAGGGCGACTCACTCTCACTGTGTTCCGGCTGGTGTGCTGAGTGGTCATATTACTGATGTCACCGCTCAACACACCATCTGGATATAGTAGAGTTGAGGATAGTTGTGGGACCTCCTTATAATGGAATTACGGCAGACAGGTAAGTATAACTTTGATTTCTATGGTAATTAGAACATAAAATTATATTAGGATTTGGGGAGGTTGGGGGTTTTTTTTTCAATTACAGGGCTTTTCTCAGTGTGTCTTTTTTACTTTTGACAGCAGGGTTAGTAATGGGCATGTCTGATAGACACCTATACATTACTAACCCTTGGGCTTGATGTCAGCAGACATAAAACAGCTGACATCAATTTCAAAACTATTGCAATGCTTGCCAACACGCCAGGGAAAGTGGGAAGAGCCGAGGCTAATGGATGCGCCATTTCTGGGGCGGCTAAGGGCTAGTTTTCTTAGTCTGGGGGGTGGGGCAATATCAATGGCCCCTTCTCAGCCTTTCCAGATGACTACAACTCTCATCAGCGTCGTCAGATCTCGCTGATCGCAGGGGACCAGTTGACAGCGATGAGAGTTGGATTCAGCACCCGGTACCTGAGGACAGCGCTAACTATAAGGGTATGTGCCCAGGATCAGGAAGAACAGATTTTTGTACACTGCTCAACTGTGCTGCATCCAAAACACTGTTTTACATTAGAAGCACAGTGGATGGGATTTATAGAAATCCCATGCTCACGGTACGTCTATTCAACGGTGCGTAAACTGACCCACGGTGCCGCAGCATGTTAATTATCTGCACACTAGTCTTCACTGCGTAGTTTCACCCATAGCCATTCATTAGATGTGGTAAATCAGTATGGTTCACTCAACACATATGGATTTAACGGCGTGATTAGAATGCAACGTTTTGGAGGCAGCAAAAATACGCTGCATCTAAAACGCTATTTCCTGAATGTGGGCTCGTAGCTTAAGGCTTTTCCCAGACGCCGGTATATGATACCATCCGTGTGTCATTAATGTGCACGTGCACGGGACATATTGCGGGCCGTGCTGCCGGCAAAAAATACCGGCCCGTGGAAACACACTGACATGTGTGCAGACCCATAGATTTGAATGGGTCTACGTGTGTAAGTGTCTCCAGTACTGTACGTGTGGAAACTGTAACCACACATACTGGAGACACTGATATGTGGAGGGGGCCTAAGACATAGTAAAAAAAAATAAATCAAGGTTCTAACGTAATATATACAAAACTATCTATAAAAGGCGATGAAACAGAGGCCATGCAATATTTCACAATCATCCACAAATATATAGGCCCCGATTCATGAAGTTATTTCCACCTGTTTATGTGCATATAACATCTTCAAATGACACAAAATTTGCGCAACAAGTTTTCTGACTTTTGGCATTTTTACACCATTCCCAGCCAGCTACATCAAAACAAGCAGAGCATAGGCTGGACAGGGTATCGCTAAGCCTGCATGTCTCATTCATCAAAATTTACATAAATTTTGCCAGTTCCTGTCTGAAGTAACATTTCTGGCAAAAGTGCACGCCAATTGTTAGGTGCAACTAATTCAATAAGTAGATTGCGCCTCTGAAGGAATGAAGTGCTTCTTACTCCAACTCTCTCGCTTATTAAGACTGGCATGCACAATGTCAGTCTTAATGAATCGGGCTCATAATGAACAACTTTATTAAAATGCAAGCAGAATTAACTTGTATGAAAACACAACTTAAAGTGAACCTGTCAGCAGGATTTTGCTCAGTAACCTACAGGCATTGCTTGGTTGCCGCTGTTATACTGATTAAAATGATAGATTTTATGAAGAAATCTGTCTTGTGGTTCTTGTGTAATCAGTGTTAGAAGTTTCCAGTTAATGAGATGCTCATGATCTGAGTCAGAACTGTAGGCAGAGTCTTATCTTCCTGCTCTAAGCCAGAGAAACCAAGGAAAGACTTGCTCACAGGCCGCCCCGAAGCACATACAGTTTTTCTCTATAATGAGGAACATGATTATACTTCGGGGCAGCCTGTAGGCAGAATATCTCCTTGGTTTCTCTGGTCCATCCCTGAGCAACCATGAAGTACGGAGACTGCAGATCTGTGAGTTGCTCTAAAGACACCTGGAGAATACCCCTTTAAGAATATTTTTTATAAAATCCTAACAAAACTCCTTTAACCCCTTCATGACATTTGAAGTAAATTTACGTCATGGTCGGGAAGGGGTTTCCGCAAAACGTTGTAAATTTACGTCATGTCGATCATTCGGGCACACGCACGATCATCGTCGGGAGCTCGGCTTAACTGAAATGCTAGCCACAGCTGTCACTGCCAGGAGCGGTGCCCTCATGCCCCAGGTTATTTAACCCCTTATATGCAGTGATTGATATTGATCACAGCAATTAAAATGCAGGGAGAGGGAGGGGGTTCCCTCTCCTTCAGATCGGTACACCGCGATGTCATCGCGAGGGCCCAATCATTGCCATGGCAACCTGAGGACGTCATGACAACCTCCAGGCCAGCCTGCTATGGCAAGCAGCGCTGTAGCACAATGATCAGTCTAATAAAAGTTAAAGATCCATAGAGAGAATAAGTAAAAAAGTTAAAACAAATGTAAACAAATTGTAAAAATATTTAAAAAAGACAATCATACAATAAATAAATGAAAAAATATTAAACCAATGAAAAGGTATATTTATGCAAAAAAAATACAAAAAAAATACACATATTTGGTATCGCCGAGTCCGGAATGACCCGATCTATAAAACTGTCACATTTTTCCATTTCATTCAGTGAATTCCATTGAAAATTGTATATACTGTAAAACGCAGCTTTTTTATCGTACCGCCCCCCCAACAAAAAAAATGCAATAAAACGCAATCAAAAAGTCAAAAATAAATAAAAATGGTATTGTTGAAAACATCATCTTGCTCCACAAAGAAACAAGCTGGCATACAGCTCCATCACTGGAGAAATAAAAAAAGTTATAGTTCTCAGAATATAGCGATGCAAAAACAATTATTTTTTCTATTGAATTGTTTTTATTGTGTAAATCTGGCAAAGCATAAAATAATATATAAATGTGATACTGCTGTTATCGTACTGACCCAAACAATAAAGATGTCCTGTCACTTTTACCATATGGGGAATGGAATTACAAAAAACACTGAATTGCTGGATTTTGTTCATTCTGCCTCCCAAAAATCAGAAAAGAAAGCGATAAAAAAAGTTAGTGCTCAAATATGGTAAAATCTTTATTTTGCAAAAAAAAAACATCTTTTAGTGTGTGATAGCAGCCAAACATAAAAAACTATAAATCTGTTATCTCTGTAATCGTACCGACCGGAAGAATAAAGTCTTCTAATCACGTATACCGCATGAGAAACAGTGTACAAAATAAATAGAACAAATTATTGACCTGCTGCTGATTTGTTCATTCTCTCTCCCAAAGATCGCATTAAGGCTCTACTCACATTTATCATGCTAGATTAGTTAAACCCAAACCATGGGTAACATATTTCAACATAGTTCCAAAATGGAACGAGGCAACTCTCTATATAGTAATGGATCACAAGAAAATAGAGCATCCAGCCCAAATAGATCACACAAGGAAATGAAGTAAAAATGTATAAACTTTATTGAAAATACTAAAAAATTTTCACAATATTTTAATTCAAGATGAAAGATGAAATGGTGAGTATCAAGTATAAGCACCTGTAGCACATAAATTAGCGCACCCAGATCCGCAAATAATCCCAAAATTTGTTCCGAAAAATGAGTGGGAAAATAAATGTAGATTCCAAACAGGGGAACATTAAAGGAGGGCAAAAACCTCATATGTAATAATACCCGTAATAGGGCAGTATATCATCCTATAAATTGCACATAATGATCGATCAGTGCGATCATGATTAAACAAAGCCCATGTCTGGAGATGTAATCAGTAAACTGAATGTGGCAGTGCTGAAGGGGAAATCCCTAGTCTAACACTTCCTATAGGAGTGCCACACTGAATTGCAGAAACAGGCGCAATAGTGCTTACCCATATTAGGGGAATGTGCCGTGCCAGGTACGTGCCCCGACGCACGTTTCGCTCATCTGGCTTCCTCGGGGGGCAGTGTGGACTAGAGTGCTGATCCGTAATAAATAATGGTATGCTCAGCTGTCATGAATTAGTCATTAAAGGACGGCGCATGCGGGCACTGACACAGAGACGCTGACCGCGCCACTTCCGGCGCTCCAATGACGGCCCGGGTCAAGGAAAACACTTCCTGTGACGTCAAGGGACCCGGCCGTCATCTTGAGGATACCTTTAGTGGAGCGGCCCGACACTGCCGTGTGTGCATGCGCACCTCCGTGGGGGCCATCTTGGTAAGTGGCAAAAGTAAGGGAAAACATGAGTAAGAGAAACGTCCAATATGATTATACCCAGAATAGAAAAAACTCAAGAGCGCATAATATTTGATACCATATCAAAAATACATTGTCAACAGTTGAAAAAAATGTATACATGTTAATACACATCATTTGTTAATTGCAAATTGCCATATAATAATAACCATAAGATGGAAATATGAGATATGTTGCAAAAGGCTGCAGTCCACTCAAGAGCACAGCGGACGATAAGTGGTCCCACAGATCAATCCCACGAAGGTTCTAACGCTGGTCATCTTAGAGGTCCTTAATTCTATGGTCCACTGTAGAGCATCATAACAAATCAACGGAGAAAGGATAAGGAATGGGAAAGGTAATATCTGTGAACAACAAGGGTGAATTAAAACCAGCACAAATAAAAACAAAAGAACGGAGACCCAAAAGCTATCTACAAAAAGCAGGCAAACAAAAGTTTCTCATTTAGACCATCGGGGACATTGTGTTCAGAACAGTGATCCATCGACACTCTAGCTGCGCCAAAGTGCGTTTCGTGTCTCCACCTCTAATACCGGTACGAACACGGTCAATACCAATGAATTTGAGGCCACTCGGATTACATTTGTGGTGCATCCGAAAGTGTTGAGGGATCGTTTTCAGGGAATCAACATCCATTGCTTCTTTGGCAGCATACACATCCCGAATATGTTCCCTCACCCTGACACGAAATTCTCGTGAGGTGAGGCCAACATAGCTGAGGCCACACGGACATGTGGCCAAATACACCACATGATTAGTGCTGCAGGAGATATAATGTCTGATCCGATGGCTCCCACTCCCACCCGTAGTTCCAAAAGTGGATGCCCAGCTGATGTTGCGGCAAGCGAGGCAGGACCCACACGGAAACCAGCCCTGTCTCTGTACACCAGCACCAAAATGACAGCATGGATTTGCCACATAGTGACTCCTAACCAGGAGGTCCCTCAAATTTGGAGATCTCCTGGCTGTAAGGAGTGGGCGATCAGGTAAGATTTGCCTAAGTATAGGATCAGAAGAAGTATCGGCCAATGTCTAGTTAAGATTCCCCTTATCTGTGACAAGCGGTTGTTAAATGTAGATATAAATCTGATAGGTGGATTTGACTCCCTTGATTTTTGAGTGATGCCAAGTAGTTGGTTACGTGATGTACTTCTGGCTCTCAAGTAACCCCATTTGATCATTCGTCTGCTGTACCCTTGATCATGGAACCGCTGGGACAGGTCCCTAGCCTGCCCCTCAAACAATCCATCAGTGGCGCATATGCGCTTCATCCTAAGAAATTGACCCGTTGGAATGGCACGGATAGTGGCTGGAGTATGTGCCGAATTGCATGCATTGACAGTGATAAAAAAATTTCTCCATTAAATGTCACCTGATTAACCCAGCAGGAAGTACGGCGGCGTCTAAAAATCACTAAAGTTGACAAATCCCCGGGCCCGGATGGGATACACCCCCGAGTACTGCAGGAATTAAGTACAGTCATAGATAGACCATTATTTTTAATCTTTAAAGATTCCATAATAACGGGGTCTGTACCACAGGACTGCCGTATAGCAAATGTGATGCCAATATTCAAAAAGGGGGCAAAAACTGAACCTGGAAATTATAGGCCAGTGAGCTTAACATCTACTGTGGGTAAAATCCTGGAGGGTTTTTTAAGGGATACTATATTGGAGTATCTGAGGCTGAATAACCTCATGACACAGTATCAGCATGGGTTTACGAGGGATCGTTCTTGTCAGACTAATCTGATAAGCTTTTATGAAGGGGTAAGTTCAGGACTGGACCAAGGGAATGCAGTGGACGTGATGTTCATGGACTTCTCAAAAGCTTTTGATACAGTGCCACACAAAAGGTTGATACATAAAATGAGAACAATGGGGATAGGGGAAAATATGTGTAAGTGGGTTAAGAACTGGCTCATGGATAGAAAACAAAGGGTGGCTATTAATGGAGCACACTCGGACTGGGTCACGGTTAGCAGTGGGGTACCACAGGGGTCAGTATTGGGGCCGCTTCTCTTTAACATATTTATTAATGACTTTGTAGGGGGCATACAGAGTAGTATTTCAATATTTGCAGATGACACTAAACTCTGCAGGGTAATAAATACAGAGGAGGATAATTTTATATTACAGGAGGATTTATGTAAACAGAAGCTTGGGCTGATAAATGGCAAATGAGCTTTAATGGGGATAAATGTAAGGTCATGCACTTGGGTAGAACAAACAAGATGTATAATTATGTGCTTAATTGTAAAACACTGGGCAAAACTGTCACTGAAAAAGACCTGGGTGTATGGGTGGACGACAAACTCACATTTAGTGGCCAATGTCAGGCAGCTGCTGCCAAGGCAAATAAAATAATGGGATGCATTAAAAGAGGCATAGATGCTCATGAGGAGAACATAATTTTACCTCTATACAAGTCACTGGTGCGACCACACTTAGAATACTGTGTGCAGTTCTGGTCTCCGGTGTATAAGAAAGACATAGCTGAACTGGAGCGGGTGCAGAGACGAGCGACCAAGGTTATTAGAGAACTGGGGGGTCTGCAATACCAAGACAGGTTATTACACTTGGGGTTATTTAGTTTGGAAAAACGAAGGCTTAGGGGTGATCTTATTACAATGTATAAATATATGAGGGGACAGTACAAAGACCTTTCTAATGATCTTTTTACTCTTAGACCTGTGACGGGGACAAGGGGGCATCCTCTACGTCTGGAGGAAAGAAGGTTTAGCCATAATCACAGACGCAGATTCTTTACTGTAAGAGCAGTGAGACTATGGAACTCTCTGCCGTCTAATGTTGTAATGAGTGATTCCTTACTAAAATTTAAGAGGGACTGGATGCCTTTCTTGAAAAGTATAATATTACAGGCTATATTCACTAGTTTCCTAGATACTGCATTGATCCAGGGAGTTAGTCTGATTGCCGTATTGGAGACGGGAAGGAATTTTTTTTCCCCAATGTGAAGCTTACTATTTGCCACTTGGGTTTTTTTTTGCCTTCCTCTGGATCAACATGTTAGGGCAGGTAAGGATAGGATATGGGTTGAACTAGATGGACTTAAAGTCTTCCTTCAACCTTAATAACTATGTAGATGTCTCCTTACGGTAAACATCTGTCAATACTGTGCCACCATCCGTAACCAGGATTTTAATGTCCAAAAAGTCAATGCTGACCCGTGAAAATTTGTATGTTAACCTGATATTGAACTCATTCCTGTTGAGTGTACTGATGAATTCGTGAAGGGCAGGCTCGGTACCCTGCCAAATGAATAAAAGGTCATCAATGTACTTGTACCAGCAAACTGCCTGGGAGGAGGCGTGTGCGCCGCCACTAAAGAGTTCCCTCTCCCAGTACCCCAGAAAGAGGTTAGCATAGGACGGCGCACACGCCGCCCCCATGGCGGTACCACGTCTCTGTAAATAAAATTTGTCTTTAAATGTAAAATAATTATGAGTGAGAATGTACTCCAGCAGCTCCATGATCAGGGCACGCAGAGGGGAGTCAAGATCACCCATATCAAGGAAAAATCGTACCGCACTCAATCCATCGTCATGATTGATGCTGGTGTACAGAGACTCAACGTCCGCCGTTACAAGGGTCATGTCTGGCTCCAACGTCAAGCTGTCAATTTTCCTCAGGACATCCGTGGTGTCCCTGACATAGGAGGCCAGAGTCTCCACAATTGGATGTAGGTAATATTCAATGAATCTACCAATTGGATCACACAGCCCTCCTATGCCAGAGACAATAGGACGCCCCGGGGGTTCGCGTGGGTCCTTGTGGACTTTGGGCAATAAGTAGAAAGTGGGAACCACCGGATACAGCACGGTGAGGCCATCCAATACCTTTTTGGGTATAATACCCAAGTTAAAGGCCTCTTCAAGAATGGCAGAAAGGACACTTGAGAAAGTCTTAACAGGATTGTTCGGAAGGGGGGTTTATGCCTCCCTGTCTCGGAGTTGTCTATACGCCTCCTTTTCATACTTCTCCACCGGCCTTCCGAACCTCACCGTGCTGTATCCGGTGGTTCCCACTTTCTACTTATTGCCTAAAGTCCACAAGGACCCACGCGAACCCCCGGGGCGTCCTATTGTCTCTGGCATAGGAGGGCTGTGTGATCCAATTTGTAGATTCATTGAATATTACTTACATCCAATTGTGGAGACTCTGCAGGAATGAGTTCAATATCAGGTTAACCCCTTCATGACCCAGCCTATTTTGACCTTAAAGACCTTGCCATTTTTTGCAATTCTGACCAGTGTCCCTTTATGAGGTAATAACTCAGGAACGCTTCAACGGATCCTAGCGATTCTGACACTGTTTTTTCGTGACATATTGGGCTTCATGTTAGTGGTAAATTTAGGTCGATAATTTTTGCATTTATTTGTGAAAAAAATGGAAATTTGGCGAAAATTTAGAAAATTTTGTAATTTTCAAATTTTTAATTTTAATTCTGTTAAACCAGAGAGTTATGTGGCACAAAATAGTTAATAAATAACATTTCCCACATGTCTACTTTACATCAGCACAATTTTGGGAACAACATTTTATTTTTGTTAGGAAGTTATAAGGGTTAAAAGTTGACCAGCGATTTCTCATTTTTACAGCAAAATTTACAAAACCATTTTTTTTAGGGACCACCTCACATTTGAAGTCACTTTGAGGGGTCTATATGGCAGAAAATACCCAAAAGTGACACCTTTATAAAAACTGCACCCCTCAAGCTACTCAAAACTACATTCAAGAAGATTATTAACCCTTCAGGTGCTTCACAGGAACTAAAGCAACGTGGAAGGAAAAAATGGACATTTTAATTATTCCAACAAAAATTTTCTTTTAGCATCAATTTTTTCATTTTTCCATGGGCAACAGTATAAATTGGATCCTAAAATTTGTTGGGCAATTTCTCCTGAGTACACAGATACCTCATATGTGGTCATAAACCACTGTTTGGGCGCACGGCAGGGCTCAGAAGGGAAGGAGCGCAATTTGACTTTTTGAATGGAAAATATGCTGGAATATTTAGCGGTTGCCATGTCGCATTTGGAGAGTCCCTGTGTGCCTAAACATTGGAGCTCCCCCACAAGTGACCCCATTTTGGAAACTAGACCCCATAAGGAACTTATCTAGATGCATAGTGAGCACTTTCAACCCCAAGGTGCTTCACAAATTGATCCGTAAAAAAAGAAAGTACTTTTTTTTCACAAAAAATTTCTTTTAGCCTCAGTTTTTTTCATTTTCACATGGGCAACAGTATAAATTGGATCCTAAAATTTGTTGGGCAATTTCTCCTAAGTACACAGATACCTCATATGTGGTCATAAACCACTGTTTGGACGCACGGCAGGGCTCAGAAGGGAAGGAGCGCCATTTGACTTTTTGAATAGAAAATATGCTGGAATATTTAGCGGTTGCCATGTCGCATTTGGAGAGTTCCTGTGTGCCTAAACATTGGAGCTCCCCCAGAAGTGACCCCATTTTGGAAACTAGACCCCCTAAGGAACTTATCTAGATGCATAGTGAGCACTTTCAACCCCAAGGTGCTTCACAAATTGATCCGTAAAAAAAAAAAGTACTTTTTTTTCACAAAAATTTTCTTTTAGCCTCAGTTTTTTTCATTTTCACATGGGCAACAGTATAAATTGGATCCTAAAATTTGTTGGGCAATTTCTCCTAAGTACACAGATACCTCATATGTGGTCATAAACCACTGTTTGGGCGCACGGCAGGGCTCAGAAGGGAAGGAGCGCCATTTGACTTTTTGAATAGAAAATATGCTGGAATATTTAGCGGTTGTCATGTCGCATTTGGAGAGTTCCTGTGTGCCTAAACATTGGAGCTCCCCCACAAGTGACCCCATTTTGGAAACTAGACCCCTAAGGAACTTATCTAGATGCATAGTGAGCACTTTGAACCCCCATATGCTTCACAAATTGATCCGTAAAAAAAAGAAAGTACTTTTTTTTCACAAAAATTTTCTTTTAGCCTCAGTTTTTTTCATTTTCACATGGGCAACAGTATAAATTGGATCCTAAAATTTGTTGGGCAATTTCTCCTGAGTACACAGATACCTCATATGTGGTCATAAACCACTGTTTGGGCGCACGGCAGGGCTCAGAAGGGAAGGAGCGCCATTTGACTTTTTGAATAGAAAATATGCTGGAATATTTAGCGGTTGCCATGTCGCATTTGGAGAGTTCCTGTGTGCCTAAACATTGGAGCTCCCCCACAAGTGACCCCATTTTGGAAACTAGACCCCCTAAGGAACTTATCTAGATGCATAGTGAGCACTTTGAACCCCCAGGTGCTTCACAGAAGTTTATAACGCAGAGCCGTGAAAATAAAAAATCATTTTTTTTTCTCAAAAAATGATTTTTTAGCCCACTATTTTTTATTTTAACAATGGTTACAGGAGAAATTGAACCCCAAAAGTTGTTGTCCAGTTTGTCCTGAGTACGCTAGTACCCCATATGTGGGGGGGGAACCACTGAATGGGCACACGTCAGGGCTCGGAAGGGATGTAGTGACGCTTTGAAATGCCGACTTGATGGAATGGTCTGCGGGCATCTTGTTACGTTTGCAGATCCCTGATGTGCCTAAACAGTAGAAACTCCCCACAAGTGACCCCATTTTGGAAACTAGACCCCGCAAAGAACTTATCTAGATGTGCGGTAAGCACTTTGAACCCCCAGAAGTTTATAACGCCCGGGCATGAAAATAAAAAAAAACATATTTTTTCCATAATCAGGGTCTTTTAGTCCCCAATTTTTTTATTTTCCCAAGGGTAACATGAGAAATTAGACCCCAAAAGTTGTTGTCCAATTTGTCCTGAGTATGCTGATATCACATATGTGGGAGAAAACTACTGTATGGGCACACATCGGGGCTCGGATGGGAAGTAGTGACGTTTTGAAATGCCCACTTGATGGAATGGTCTTCGGGCGTCATGTTACGTTTGCAGAGTCCCTGATGTGCCTAAACAGTAGAAACTCCCCACAAGTGACCCCATTTTGGAAACTAGATCTCCCAAGGAACTCCTATAGATGTGTGGTAAGCACTTTGAATCTCCAAGTCCTTCACAGAAGTTTATAACGCAGAGCCGTGAAAATATAAAATCATTTTTTTTCCACAAAAATTAATTTTTTAGTCCCCAATTTTTTTTCCCAATGTTAACAGGAGAAATTAGAACCCCCAAAGTTGTTGTGCAATTTTTCCCGAGTACGCTGATACCCCATATGTGGGGATAAACCACTGTTTGGGCATACGTCGGGGCTTGGAATAAAGGGAGCACTGTTTGACTTTTTGAACGCAAAATTTGCTGGAATCAATGGTGGCGCCATGTCGCGTATGGAGACCCCCTTATGTGCCTAAATAGTGGAAACCCCTCAATTCTAACTCCACCCTAACCCCAACACACCCCTAACCCCAACCCTAATACAAACCCTAACCATAACCCTAACCCCAACACACCCCTAACCCTAATCCCAACTTTAACCATAAACCTAACCACAAGCCTAACCCTAATTCCAACCCTAACCCAAATTCCAACCCTAACCCTAATTCTAACCTTAACCCTAATGCTAACCCTAACCCTAGTTCTATCCCTAAGGCTGGGTTCATATTGCGTTTTACCAGCCCGTTCAACACGTAGCGTTGACCGGCTGGTAACGCTTTACGGCATGCGTTGCGATGCGCACACAAATGGGGTGAATGGCAGCATTAACGGACTGCGTTACACTGCGTTATACCGCGGTGAAACGCAGTCCATCTAACGGACTGCCATAATGCAATATGAACCTAGCCTAACCCTAACCCTGAGGCCCCGTGCACACGTTGCAGATTCACTTGCGGATTTTTCTTAAATCCGCAGGTAAAATGACCTGCGTTTTACCTGCGAATTTAGCGCGGATTTGTTGCGGCTTTTCCCTGCGGTTTTACACCTATAATGGAATAGGTGTAAAACCTCTGCGGAATCCGCACAAAGAGTTGACATGCTGCGGATTTAAAACCGCAGCAAATCCGCATGTGCACAACGTTTTTTTTAACCATTTATTTGCATTGTACTGTACATGGTTTCTGGATCTGCTGTGGATCCGCAGCGCCAAATCCGCTGTGGATCCGCAGCGCCAAATCGCTGCGGATCCGCATCAAAATCTCCGGCGGATCAGCAGCAAAATCCGCCGCGGATCCCCAGCAAAATCCGCCGCGGATCCCAGCAAACGTGCGGATCCCAGCAAAATCCGCCGCGGATCCCAGCAAAATCAGCCGCGGATCACAGCAAAATCCCGTCAGAGAAAATCCCCACCAGCAAAATCCGCCAGGATCCAGCAAATCCGCCCGGATCAGCAGCAAAATCCGCACGCGGATCAGCAGCAAAATCCGCGCGGATCAGCAGCAAAATCCGCCCGGATCGCAGCAAAATCCGCCGCGGTATCAGCAGCAATATCCGCAGCGGATCTGCAGCAAAATCCGCCGCGGATCAGCAGCAAAATCTGCTAGGAAAAAAAAAAAAAATCTTTATTTTATTATTTGTCCCTACCTATGACAGGGGGGGTTCATTTACTTTTTTTTTTTATTTTGATCACTGTGACAGTTTATCACAGTGATCAAAATAAATTTTTGTACAATGGTGGGCGCACTGTGCATGCGCTGGCCGGCGGGCGCACTGCGCATGCGCCCGCCATTTTCCAAGATGGCGGCGCCCATGAAGAATCCCGGGCAGCCGCCGGGACCGATCCAGGGACATCGGTGGACCGGGAGAGGTGAGTAGGGGGGGTCGGAAGGTGAGGGGGGGGATCGGTAGGTGGGGGCAGCGGATCGCAGGAGCAGGGGAGCAGACAGTGACGCGGCGTGTGTACCGCGATCGCTGTCATCTTTCGGTGGCGGCGGCCGATCACCGCCGTGACTCGATGTGGGGGGGGTCTGATCGCGGTCTCCAGCCATGGCAGATGCTATTGCAGCATCGGCCATGGCTGGATTGTAATATTTCACAATTTATTGGTGAAATATTACAAATCGCTCTGATTGGCTGTTTCACTTTTAACAGCCAATCAGAGCGATCGTGGCCACGTGGGGGTTAAGTCAACCCCCCTGTGGTGATGCACTAAGGGTCCTGTGCCTGGGGTCGGGTGACCTTTCAGTGACCCCGGTCACCCGACCCCCAGGAACATGATTTATAGCATGACGCCGACGACGGCGTCATGGGTCGGGATGGCACTGGTTTTCATGACAACGACGTCGACGTCATGGGTCGGGAAGGGGTTAACATACAAATTTTCACGGGTCAGCATTGACTTTTTGGACATTAAAATCCTGGTTACGGATGGTGGCACAGTATTGACAGATGTTTACCGTAAGGAGACATCTGTCAATGCATTATTGCATGCGAGTTCGGCACATACTCCAGCCACTATTCGTGCCATTCCAATGGGTCAGTTTCTTAGGATGAAACGCATATGCGCCACTGATGGATTGTTTGAGGGGCAGGCTAGGGACCTGTCCCAGGGGTTCTATGATCGAGGGTACAGCAGACGAATAATCAAACGGGGTTACTTGAGAGCCAGAAGTACATCACGTAACCAACTACTTGGCATCACTCAAAAATCAAGGGAGTCAAATCCACCTATCAGATTTATATCTACATTTAACAACCGCTGGTCACAGATAAGGGGAATCTTAACTAGACATTGGCCGATACTTCGTTCTGATCCTATACTTAGGCAAATCTTACCTGATCGCCCACTCCTTACAGCTAGGAGATCTCCAAATTTGAGGGACCTCCTGGTTAGGAGTCACTACGTGGCAAATCCACACTGTCATTTTGGTGCTGGTGTACAGAGACAGGGCTGCTTTCCGTGTGGGTCCTGCCTCGCTTGCCGTAACATCAGCTGGGCATCCACTTTTGGAACTACGGGTGGGAGTGGGAGCCATCGGATCAGACATTATATCTCCTGCAGCACTAATCATGTGATGTATTTGGCCACATGTCCGTGTGGCCTCAGCTATGTTGGCCTCACCTCACGAGAATTTCGTGTCAGGGTGAGGGAACATATTCGGGATGTGTATGCTGCCAAAGAAGCAATGGATGTTGATTCCCTGAAAACGATCCCTCGACACTTTCGGATGCACCACAAATGTAATCCGAGTGGCCTCAAATTCATTGGTATTGACCGTGTTCGTACCGGTATTAGAGGTGGAGACACGAAACGCACTTTGGCGCAGCTAGAGTGTCGATGGATCACTGTTCTGAACACAATGTCCCCAAGTGGTCTAAATGAGAAACTTTCGTTTGCCTGCTTTTGTAGATAGCTTTTGGGTCTCCTGTTCTTTTGTTTTTATTTGTGCTGGTTTTAATTCACCCATGTTGTTCACAGATATTACCTTTCCCATTACTTATCCTTTCTCCGTTGATTTGTTATGATGCTCTACAGTGGACCATAGAATTAAGGACCTCTAAGATGACCAGTTAGAACCTTCGTGGGATTGATCTGTGGGACCACTTATCGTCCGCTGTGCTCTTGAGTGGACTGCGGCCTTTTGCCACATATCTCATATTTCCATCTTATGGTTATTATTATATGGCAATTTGCAATTAACAAATGATGTGTATTAACATGTATACATTTTTTTCAACTGTTGACAATGTATTTTTGATATGGTATCAAAAATTATGCGCTCTTGAGTTTTTTCTATTCTGGGTATAATCATATTGGACGTTTCTCTTACTCATGTTTTCCCTTACTTTTGCCACTTACCAAGATGGCCCCCACGGAGGTGCGCATGCCACACGGCAGTGTCGGGCCGCTCCACTAAAGGTTCCTCAAGATGACGGCCGGGTCCCTTGACGTCACAGGAAGTGTTTTCCTTGACCCGGGCCGTCATTGGAGCGCCGGAAGTGGCGCGGTCAGCGTCTCTGTGTCAGTGCCCGCATGCGCCGTCCTTTAATGACTAATTCATGACAGCTGAGCATACCATTATTTATTACGGATCAGCACTCTAGTCCACACTGCCCCCCAAGAAAGCCAGATGAGCGAAACGTGCGTCGGGGCACGTACCTGGCACGGCACATTCCCCTAATATGGGTAAGCACTATTGCGCCTGTTTCTGCAATTCAGTGTGGCACTCTTAGGCTGGAGTCAGACGGCCGTAAAACTCATGCGATAATCGCATCGCACTGCACGGACTGGCCTGAAACCTCTCCTGACCTGAGCAAGACAGCATGATGGATTACTATGCAGAGGTCAAGCTCAGGTCAGGAGAGCCGACAGCCAGTACAAGTTTTACAATGCGATTCTCCACGTGAAATACGGCAGTGTGTCTCTGCCCTTATAGGAAGTGTTAGACTAGGGATTTCCCCCTTCAGCACTGCCACATTCAGTTTACTGATTACATCTCCAGACATGGGCTTTGTTTAATCATGATCGCACTGATCGATCATTATGTGCAATTTATAGGATGGTATACTGCCCTATTACGGGTATTATTACATATGAGGTTTTTGCCCTCCTTTAATGTTCCCCTGTTTGGAATCTACATTTATTTTCCCACTCATTTTTCTGAACAAATTTTGGGATTATTTGCGGATCTGGGTGCGCTAATTTATGTGCTACAGGTGCTTATACTTGCTTACTCACCATTTCATCTTTCATCTTGAATTAAAATATTGTGAACATTTTTTAGTATTTTCAATAAAGTTAATACATTTTTACTTCATTTCCTTGTGTGATCTATTTGGGCTGGATGCTCTGTTTTCTTGTGATCCATCACATTTATCATGCGCTCTACGCTGAGCGCTTACATCGGGCCGATGATTCCCTATAATGAGGCAAATGGAGACACTGTGGACTCTGTCTGGCCTAAGATTCAGTTATGTCCGTCTTTTTAAGCGGGGTTTGCCATAGTTTTGTGCACCGCTGAGGCCAGATGGAATACAGAGTAACTCTGCATCCTCATTATAGTGAATGTAGCCCTCAGGGGTTTCATCTGAATCACGTCATTTGAAGATTTAGATGGAAACTCCGATATAAGTACTCAGCACAGAGAGCCGGATAAATGTGATCCAAAATGTTATGTAAAATGTCCCCAATAAAAGCTTCAACTCAATCCACCAAAAAAAGCAAGTCCCCACTCAGGTCCATCATCTGTTAATGGAAATAATGTAGGCTTTCACATTACTGGTAGTACGAAATGTCTGGAAAATGGCTATGGCTCCTCACTCCCCAAAAGAAATTCAGCCAAATCTGAGCTCCCAAATCCAAAAGCCCCACTCCCTTCCACGCCCCACAGAGTGTCTAAACCACATTTAATATCCAAGTGTTTGGTATTTCTACAGCAATGAGAGCCCCCTTAATTTACAGGTGCATATCTCCAGAAGCCCGAGCTGGGCATAACAACACATTGGTCACTACAATGTGCTGGTCACTACAATGTATGGGCATGACTATGGCAGATTTGCAACTTTCACTCGGCAACATCCACTACTGCTTATTTCGGGAAAACACCCATGGAGTCAAAATTGTCACTACACCTGTTGATAAATTCCTAGACGGTTTCAATTTCCAAAATGGTGTCACTTGAGGGCGGATTCTGCTCTTCTGGCACTTAGGGGCTCTATATATGGAGTCTGCAAACTATTCTGTGATAATTTATTCTCCAGAGTCAAATAGAGCTCTTTCCCTCCTGAATATCGCCATGTGGCTAAGAAGTACTGTACAGCCACATATGGGGTATTGTCACGTTCAGCAGACACTGTGTGACAAATTTTGGTGCCATTTTTACTTATTTTTCTGTGTGAAGATGTAAAATTGTGTGCTAAAACAATATTTTGGTGATAAAAACTAAAATATTTTTTTTTCACTGCCCAATGGTATAATATTCTGTGACAAATTTGTGGTGTCAATATGATCACTGCAGCCTTAGATGTATTCATTGAGAGGTGAAGTCTGTAAACTGGGTCACTTATGGAGGGGTCTGCTGTTCTGGCACCTCAGGGGCTCTTCCAGTGGATCATGGCACCCGCAAACCATAACATTAAAATCTGCACTATAATATGGCTCTCCCTCTCATGTGAGCTTTTCACTGTGCATGAAAAGTAGTTCCCTATTAAATGTAGGGTATTGGCGCACTCAGAAGAAATTGCACAACAAACTGTGAGGTTCATTTTTTCCTATTAGCCCTTATATAAATTAAATACTTGGGAATCTAACAAAATTTTGGTAAAAGCATAATTACTCATTCTTCACTGCCCAATGGTATAAAATTATATGAGGTGTCAACATGCTCACTGCACCTCCAGATGAATTCATTGGTGGATGTAGTTTGTAAAATGGGTTTGCTTATGGAGTGTTTAAACTGTTCTGACACCTCAGGGGCGCTGCCAATGTGAAATGGCACCCTCAAACCATTGAAGCAAAATCTGTACTCCAATATGGAGCTTCCCTTCCGAGCTTTGCACTGTGCCTCAAAAGTAGTTTTTGACCATATATGAGGTATTGGCATACTCAGGAGAAATTGCGCAACAAATTGTAACATTTATTTTCTCATAATATCCCTTTTGATAATTAAAAACTTGGGCTAAATCAACATTTTAGTAGAAAAAATGGTAATTTTCCATTTCTCAGCCCAATGTTATACAAATCTGTGAGTCGCCTGAAAGATAAAAATGATCACTACAACCCTAGATGAATTCCTCAAGAGGTGTAGCATCCAAAATAGGGTAACTTGTGGGGAATTCTGCTGTTTTGGCAAGTCATGGGCTTTTCAAATGTGACATGGTATCCACAACCTATTCCAGACAAAATTGAGTTCCAGAATTCAGTTGGCTCTCATTCCGTTACCTTTGGGGTTTTTTGTGAAATTATGTCCAATTTGCCAGTTTTCTTTGTTTTTTATATTGTTTCAATACATACAAAGGAAATAAACATGTGTATATTAAAACGTGTAGTTGTAAAAATTTTCTGGGAGAAATACTTCATTTTCTGGAGAAATTTCAAGGGTGCCAAAACTTTCGGCCTTGACTGTAATAACCAGTTTACTTGTAAATAACATTTCTTAATTTTGTGCAGTCTCACTCTCCTGACACACTGCCACAAAAGAAGATCAGTAACCCTAATGCTTAATCTAACCCTACTCCTAAAGTTTAGTCCAAACCCTAAGGCTTTTCAGCTTGGAAATTGGCCAAAAATACCATGGAATCCTTATGCCAGCTAATTCAATGTGAATCCTGAAGTGATGTGCACATGATCAGTAACTTTCCTTGAGTATTTGCAGTGCGTTTTTTTCTGCAGCATGCCAAGTCTTTGTGCGAATTTTTAGTGTTTTTCACCCATTGTCTTCAATTGAGTCAGTCAAATCTGCAGCAAAAACGCAGATGTAAAAATGTTTGCGAATTTGCTGAGTTTTTGTTTGTGTTTTAACAGGCTTCCTATGGTGTTTCCCACGCTATCATCTGTGTGACAGCGTGGGAAACACTGGCGCGGTGGTTCTTAATGGTGGTAACGATACCGCGAGTAAGACCGTCGGTCAGAGCACTGCGGGGTCATGCTGTCAGTGTGACCCGCAGCTGTGACCCACAGTAAAATGCTTATTGCAGGTCAGCAGGTATGGGCTGATGAGAGACTACTCCTCCCATCAGGCTATGTTTGCTGTCACTGATAAGTGATAGCAGGAGCCGCTGATGTGAGAAGTAGTCTCTTGTCAGCCGACGCCTGTGCCCATGCCTCTTATAAGAAATGTAAAATAAAAAAACAACTTTATACTCACCTTGACGCCCAAACTTTCTCACACAGCGGTGGTGCCATATGGGAGATCACACGGTGGTGCCATAAGGGAGATCACCGGAGCTGATCAGCTGATGAACTCCAGTGAACTATCTCACGGCAGCTCAGTACTATACACTGTGGGAGCGATTACCCCCTGTGTCAGTGTATAGCTGTCTGTTCTTGAGAACAGTCACATCAGTGACTGCTCTCAAAGTCATCAGGATCATTGTGGGACATTATGGATTATGTTCCCGGCCGACAGGTGAGTAATATTGTGGTTTATTATTTTATTTTTGTTGCAGGAGACGTTGACTTCAGTGCATTAGGCGTTCGGTGAGTATGGTTTAATTTAGATTCATTAAAGGAGTCTGTGTTCTGTGTGTGTGTGTTTTTATACAATATCACTATGAGGTTAGTAATGGGGTGGTCTTATAGAAAGGTGAAGTGAGTTCACTGGCCGTGAACTTGCAAGACCTGTCTGATGGCACCGCGAGCAGAACTTTCTCACACTCACGGTACCCTCAGACAGGGAGTAGCAGTGTCTACAGGATGAGAGGCGGTATGGTCGCATCATGCACCCTGCCATCTAAATGTAGCAGAGCGAGACCCGTCGTGGGACAAATGGATTATCATTATCTCTGTCGAAAGGTGAGGAATATTGTTGTTTATTTTTTTACCTCTTTTGCAGATGATGAGGGCATCGGAGGAATAGGCGAGGTATGGTAAGTATGGTTTAATTAAGATTGTTAAAGGAGTCTGTGCTTTTCTTTCAATTAAAGGACTTTATTATGGGTGTCTATGTTTTCATACAGTGTGGCTATGGGGTTAGTAATGAGGGCGTCTTATTGACACCTCTCCATTACTAACCTCTGGGCTTGATGTCACCTAACAATATAAAGGTGACATCAACCACCCCAACTATCACCCCACTTGCCACTGCTACAGGGCAAGTGAGAAAAGCGAGGCTAAGTGCCAGAATTGGCGCATCTTAGAGATGGGGAAGCTGAGTTTTTAGCCTGGCAGAGGGGGGCAGTATCCATGGCCCCTTTCTAGGCTAATAATATCAGCCTGCAGCTGTCTGCATAGCCTTTGCTGGTTATTAATTATAGTGGAACCCTACGTCATCTTTTTTAGAGTCCCCCATTTTAACAGCCAGTAAAGGCTAATTATATAGCTCTGAACTGATATTAATAGCCTGGGAAGCTCCATGGGTATTACCCCTTCCCAGGCTATAAACATCTGCCCTTAGCCGTCGACTTTCCCTCTGCTGGTTACAAAAATTGTGTTGGAGCCCACGCCATTTTTTTCCAAAAAATAATCTTTTATTAAATAAATAATTGTCCAGTAACTTGCACACACACTTTACTAATTTTATTTGTCACTGACATCTGTATATCTACCTATTTTATTTGTATTTACTGTATGTAATCCATCTATTCTATCCTGTCGGCTCCTGTAGTGACTTTACACTACATGGCTGCTGAATTGCCGGCTTTTTTTCTATCTGTGTAATATATATACAGTATGTATGTATTCTATGTGTATATATCTATTCTATCTATTCTAGCTTAAGCTGACAGCTGAGGATTGCAGCCCCCAGCTGTGAGTTTTGTCTGGCTGGTTATCAGAAATGCAGGGGAACCCACGCAGGTTTTTTTTTTAAATTATTTATTTATTTACAGTGCAGGAGTGAGGAATACTGTAGATTGTGAGCCTTCACGGCAGGGTACTCTCTCCTGCTGTACCAGTCGTAACTTGTATTGTCTAAGATTACTGTACTTGTATTTATTATGTATACCCCACCTCACATGTAAAGTGCCATGGATTAAATGGCGCTATAATAATAAATAGTAATAATAATAATAATCTGCCGCTCCTGCTCTCACTGTTATTAGCGGCAGCAGGTGTCGGATGATGGGAGCTGTAGTCCCATCAGCTGACACCAGTAACCGGAGGTAAACTTTATACCTCCAATCACTGCTGAGCGCTCACGCTGTCTTCTGACAGCATGGGAACCGCGGCTCTCTGATCGGCGGGGATGTGCTGTGAATGTTTGGCTATATTTGGTGATTTAATCGGCGAATACTGCAAATTTGGCGATTGTGAGCCAAACCGAACATTGAAATATTCGCTCATCTCTAGTGTTGAACCAAGAAATTACATCACAAGACTTTTTTTGAAATATCTTTATTTAGCTCAAAAAAGGTTCACCAAGAAAAACCCTTAAAAGTTTATTTTAAATAATTTTTCATTAAAAGTTAATTTTTAAAGGGCTTTTCTTGGTGAATTTATTTTGACACCCTATATGCATCTACTTTGTTAGCCTTAGCTCACAAAAAGCCTTCATTGCTGTACAAAAATGCATGCAAAAACGCATACAAAACCGCGGCAAAAACGCACCCAAATAACGCTGCAAAACAGGCGTTTTTGTCCAGCATTTTTGATGCCAAGAGATGCAGAAACCTTGCAGAAATTTCTGCAAGTAAACACTCAACGTGCGCACATACCTTTACACTTTAATACTATGTTTCCATGTTTTTAATCCGTCTATCTTATTTTATTTTTATTATTATTTTTTTTTTCCAGTGGGTAAACACAAGGCTGGTACAGTGATGCCAGTGCTAATTGGGTGCCGGCGTGACATGTCACGACACAAGCACAAGAGCCCCGGGGAGAGCGAGTGCCAACACTGTGGTAATGGCGCCGACACAGGAGGTGAGAATAAGTTTTTTTATTTTATCGGTGCCAAGGAGTTGTTCAAGTAGTGGACAACTTCTTCAACTTCATTCTCCAAGTCAGTACGATTACAGCAACACAATAATTATATCTTCTTGAATACTCTGTCATATAGGATTAACAGGTGTGATGTTCCACTAGAATTTTCTGTGTAAATATTCAGATTTGTTATGTGGTATAACAGCACCATCTAGTGGTCGTTTTATAGAATGTCTTTGGTTGTTGATATTGAGGTTTTTTGACATATCTACCACACCGTAGTTCATGAGTCATAGCTTTGATGACTCATCAGCCAGCCCCAGCAGCCATGTTTTTTTGCTCAGTATACAACTAAGACAGTTCATTCCTGAGTACCTCCTGACATCAGTATCCAATAGTGATCTCTTACATCCAGATCTGTAGCCGCACAATCGGTAGGTCCTAAACACATTCACCATGAACTTGACAGCCGTATAAATATTGGGATGTTTACATCATGCTGTTATGAAAATGTGAGAGTTGTAGTCCATGCTTTTCCGACTGGTCAGTAAGCATGGGATATACCGCATGTTATATGTAACTACATGTTATGCATATAGTGTGTTCCCTCACCACTGTATATTGTGTATATATTGTATGCTTGCCACATGTTTGTGAGCACATAGTAAAATACTGTTATTTGTTCCACAGTTTTTTACCATATTCGATTCCTGCAATAAACTTGGTAACAGACATCACGTGTCTATCAAATCACTGTTGGGATCAAGGTTATGCTGTCTGCAAGGATTATGTACACATACACATAAGACGGGCAGAACAACAGGATTATTGTATCTTTGCACAATTCCAGTATAATTATAAGTGTGACTGATCTCATTCAGGTTATTTGCTAACATCTACTATTATTTTACTGTCTAATGTGACTGTGGTGTTTACAACAGTTACTGTATCTGTTACCTTACATTTATTTTGTGGTCCCCTTTAAATTATCCTGTATATCTTTATATATAGCTTCTTGCTTTTAACACTTTTTTCATATTGAATTATTGTTTTTACTCGTGCGGGAACTCTGTTGCACACAGCACGAACTATTGCCACCCTTATAATAAAGGTGTTTTATAATATTTTTGTCCCATGTCTATTTTTTGATCCATGTTCAGTCTTCTCCTCTCGGTTTTCATTATCTCGAATGGTCAGCTTTTTAGGACTTACACGCCACTCCCAGACATCATAACCTGCACAATATTTTAACCTTGTACATATATGATCTGTTACGTCCAGTTTTTGTTTGTTCTGCTCGCTTTATACAAGTTTATGGAGCGAGGCAGCGCCCACTAGATGGACCCTGATGGGAGTTTGTATAACGCATACGACTCTGAAACCAGTGAATCCTTGCAAAGCACAGTGCGTCCGCTGATAGGATTCATGAGTCTGCAGTCACACAAAGTGACTGCAAAGTTATCAGTTTAAACCGGACAACCCTTTTAAGAGTAGGAGCAGTTCTATAACAAAAAATCTTCAAAATCTAGAAATTATCCCTATGTTTTACTCGCTAGGAAATTCTCCCTGGCAGAACAGAATTACTCCAAGAGCTTTTCCCCAAAAAAATTTACCCTGAAAATAAGCCCTAACATGATTTTTCAGGATTTTTTTAGGATGTTTGAAATTTAAGCCCTTCTCCAAAAAAAGCCTTAGTTACAGATCATAAAAAGTATTGTTTTGAGTTTCATTGGGTCTTTTGAGTGTGATTCTTTTGGAGGTGACTTCTTTTCTTTGTGAAGGGTCTATCCACCATTCATTAGTGTACAGTACCATATGTAAACAGATGAATATGAAGTATGGAAAAATATGACATCACCTGAAAATAAGCCCTAATGCATCTTTTAAAATTAAGACTAAACCTTGTTTTAGTTTTGAGGAAATCGGGTAGATCAGAAGAAATAGCACCATCTACTTGAAGGAGCTAAGTTCCCAGTGACCATCTATATGGATCATAAAAATCTGTCTTCAGTCTGCCCGCCATCCTCATATATACCATCCATTTGGGGAAAACCACGAGGCATACCAGGTCCTTTGATCCATGTAATGCCTCCCTAGATGCACCCTTACAGTCATGGACAAAAGTTTTGAGAATGACACAAATATTAATTTTTACAAAGTCTACTGCTTCACTTTTTCTAATGGCAATTTGCATATACTCCAGAATGTTATAAAGAGTGATCAGCTTAACAGCAATTACTTGCAAAGTCAATATTTGGCTAGAAAATTAACTTTATCCCCCAAAACACATTTCAACATCATTACAGCCCTGCCTTAAAAGGACCAGCTAACCTCTTTTCAGTGATTGCTCCATTAACACAGGTGTGGGTGTTGATGAGGACATGGCTGGAGATCAATTTGTCATGATTAAGTAAGAATGACACCACTGGACGCTTTAAAAGGAGGCTGGTGCTTGGCATCATTGTTTCTCTTCTGTTAACCATGGTTATCTCTAAAGAAACACGTGCAGTCATCATTGCAATGCACAAAAATGGCCTAACAGGGAAGAGTATCGCAGCTAGAAAGATTGCACCTCAGTCAACAATCTATCGCATCATCAAGAACTTCAAGGAGAGAGGTTCCATTGTTGCCAAAAAGGCTTCAGGGCGCCCAAGAAAGACCAGCAAGCGCCAGGACCGTCTCTTAAAAGTGTTTCAGCTGCGGGATCGGGCTACCAGCAGTGCAGAGCTTGCTCAGGAATGGCAGCAGGCAGGTGTGAGTGCATCTGCACGCACTGTGAGGCGGAGACTCTTGGAGCAAGGCCTGGTCTCAAGGAGGGCAGCAAAGAAGCCACTTTCTCTTCAGAAAAAACATCATGGACAGACTGATATTCTGCAAAAGGTACAGGCAGTGGACTGCTGAGGACTGGGGTAAAGTTATTTTCTCTGATGAATCCCCTTTTCGATTGTTTGGGACGTCAGGAAAACGCCTCATTCGGAGAAGACAAGGTGAGCGCTACCACCAGTCTTGTCTCATGCCAACTGTTAAGCATCCTGAAACCATTCATGTGTGGGGTTGCTTCTCAGCCAAGGGAATCGGCTCTCTCACAGTCTTGCCTAAAAACACAGCCATGAATAAAGAATGGTACCAGAATGTCCTCCAAGAGCAACTTCTCCCAACCCTCCAAGAGCAGTTTGGCGATCAACAATGC
This sequence comes from Oophaga sylvatica, assembly GCA_033576555.1. Classification (NCBI taxonomy): domain Eukaryota; kingdom Metazoa; phylum Chordata; class Amphibia; order Anura; family Dendrobatidae; genus Oophaga; species Oophaga sylvatica. Next base: position 342,087,823 of record JARQOD010000001.1, read on the forward strand.
CTTTTCCAGCATGATGGAGCACCTTGCCATAAAGCAAAGGTGATAACTAAATGGCTCAGGAAACAAAACATAGAGATTTTGGGTCCATGGCCTGGAAACTCCCCAGATCTTAATCCCATTGAGAACTTGTGGTCAATCATCAAGAGACGGTGGACAAACAAAAACCTAAAAACTCTGACAAAATGAAAGCATTGATTGTGCAAGAATGGACTGCTATCAGTCAGGATTTGGTCCAGAAGTTGATTGAGAGCATGCCAGGGAGAATTGCAGAGGTCTTGAAGAAGAAGGGTCAACACTGCAAATATTGACTTGCTGCATTAACTCATTCTAACTGTCAATATAAGCTTTTGTTACTCATATGTTTGCAATTATATTTCTGTCTGTGATAAAAACATCTGTCAAACACACACATAAAAACCAGAGGGCAGCAGATCATGTGAAAATATAATATTTGTGTCATTCTCAAAACTTTTGGCCATGACTGTACATGTAATTGAACCTGAATATATTCTTGCTCCGATTGTTCCTTCTACTACTTCTCCACCTAAAGAATATTCTCTCGTCCTTAAAGCACTTTGTTGGAAGGTTTTAACTTGGGACCATTTTCCTCCTCTCCCCAGTCACCCAGAACTGATGAACTGTTTTCCGGTTTCTATTAGTGGAATAAATAGAAACAAGAGGTCTTCATTGCGCAAAGTTCAAATCTTCTTGTCAAGTACCTTTTGCTCCAATTTAGTTTCTACATATTCCACAAAACCTTGGGCTAAAATTTTTATGGACTTTGTTGCTGCCCTTCCTGATGCTCAAGGATTCAATGCCATCATGGTTGTGGCAGTGTCATGCCAGGGCAGGAGATGCCCAGTGTGCAACACAAGGGGAGGGGTGAGGGAGCCGGTAAAGGAAATGCCTGATGATAGGGAGAGGCGGAAGATGTTGACCCATCAACACTCACCTTATGCTGATACCTGAGCTCCCTATCCCCCTAGATGGGTCTTTCCCACCATGTGCCCTGACTGACCGTGCACCTTTTTCTAGCTACGGTGCTGGACAGCAAGACACTACTCACTCTTACTACTACGATAAAGACAACACAGAATGAGACAGGCAGGTGAAAAACACACAAATAAATGGAAATCCACAAGCTTCTAGGAAGCACAACAGTTTCTCCAAAAACACCTTCTTCAGGCACAGGATAGTAATTCTATAGCTGGCAGGGCAGAAATCCAGTAGCAGGTTTAATGAAAGGGGCGTAGTTCCAACAAGCAGCAGCTTACACAAGAGCCAATAGAAAAACTGATCAGCGTTACAACAAGGAAATCTTAATCCATTCCACAACACAAGAAACCATAAACCTGTTTAACTCATGAATGTCCATGTAGATTTCAAAGAGGATCTGTGCTCAAGTAATTGCTAAAATCTTCTAATCCCAGCGCACTTACAGGTCCCTGCAGAGTGCAGCACATTCATGATAGTATCCTTCCCCTTTAACAAGAGGCCTCAGGACCCTCAGGACCAGGTTTATCCGGATGAGCTACATGGAAAGAATGAATTAATCTACTGGCATTAACTTCTGACGAGGATACCCACATTATCTATAACCTTTTTTTGAGCAATGATCTATGGAAAACATTGTGGATCTTAAGAGCTTGTGGTAATTCAAGAAGAAAAGCCACAGGATTAATTACGGCGGTTATCTTATATGGACCAGTGAACCTGGGACCAAGTTTCCAGGGAGGAACTTTCAATTTAATGTTCCTGGTGGACAACCACCCATAGTCATTCACACAAAGGTCAGGATCTGGCATATTTTTTTTTATCAATAACAAAATATCAGCCACACATTTGCATCTTGCCATATGGAAGAGAGCGACGAAGAAAACCTTTCCTCCCCAGGAACCCCCGAAGACTTCTCCCTACTAAAAGCGGGTGGAAGCTGTATGCACCAAGGAATGGTGAGTTACCAGTGGACTCATGGTGACGATTGTTAAGCGCAAACTCTGCCAAAGGTAAGTATGTTGACCAATCCTTGTGGTTCTCCAAAACAAAACACCTAAGGTATGTATCTAGGCTTTGGTTCATACACTCAGTCTGACTGATCGATTGAGGATGGAAAGCCAAGCAGAAAATTAGATGCATTCCCAGATGAACAAAAAGCCCTCCAAAATTTAGACACAAACTGGATCCCCTGATCTGAGACCCGTGAAGCTTCACAATCTCACTGATAAATACCTGAGCCAATGTTTTGGCATTCGGGAGAGCCGGTAATGGAATAAAATGTTACATTTTGCTATACCTATCAACGACCACTAAAATGACCATTTTTCCAGAGGAAGGTCGGTAATAAAATCCACAAATAGAAAAGTCCATGGTCTATTAGAAATACCTAATGGTAGGAGAGACCTGGATGGACGAGTATAGGGGAACTTAGAACGCACACAACTATTGCAGGTAGACAATGTCAACAACATTTTGATACAGCATAGGTCACCAAAAACTAAGAAAATTAAGATTCAAAGTAGTTTTGCTACCTGGGTGATCTGCAAGAATCGAGTGATGGCACTTTAAAGTTTTTAAATGTAAATATAACACACAAATAATTTCCCTGAAGGACAGGAAGCAGGAGCATCCTCCTGAGCCAGCAAAACCTCACCCACAAGATCTCAGCATATGGCAGAAACAATCACTCCCTCTTTCAGAATAGGAACAGAGTACTACTTCCCCCAGGAAAACTCTGAGACAAGGCATCAGTCTTGATGGTTGAGTACTGTAGGGGGAGGGTTATCGCAGGTCTATCTCTGAGGCGTCTGTCAATCCGAATGGCTAAGACCATAGCGGCCTCAAAGGACTCAGAAATTTCATACAGGACCAAAGCGTTCTTTAGCCTTTCTGACAGACCCTGACAAAAATGGTAACTAAGGGCTGGATCATTCCACCCAGTGTCAGTGGCCCATCTTAGGAACTCCAAACTGAAATCTTCTACTGGCTGATCCCTGCTGAAGCTTATATAACTTAGAGTTGGTGAGGGTCATCATAGATGAGGCCTAGGGCTGCAAAAAAACTAATCTACTGACCGGAGAGACTGTGATCAGCCGAAAGAGAAAAGGCCCAGGATTGGGGATCCCCTTGAAGTTCGGAAACAACAATCCCCACCCACTGTTCCTCACTTCCAGAGGAACAAGGACACAAGGAAGAAGCACTCGCAAAACACACGTCGGGGTTAGGAGGTTCAGCGTGTCACTTGGCATCGCATCGCTTTGAGCAGTGCAGACCCAGGTAATATGTATATGATATGGGGTATTGGACCCTTCTTAAAAATGCAGGTTGCAGTGACACACTGACAGTATGTTGGAGTGAACTGATCAATATAGGAACATAGATCTATCACTGTTTAATTTCCCTCTCATTGCATAGCATTAGCATTGCATCTTTCTTTGCACGTGCACCTTAAACACTGCAGGTTAATGCAAGCAGGCTGAGTCAATGATTCAGATCAAGATTTTGTGTCTGGGTAGATGATAATGTGGATCAGTCTCCTTATACATACATGGATGTATTTTGTGCAGATATAGGGTGGCAGCTGTGTTGAGGATTATCATAACAGTCTGTGTTTCATTACTGCATTTCATAAACTATCTTGCTGATTTTTCATGTATCTTATCTTGCATATGTAGTTCCCTGTGTATTTTTATTTATTACCGCTCCAGCTATTTACATGTTTTGTTTGCGCCACCTTATTTTTACTAATCCTTTGTGTATGCATTTGTATGTATTTTAGAGTTGTTTAAAATAAAGTCATTGGCTTTATAAACTTTTGAAAACACTTCTTGATCTGCATATAGTGCAGTGACTATAAGATCAGGAAAATGGGCTTGGGTAGTATGTTTATCTGAAATAAAATTTACAAAATTCCTTGAACACCACAAATTTATCCCGCCCCCTAGAAAACCGGTCCAGGAGAGCCACCTTGGGTCCAGGCTGGGTCTGATGAACAGGCACGATCACAAGATCCTCAGTCTGCTGCTGTCGCTGCTGCACTTCTAAAAAACGCAGATCTGTCACCTCCAGAGACAGAGTCTGCATTTGTTTTGCAAGCAATGCAAGCAATGTTAGGATCTAGAAAAATATGGTGGGACAGCTACAATGTCACGCCTGGGCAGGGAGATGCCCGGTGTGTGATGCCAAGGGAGGATGTGAAGGAGCTGGTAAAGGAAATATGCTACATTTTTTAAAATAAAAATCCCTTATACTCACCGAGCACCATTTCAGCAATGTTGTCACCGAGTTTTCCAAAGGTTGCATGACATTGGTATTCTCAAACGAGCCTTGCAGTCAATCAGTGGCTGCTAATTGGCTGCGGTGCTCTCACTTCCCATGGACATCCAAGCAATGTTCGAAGGATGCGAGAGCACAGCACCTCTGACTGGCTGCTGAGCTCACATGGCATAGCACTATCACATGAGCCTCAGGCGCCAGTACAGGAGGTGAGTATATGGTGTTTTTATTTTATATAGTATTTAAGAAAGGTATGATCTAGTAGTGGACAACCCATTTGGGATTTAAATGATATTTTTACATATGTACATATTATAAGCAGCTTATCTTGTTGTAGTAGTGTGGTAACACTCAGGAACAGCAGAGCTGAAGGTGCAGCAACATCAGGAATAGCCGGGACAAGTTAATTATCAGGTAAGTTAACCCAGCAGAGTTTAAGGTGCGGAAGACCCAAGATAGCAAGCAGCACCGTGGATAGCTGAATTAATGAACTTATCAGGTAACTTGACTAAGCAGATTTTAAATAGAATCAGTATCGGAATAGATGAGATGAGTTGGTTATCAGGCAACTCGACACAGCAGAGTTACAGAATAACTATTGTTTTAATTTATACTTTATAATTCAATAACATACATGAAAATAAGCAATTTTGTAATATATATTATTAGAGAAATCTGCTTTTTTCTCTGCCAGAACTGATCATTCTCAATTCGCAGGTAGAATCTGTCTTCAGTGAATACAGACTTTCCCATTACTGAGATCGGAGATGAAAGTTGCTACAAAGAAGATGATATGTACAGTGGAGAGGGAAGGAGATAGAAGCAAAGCGCCTCCCTTGTCTTTCCCCTCCTAACTACATAGAATCTTATCAGTAGCTGCTGTCATCAATTATTGATTATTTTCAAGAATATTTTTGATTTTTGAAATTAAAATTAAAATGGCGGTTATTCCTTAAAGGTGTGCACAACAGCAGCAATAGCAGAGATGAGTTTGCGATCAGGTACCTTATTTGCAGAATTGACGGTGCAGATGGCAGCAGAATTACCAGGACTGAGCTTGATCATGTTAGCTGTTTGCTGGAGAGCAGAATAGAGAAGTTGAACAGATACTTACACATCTGGCATAAGCAGAGCCAAGTGGTTAATGTGGCTGGACTCCAAGGAAGCACGTGGTAGCAAAGAGCAATTCAACATGAATACTCAGGTGGTGGGCCGATCTTAAAAGGCCTTGGATGATGACATCAGAAGTGCTTGCTGCTTTAGCATAGTAACTCAGCATTGACTAGCACAGAGGGAGCTAGCCATAGAGGAACGAAACAAAGCCCTCAACTGGAGCCAGTACAGTACAGTACAGTACCCCTAAATTTAGGGCTTGTCCTATAAGGGTCTATCAAAGAAGAAAGAGGATGCGTGTCATGAAATTTCTTTAGGCAAATTGGAACATTTATGTCATTTTTGTGAAATCAGCATTTTTCCTTTTTAGTTTATCAAGTAGAAAACTGTCTCGTAAACCTTCTTGTTTTCCAGATACTCCATGTCAGGTTCAGTCAAGGAAGCAGGAACTGACGTTACAGTAGAGCAGAATTTATTGAGAACATGGGGACGTAGTAAAGAAATATAAAAAATAATGGGTATCTTCAAAACAGAAGGCTGAAAAGATGGTTAAGGACATTTTGAAATGTGTGCACAGCATCCTCCAGAACCTGGAAACAAATCATACACTTTGGCTAGCTGGAAGAATGTGGACCTGGAAAAATTTTTTGAAGATCACTTGGGCCATCTGTGGACAACATGGAAGTCTAGGTATTGGAACAGAACAAGATATTTTAGAAAAACAGTCTGCCTGTCACAAATGTGCCATACTCTGCTGGAACCTGTAGTGCATCTGGCATTAGAAGATCTCAGCAATTAGCCGAGACAGGACCTCTTTAAAATCTACATGGCCATTCATGAGTTACACAGGTTTATGGTTTCTAGTGGTATGGAAGGGGTTAAGAGTTTATTGTTGTAACTCTGCTCAGTTTTTCTATTGGTGCTTATGTCAGCTGTTGCTTATTGGAACTATGTCCTTTTCATTGTTTAAACCTGCTCCTGGCTTTTTTCCATGCCAGCTATAGAATTACTATCTTGTGCCTAACTACTCTGGAGAAGGCATGTCACGACTCTGTTGTCGGGTGTCCTGGGACCAGGGGGCTCCTTCCCTGTCCTTGACACTAGGAGGCACCCTAGCTCACCCTGCTCCCCGGATTTCTTCTGATGGTGAAGACCCCAGGGGCCGCATACCTTGCCTTAACTCCTGAATTCACCCTCCGTCGGTACCCTTCCCCCACTCAGTGAAGAGGGGAGTAGTAGTGTACTATAATACACCAACCAGACTTAGCAAGGTAATACGAACAGGGGTAACGGAAAATACAAACATACTATGCTTGCTGCTTGAAGGACTATAAGTACCATATACTCCAAGTGAGAGCTGCTGAGTGGAGAGAGGTCTGTCTTTAAATTCAGGGCTGCAGGTAAGTACATAGTTAAACACAATATCAAAGTTGTGATAACTGTGTAATAGTTTTATTTATTTGGTGAATTGTCTGTGTTTGTGGGTGGGCTTAATCTTGTAGGGAAAAAAGGGATCTTGTGATTGGTGCATGTGGTTAACTGTCTGTGAGTTAAAAGCTTCTAGCATCTTCTATTAGCTGCACCTGTGCTTACTGCTTGAAGGACTATAAGTACCATATACTCTAAGTGAGGGCTGCTGAGCGGAGAGAGGGCTGTCTTTAAGTGTAGGGCGGCAGGTAAGTACACAGTTAAACACAATATCACAGTTTATCACAAGAGTATATTTTGGTGTTTTTCTGCTTTTATCTGTACGGTTTATCCCCATTGAATATGTGCTCCATGGACGATGGCTACCCGGTGTGCGCCTTGTGAGATGTAGACATGCCTTGAACAGCCGTTTGAGGATGATTATATCTGCGCTCGATGTCAGCGTGTTACATGTTTGGAAGCCCAGGAAATGGATCTAAATTTGCAGCTTTCAACACTCAGAAGCATTGGAAACCAGGAGAGGAGTTTAGATCTCACTGAGCTTGCGCTGGCTGGGGCCAGTGATATGGAGGAGGGTGGAGGTGGGGAAGATCAGGACTCAGAAGTACGTAGCTGGGAAAATGTTACAAGAAGGGGTAGGGGTAAGGGTAGTCCTGATCTGGGACAACCTAGTAACTATGCCTGTTTGGCTGATATTAGGAATGCAAGATCAGGACTCGGATCACTACAGCAGCACGTTGCTCCTAGAAACCAGAAAAACAATTGCTGTACGAAGAAGAGACATAGGAGTGCAGCAAAGGCCAGACAGATGTTTGTGGTAGGTACTCTAATTAGGCGGACAGACAGGGTCATCTGCCGCCAAGACCGTGAATGCCGAACAGTGTGTTGTCTGCCGGGTGCTGGGGTTCGGCATATTGCGGATCGGATAGACAGCTTGATGAGTGGGGCTGGGGAAAACCCAGCGGTCATGGTACACATCGGTATCAATGACAGTTAGAGGGAGGTTGGAAGGTCCTTTAAAACGATTGCAGGGAACTAGGAGAGAAGCTGAAGTCTAGGACCTCCAAGGTGGTGTTTGCAGAAATACTGCCGGTGCCACGAGCATCACTAGAAAGACAGAAGAAGCTTAGGGAGATAAATAAGCGACTTACAAAGTTTGGGTTCATGGAGAACTGGGCCAACTTCTCTGTTGGCTACAGGCTCAATGGTAGGGATAGGTTACACCTTAATGAGGAGGGTGCAGCAGTGCTTAGGGAAAAAAATGGTCAGACGGATGGACGAGCTTTTAAACTAGGATCTGTGGCGAGGGAGGGTAGATGTGCTAAAAAGTGGATAGATAGAGTAGATAGAGAGTGAGACAGTTGGGGTCATTGAGGATTACTGGGTGCAGGACATGCAAGGTACATAGGAAGGTGAGAAGGTGTAATAGATATGCTAATAATATTAAATGTCTACTGGCAAATGCAAAAAGTCCTGCAAACAAAATGAATGAATTGGAGACTCTTATGTCAGTCACAGAATATGATGTGTGGCAATTACGGAGACCTGGCTGGACAAAAGCCATGACTGGATGACAAACATAGAGGGTAACACAATTTGCCTAAGGCAACTAAAGATCCCTATTAAATATCCTAAAGTAAGACTTAACATTTATTAATTTCAAAGGAAACACAAGTTTAAAATTACAGGACTTGTGTGGGTGCTTGTGTGTGTTGTGTGAGTATTAATTATGTTACTCGGAGATTCCTAGTGGCAAAAAAAGTGCTAGTGCATATACAGCCAATTAATCATTGCACTACCCTTATTTTCCTTAGCTTTGATAGGAATGTATTCACATTTATAACTAGTGACACAGGCCTGCCACCTTAAATGTCTATCATAGTTAGCACGGACTCATCCCTTTAAGACAATTGCTTACCCAGAATTTCAAGGGTCATACAGTTGAATCCACTTAATGCTCTTAAGATACTAATGAGGGGTATTAGTGCATAGTAAGATGAATAGATCACACTATCTTTTATTTACTTGATTGATTTACAGTTTATAAGAGTGATATGTGAAGACTATATGATCCCTATTTAGTATCTCTGCTATATAGTCATACACAGATCCACAGCAGATTCCCATACTATTGAATCTCCAATTGGACAGATCCACAATACGTTCTTATATTATTATCTCACTAACTATAGGAACATATAATCAATGTTGTTGATCAAGGATCGTACAGTCAGATCCACACCAGGTCCCTATGTTATAGGATCATACAGTCAGATCCACAGCCGATTCCTATGTTATAGGAAATAAGTATTGAACATGTCACCAATTTTCTCAGTAAATTCAGTCATGGCCAAAACTGCTGACACCCTTGAAATTGTTCCAGATAATGAAGTATTTCTCCCAGAAAATTATTGCAATTAAACGTTTTGTACACACGTTTATTGCTTCGGTGAGTATTGGAACAACATAAATGAAGAGGGAGAAAAAAGGCAAATTGGACATAATTTCACACAAAACCTCCAAAATTGTTAGAACCTTTCCAAAATTGTGGGTAAATGTTTCAAGCATGTGATATTCATCCAAATTCACCTGTGGCAGGTAACAGGTGTGGGCAATATGAAAATCACACCTGAAACCAGACAAAAAGGGGAGAAGTTGACTCAATTTTTGCATTGTGTTTGTGTGTGCCACACTAAGCACGAAGAACAGAAAGAGGAGAAGAGAATTGTCTTAGAACTTGAGAACCAAAATTGTTGAACAATATTAGCAATCTCAAGTTACAAGTCCATCACCAGAGATTTTAATGTTAATTTTTTCACAGTGCGCAACATAATCAAGACGTTTACATCCCATGGCACTGTAGCTAACCTCCCTGGACGTGGACGACACAGAAAATCTGTTAAAACGTGGTCCAGATGGTGGACAAGCAGTCGTAATCAAATCCCAAAGAAATTCAAGCTGTCCTGCAGGCTCAGGGTGCATCAGTGCCAGCGCAAACTATCCGTCTACATTTGAATAAAATTAAACACTATAGTAGGAGACCCAGGAGGATCCCACTGCTGACACAGAAACATAAAAAAGCAAGAGTGCAGTTTGCCAAAATGTATGTCATTAAGCCAAAACTCTTCTTTGAAAGTATTTTGCGGACAGATGAGACTAAGAGCTTTTGGGTAAAGCACATCATTCTACTCTTCACCGAAAATGGAATGAGGTCTACAAAGAAAAGAACACAGTACCTACAGTCAAATATGGTGGAGGTTCAAAAATATTTTGGGGTTGTTTTGCTGCCTCTGACACTGGGTGGCTTGACTGTGTGCAGAGAAGTGTAAAAACTTGTTGATCATTATAGGAAGCGATTGATTCCAGTTATTTATTCCAAAAGGTGTGCAATCTGTCATGCCAAGGCAAGCAGAATGAGGTTAGTGAACCCACTGGACCACAAAGGATTCTGTGGATGATGAACCCTAGGAACCAGCCGGACAAGGACGTAAGATAAATTGCAAGGCTTTATTTGGGATAGCAAGCAGGAGAACCCACAGGGAAAACTCCCTGGACCAAAACACCGAATTCCTCCAAGGGAGTACCGGCGAGCGAACCCCTTAACAGGGATTGTCCCGACACAGCCTAGGAAGCTTGAATGAAACAGTTCCAAGACCAGAGGGTTAGACCCGAGAGGAATGGTGACACACAGGGGAAGGAAGTGAGAGGTCCAGGGAACCGGAGGAGAACCAGATGGTCCAGAGGATACGACAGAGTCCACGGGCACATGGTAGGTGGGCAGGACTCGGCACTAAGAGAAAACACTGAGTGTTAATACATGGCAAGACAAGAGAGGCACAAGCAGGCGCTGGTCTGAGACCTGAGGACGGCAACTGAGAACAAAGCACAAAATTGCCCAGGCAACTCCCAAAGGAAGTGAGGACCTTAAATATACACAGATCTCTCAGCGATTGGCTGAGAGGAGATTCAAGAAAAAGGGTGTGCTGGCCCTTTAAATGATTTGACAGCGGCGCGAGCGCCCTATGCTCACTCCCCCACAACCAGGAAGTGAGGGAGCGGAGAAGACATGTCGGGCAGACGCCACAGCCTGAGGGGACGTCACGGGAGCGTGGACTGGGTGAGAAGGATTGCGGGGACCAGGGGAATGCCTGCGGGCAGACGGGACCCGGTCTCCCTGTACCTTGGAGATGGGACCCGCCGGCCGGAGCGCTACACAGCCAAATACTAAGTTGAGGGTGCAAACAATTTTGTCCGGAACATTTTTTGTTTGTGAAATTATGTCCAATTTATCTTTTTTTTTCTCAGTTTTTTGTGTCGTTCCAATACACACAAAGGAAATAAACGTGTACAACAAAACGTGTAATTGCAATAACTTTTTGGAGAAATACATCATTTTCTGGAACAATTTCAAATGTGCCAACACTTTCGGCCATGACTGTATATTTCTAAAGGTGTTATTGACATAAAATTTTAACCAGATGTCAGTAACAACCCATCCAATCCATATAGACAAAGAAATCAAACATAGATGTCAATAAATTAAGCTATTCACAGTAATAAGAAATGACACATGAAGAAAGAGATAACTATAACTACACTATCTAATTGCTTTTCTTTATTTTTTTTTATACTTCCTTTTTGACGATGCTTCGGTTGAGAATCCCAGTGCATGCTGGGATACTCAAAAAAAAGCGTCGTCAGTCACCGCCGCAGCCTTTTCCCCTCCCTGAAATTAAGTTTTATCAGTGACGCTCATTTCAGAGGTTGGGCTAGTCCCTGTGCGATGTGCACAATGACAGAGCGCCTCTGTTACCTGTTCAGATCAGTTGTAATGAGCTAGCAACAGAGCGGTGTCAGAATACCCGGAGTGCAGAGATGATGATGTTATTTGTAGCGTTGGCTGAGCGAGTGCTCCTGTGTATTGGCTGAGATGGCTGCCGCAAAAACAATCGCCGAAGCATGGTTTGGCTACAATCATCCAATGTGTATGGCCAGCCTTGTAGTCAAAACTTAGAATTATATATCTTTCTTCAAAATATATTGGTGAGATATTTGACCTTTGCTATGGCTCCCACAGTGCATTTTGTGCAATACACAGTTTATCTGTGGCTTTTGTTCTGTTCCGAGGCCGCTGACCATTAAAATGTAATGAAAATGTTCTCTTAGCCTCCTTAGAGTAGCAGCTATACTAAGGCTTCTTACAGACAAGTCAGAAAGTGTCCTCCAGAGAGTATTACATCAGACAGTGAGTCTCCTCTGAGAACCAAGCAGACAACTCCCAACTTAGGCTGTAAGAGCACATCTGTTCTTGGTTCGCCCTAAGAACATGCAATGTCTTTCAGCCTCAATATTCTGAAGGAAATTTGCATTACTTTCTGACTTTTTATCCCATTGACTTGAAACATGAAGGAGTTGTTACCAACAACGTCTCCTCAATCTTCTAGTGGATGTGATGTCTAAGCCGTATCTCTGTATTGACTGTGCACAGTGTTTTTTTTTTACATATTGATGCAGATGGGAAAATCTATTGACTTGGCAACTTACTGGGGAAGTTCATACATCCACAGGAGTCCAAGCGATTGTCTCATCCTTATAAATGACTAAAGTTAGTAAAGCACCCATCACATACAGCGATCTCGCTAGCGAGATCGCTGCTGAGCCACTAGTTTTGTGACGTAACAGCGATCTCCCCAGCGATATCGCTGTGTGTGACATTCAGCGACGATCAGCCCCCCTGTGGGTATCACTGATCGTCGCTGAATGTCCTGGACAGTTTCTTGATCGCTGGTCTCCTGCTGGCCAGCACACATCGCTGCGTGTGGCAGGCAAGAGACCAGCGATCAGCTGGTAACCAAGGTACACATCGGGTTTCCAGGTGCCGTGCAGCGCCTGGAAACCCGATGTGTACCTTGGTTACCAGCTCCCTGCACCAGCGGGCTGGTATCCAACGTACTCTGCGGGTAACTAAGCGACGTTACCCGCAGTGTCGCTGTCCTGATCGCTGCCTGAGCTGCCTGGTGGCAGCTCAACAGCGATCATGTAGCGACACACCAACGATCCTGACAAGTGCATATCGTTGTCGGGATCGCTGGTGTGTCGCTATGTGTGACAGGGCCCTAAGCCTACAACTATAAGGTTATCTCCAGAAACAAAAGATTAAATTCTCACTTACCGTATATACTCGAGTATAAGCCGACCGGAGTATAAACCGACCCCTAATTTTGCCACAAAAAAATTGGGAAAACTTATTGACTCGAGTACAAGCCTAGGGTAGGAACTGCAGCAGCTACTGGTAAATTTCAAAAATAAAAATAGATGCCAATGAAAGCAAAATTAATTGAGACATCGGTAGGTTAAATGTTTTTGAATATCCATATTTAATCAGGAGCCCCATACAATGCTTCATACAGTTCATGATGGCCCCATAAGATGCTCCATACAAAATACGCCCCATATAATGCTGCACAAAGGTTAATAATGGCCCCATAAGATGCTCCATAGATTATGCCCCATATGCTGCTCCATAAAGGTTATGGCCCCATAAGATGATCCATAGAATGGGCCCCATATGCTGCTTCATAAAGGTTATGGCCCCATAAGATGCCCCATAGAGTAGGCCCCATATGCTGCTCCATAAAGGTTATGGCCCCATAAGATGCCCCATAGATTATGCCCCATATGATGCTCAATAGATTAAGCCCCCACAAGATGCTCCATATATTTTATGCCCCCATATAATGCTCCATAGATTATGCCCCCATAAAATGCTCCATATATTTTATGCCCCCATATAATGCTCCATAGATTATGCCCCATAAAATGCTCCATATATTTTATGCCCCCATATGATGCTCCATGGATTATGCCCCATATGCTGCTGCTGCGAATAAAAAAAAAAAAAGACATACTCACCTGTCGTCACTGGGTGCCAGGTGCCGATGTCCTGAGCAGGCAGGGACACCGGTGCGCTATGGGGGACAGGTGCCGGTGTCACCACTGGCTCAGGCCCCCAACACCTGAGATATTCACCTGTCCCTTTTCCACCGCCGCGCACCGCTCTGTCTTCCGGGTCCTCTGGCTGTGAATGTTCAGAGGGCACGCACTAACCACGTCATCGCGCCCTCTGACCTGAATGTCACAGCCAGAGGAAGCAAGGACAGAGCGGTGCGCAGCGGTGGAACGGGGACAGGTGAATATAGCATGGCTCCCCCCGTCCTCCCCGTCATACTCACCACCTCCTGGCGCATCTCTGCAGCCCCCTTGCTTCTCCTATTGTCTCTGGAGCCGCAGCTCTTCCTTCCATCAGCGGTCACATGGTAATACTCATTAAAGTCATGAATATGTGCATATTCATGACTTTAATGAGCGGTACCACGTGACCGCTGAACACAGGTGCCAGAGACCATGGGAGAAGCAGGGGGGCTGCAGAGACCGTGCCAGGAGGGGGTGAGTACTGTTTATGTGACAGCCGCGCTCCCCCTCCCCTGCGACCCCCTGGTATATGACTCGAGTATAAGCCGAGAGGGGCATTTTTAGCCCTAAAAAATGGGCTGAAAATCTCTGCTTATACTCGAGTATATACGGTATATGTGGTTCCAAATCTTGCAAGTGTGTATCCTCATTTGGACCCCACATGGAACATCAGAACGGCATCCGATTTTTATGGATACATTTCTATTATAAACCTAGGAAACTGTATTTGATCATGAAAATTTTTTAATGTAGATGGATGTCAGAGGGACATCACATGGGTGTTATGTGGACATAAAAAAGCGGATGATAATTTGAAGATGGAAAATTGTCAGAGTTTTCTGGATGGACCTCAGATGATCATTCATATGTTCGTCGAAGGTGCCCCAAAGAATCACTTACATGAATTGACCAGGGGCATTAAAGGACCACTGATCAGTAACTATTACTTTCTACATCTCCATCTGTTGTGCTGCTGTGAGGGACATAAGGGAATTGATAATTTTGAATCTAAATATTTTTCCCTTAGTGCTGTCAGCATCACAAGACTCCCTCACGATAATATTCTTAGTCAGTCTGCCAATAAAAGTTTAAGCTGCACTAAGGAGGAAGAATTCGGGGCACCTAATATAGTGTTTAGATGGCAATTAAAATTTGCACCCATCCTATTAGCTTGCAGAGCGGAGAAATTACCCATATGTTGTGTCGCAGACAGGTCTTAGAAAAAACAGATTACATTCTAAATCATCACATGCAAAAAAATGAAAGCCCATTCTGTTCTAAAATAAAACCCCAAGACCAAATACCTCTATGTTGGCAGAGCAGAATTACAACAATTTACAATTAGATTACTACATGGCTAAAGGTTGCAAATGTGCCTCTGCTCAAGAATTGGTAAAGCCTCTGGTGAGGAAGTAGTTAATGTTAATGTACTGATAAAACCTGGGTTCACAGAAAAAAAGAAACTATGAGAATACATTGTGTTTGTCACCAGCAAATAGAAGACTGGTTTACAAAGTATAGGTAGCAGTATGCCATCATTTCCAAGTCTCCACTGACAGCCTTGCCATGGTAATAGGCTCTAGAGTCAGTTGTTATGGACACCTCGGTGACAGGTATAAGGTGGAAGGAAAATATCTGCTACATTTATATCTCTATGGGTATAAGCTTCTTATGACGAAATAAGAAATGAAAACTGAAAGTAATGATAGTGTGTCAATAGCATAGCTACTGGGGGGACAAAGGGTGCGGCCACCCACGGGCCCTGCGCTCTGATGGGCCCACCCAGTATTAACCCCTTAGTGACAGAGCCATTTTGCAGCTTAATGACCGGGCCAATTTTTACAATTCTGACCACTGTCACTTTATGAGGTTATAACTCTGGAACGCTTTAACGAATCCAGCTGATTCTGAGATTGTTTTTTCGTGACATATTGTACTTCACGTGGTAAAATTTCTTTGATATGACTTGTGTTTATTTATGAAAAAAACGGAAATATGGCGAAAATTTTGAAAATTTAACAATTTTCAAACTAAATTTTTATGCCCTTAAATCAGAGAGATATGTCACACAAATTTCTTAATAAATAACATTTCCCACATGTCTACTTTACATCAGCACAATTTTGGGACCAACATTTTTTTTTGTTACGAAGTTATAAGGGTTAAAAGTTGACCAGCGATTTCTCATTTTTACAACACCATTTTTATTTTAGGGACCACCTCACATTTGAAGTCACTTTGAGGGGTCTATATGATAGAAAATAGCCAAAAGTGACACCATTCTAAAAACTGCACCCCTCAAGGTGCTCAAAACCACATTCAAGAAGTTTATTAACCCTTTACATGCTTCACAGGAACTGAAGCAATGTGGAAGGAAAAAATTAACATTTAACTTTTTTTGCAAAAACTTTACTTCGGAACCTATTTTTTTTATTTTCACAACTGTTAAAAGAAAAAATGAACCACAAAATTTGTTGTGCAATTTCTCCTGATTAAGCCGATACCCCATTTGTGGGGGTAAACCACTTTTTGGGCGCACGGCAGAGGTTGCAAAGGAAGGAGCGACATTTGACTTTTTCAACGCAGAATTGGCTGGACGCCATGTCGCGTTTGTAGAGGCCCTGATGTGTCTAAACAGTGGAAACCCATCACAAGTGACCCCATTTTGGAAACTAGACCCCCTAAGGAACTTATCTAGATGTGTGGTGAGCACTTTGAACCTCCAAGTGCTTCACAGAAGTTTATAACATAGAACAGTGAAAATAAAAAATCATATTTTTTCACAAAAACAATCTTTTCACCCCAATTTTTATTTTCCCAAGGGTAACAAGACCCCAAAAGTTTTTGTGCAATTTGTCCTGAGCATTCTGATACCCCATATGTGGGGGTAAACCATTGTTTGGGTGCAAGGCAGAGCTTGGAAGGGAAGGAGCGCCGTTTGACTTTTTCAGCGCAGAATTGTCTGGACGTCATGTCGTGTTTGTAGAGGTCCTGATGTGTCTAAACAGTGGAAACCCCCACAAGTGACCCCATTTTGGAAATTAGACCTCCTAAGGAACTTATCTAGATGTGTGGTGAGCACTTTGAACCTCCAAGTGCTTCACAGAAGTTTATAACATAGA
This sequence comes from Oophaga sylvatica, assembly GCA_033576555.1. Taxonomy (NCBI): domain Eukaryota; kingdom Metazoa; phylum Chordata; class Amphibia; order Anura; family Dendrobatidae; genus Oophaga; species Oophaga sylvatica. The sequence continues at coordinate 342,104,730 of JARQOD010000001.1, forward strand.
ACCGTGAAAATAAAAAATCATATTTTTTCCACAAAAACGATCTGTTCACCCCAATTTTTATTTTTCCAAGGGTAACAAGACCCCAAAAGTTTTTGTGAAATTTGTCCTGAGCATGCCGATACCCCATATGTGGGGGTAAACCACTGTTTGGGCGCACGGCAGGGCTTGGAAGTGAAGGAGCGCCGTTTGACTGTTTCAAACCAAAATTGGCTGGAATTGAAATTGGACGCCATGTCGCGTTTGGAGAGCCCCTGATACGCCTAAACAGTCGAAATCCCCCACAAATCACACCATTTTGGAAACTAGACCCCTTAAGGAACTTATCTAGATGTGTGGTGAGCACTTTGAACCCCCAAGTGCTTCACAGAAATTAATAAACGTAGAGCTGTGAAAATAAAAAATCATTTTTTTCCTCAAAAATTATTCTTTAGCCCGCTATTTTTTTTATTTTCCCAAGGGTAACAGGAGAAATTGGACCCAAAAAGTTGTTGTGCAATTTTTCCTGAGTACGCTGATACCCCATATGTGGGGTGAAACCACTGTTTGGGCGCATGGGAGTGCTTGGAAGGAGCGCCATTTTGTAATGCAGACTTTGATGGAATGTTCTGCGGGCGTCATGTTGTGTTTGCAGAGCCCTTGATGTACCTAAACAGTAGAAACCCCCTGCAAGTGACACCATTTTGGAAACTAGACCCCCCAAGGAGCTTATCTAGATGTGTGGTGAGCACTTTGAACCCCCAAGTGCTTCACAGAAATTTATAAACGCAGAGCCGTGAAAATGAAAAATCATTTTTTTTCTCAAAAATGTTTTTTTTAGCCAGCTATTTTTTATTTTCCCAAGGGTAACAGGAGAAATTAGAATCCCAAAATCAGTGTGCAATTTGTCCTGAGTACGCTGATACCCCATATGTTGGGGTAAACCACTGTTTGGGCGCACGGCAGGGCTCGGAAGGGAGGGAGCGACATTTGACTTTTTGAAAGCCACGTCGTGTTTGGAGACCCCCTGATGTGTCTAAACAGTGGAAACCCCCCACAAGTGACCCCATTTTGGAAACTAGACCCCTTAAGGAACTTATCTAGATGTGTGGTGAGCACTTTGAACCCCCAAGTGTTTCACAGAAATTTATAAACGCAGAGCCGTGAAAATGAAAAATCATTTTTTTTCTCAAAAATGTTTTTTTTAGCCAGCTATTTTTTATTTTCCCAAGGATAACAGGAGAAATTAGAACCCCAAAATTGGTGTGCAATTTGTCCTGAGTACGCTAATACCGCATATGTTGGGGTAAACCACTGTTTGGGCGCACGGCAGGGCTCGGAAGGGAGGGAGCGACATTTGACTTTTTGAAAGCCACGTCGTGTTTGGAGACCCCCTGATGTGTCTAAACAGTGGAAACCCCCCACAAGTGACCCCATTTTGGAAACTAGACCCCTTAAGGAACTTATCTAGATGTGTGGTGAGCACTTTGAACCCCCAAGTGTTTCACAGAAATTTATAAACGCAGAGCTGTGAAAATAAAAAATCATTTTTTTTCTCAAAAATGATTTTTTTAGCCAGCTATTTTTTATTTTCCCAAGGGTAACAGGAGAAATTAGAACCCCAAAATTGGTGTGCAATTTGTCCTGAGTACGCTGATACCCCATATGTTGGGGTAAACCACTGTTTGGGCGCACGGCAGGGCTCGGAAGGGAGGGAGCGCCATTTGACTTTTTGAACGCCACGTGTTTGGAGACCCCCTGATGTGCCTAAATAGTGGAAATCCCTCAATCTAGCTCCAACCCTAACCCCAACACACCCCTAACCCTAATCCCAACCTAAACCTAACCTAAATCCCAACCCTAATTGTAACCCTAACCTTAATTGTAACCCTAACTCTAATTGTAACCCTAACCCTAATTTTAACCCTAACCCTAAATGTAACCTTAACCCTAATTATAACCCTAATTATAACCCTAACCCTAAGGCTAGGTTCATTTTGCGTTTTACCAGCCCGTTCAACACATAGCGTTGACGGGCTGGTAACGGTATAGCATAACACGATCGCGTTATGCTATACCCGCTAGCGCAGAGGAATCAGCAGATGATTCATCTGCGCTAGCGGTGACGGAGCCCAGACGCTGCAGCCCGCGTCCGAGGCTCCGTCACTGAATGATGGCACGTCGCAAACGCATCCCGCTTTACGGCATGCGTCGCGATGCGCCCTCAAATGGGGGTGAATGGCAGCGTTAACGGACTGCGTTACACCGCGTTATACCGCGGTGTAACGCAGTCCGTCTAACGGACTGCCATAACGCAGTATGAACCCAGCTTAACCCTAACGCTAATTATAACCCTAACCTAATGCTAACCCTAACCCTAATGCTAACCCTAACCCTAATTATAACCCTAACCCTAATTATAACCCTAACCCTAACAGAAAAATGAAAATAAATATAATTTCTATTTTTTATTATATGTCCCTAACTAAGGGGTGATAAATGGGGGGTTATGTACTGTTTTTTTTATCTTGATCACTGTGATAGTTTATCACAGTGATCAAAATGCACTTTCTGGAGAATGAATGAAATCATTTTTGAATCTGCCGCCAAGCAGATCGGCGGGCGCACTGCGCATGCGCCCGCCATTTTTTTTTTGCAGGAAGAAGACGCCGGGATCCTGGGGCCTGCGGGAGGACGGAGGACACCGGTAAGTATACGGGGGGGCGATCGGGGGACCGGGGGACCCTCATTTTCTCCCCTCTGATGTGCGATCACATCAGAGGGGAGAGAAATCATTTTTTTTTTTTTTTGCGATCGCATCTATGCTTGCATAGATGCGATCGCAACACCGGGATCGGTGAATACCGACCCGGATCATGTTCTCTGGGGTCTCGGCTACCCCCGGTAGCCGAGACCCCAGAGAATATTTGCCCATCCCCCCCAGGACACAGCGGCACATAGCGGCGGGCGCACTGAGCATGCGCCCGCCATTTTCTTCATCGCGCTGGCCCCGGGGGACACCGGAGGGCCCTGGGCCACATACAGGACATCGGGGGCCACATGGGGGTCCCGGGGACCCTTTTTCTCTGTCCTCTGATGTCCGATGACATCAGAGGACAGAGAAATTAAATGGCACAACTTTTTTTTTTTTTTTGTTGCGGTCGCCGTTATAGGGTTAATAACGGCGATCGCAACATCGGTGTCGGTAAAAACCGACCCGATTCATGTTCTCTGGGGTCTCGGCTACCCCCGGTAGTCCCCTCTGGGGGACTATTCACTTTTTCCACAGCGCCGTTAATTAACGGCGCTGTGGTTTAAGTACCCTTAATGACCGCCGTTAAAAGGTGTATCGGCGGTCGTTAAGGGGTTAAACTGATCTCTCTGCACTGTTGCTATGGGGCCCATGAGCCGGGGGCGCCTGATGCCAGCACCGGCACCGCCCCCCACAGGTTCAACTGTATCGGCATTTGCGGATACGGTTGGAAGCAGTTATGGAGGAGGGCGTGTCAACTGACGTTTCCTCCCCCATCGTTCTTCCTCGGCATCTAACGTCTCAGAGCGATGATGTCACTACATGGCACTCCCTACGCTGAGATGTGCAACGCTTCAGAAGACAAACTGCGGAGAGTGAAACAGCGGATGAACGAGAAGGAGAAGTGAGTATTGTATTTTTGTTATTTTTTTAGAACAATGTGGTGGCCCAAAAACTATGGGGTGCATTATACTGTATGGATTTTGGGGTGCATTTACTGTATGAGCTATGGGGTGCATAATAATGTACGGGGGTATGGGGTGCGTATACTGTATGGGCTTGGGGTGCATTATACTGTACGAGCTATGGGGTTCATTATACTGTATGGTTTAGGGGGTGCTTTATCCTGTAGACTATGGGGTGCATAAAATTGTATGGCAGGGGGTGCTTATACTGTATAGGCTAGGGGGTTTCTTTTAACTGTACGAGCTATGGGGTGCTTAACTGGAGAAAATGCTTATATGTAGGGGCTATGGGTTCCATATGCTGTACAAATATGGGGTGCATTACTGTACAACTATGGCGTGCATTATGCGTATGAACTGGGGGGGTTTTTTTATAAAAAAAAGGGGGGAAAATATGTTAGTACTTTTATAGTATTATAATAAAAATAATAATAAAATTTTATTATATACTAAAAAGAATAACTCCGGGTGGATGTGTGCTGTGTTTGGAGTGGGCCGAGCCCTTTTTTTTTTATATTTTGAATATTCCCTTTTTTAGCACTTTGCACTTTATATAGTCACACACGACTAATTATTAAATTTTTAAAAATTTTTTTAAATAATATTTTATATATTTTTATGTTTTTTGGGGGGACTTGGTGGGGGGCGAGACAGATTGCTCAATCGGTCCTGGGGAAAAGGGCGGGTTCCATAGCTTCAAATTTTTTTTTTTGCTGAATTGTTTTTTTTCCCCCTTTGGTTGTTTTTTTTTTTGGGGGTTTTTTTTTTTTTTTGGGGTTTGGGCTTTTTTTACCTTTTCTGTTTCCCCCTTCCCCTGGGGTTCCCTTTTTTTAAAAACCCCCTGTTTTTTTTTTTTTTAAAAAAAAAAAAAAAGGGGGGGGGGGGTTTGGTTTTTAAATTTCCCCTTTTTTTTTTTAAATTTTGGGGGGGGGTTTTTTTTTTAAAACCCAAAATTTTTTGGGGGTTTTTTTTTTGGGGGTTTTTTTTTTCCCCCCGAAAATTTTGCAAAGGGGGCCCCGGTTCAAAGTGGGGGTTTTTTTTGGGTGGGAAAAAATTCTTTGGTTTCCCCTTTGTTGTGGCCCCGTTCCTTTTTTTAGTTTTTTTTTTTTTTTTTTTTTTTTTGGTAAAAATTTGCAGGCCCTTTTTATTTTACACATTTGTTGCTGTCCTGAAGGGGCCCAAACAAAACAATCCTTTTGGGGACAAAAGCCCAAAAAAAAAAAAACAAAAGGGGCCCCCGGGGGGGGGGCAAAAACAAAAAGAAAGGGGGTGGCCCAAAACCCCAAAGGGGCCGGGTAAAAACCCCCAAAACAATCTTTTTTTGTTCATCTTGCATGAACTCTGACACATCCACCACATAGGTCTGGCATTGTTTGCATTAGTGGGAACCCGGGGGCCAACCGCACCCCATTGTTCCAAGGGTCTGAGGATCTCATCCGGTACCTAAGGCAGTCGGGCTCCCTCTTCGAGCACAGGAGGGCTGTGCGGCCCCCAAACAAATCCCACCCAATTTTTATTTTTTTGGTAGCTGAGGACAGGAGCAAAACACGCCAAAGCGAAGACACCAGAGAGGTGGAACCTAAGGGGTTGCAGATCCCTAACTCCCAAAACTAAAAGTACCGTGGAGCTCCTAATTGTCCTAGAGCCCGGCCAGGGAGAGTTGCTAACCTAAGATAGAAAGAGAAACAAACTGTCCCGGGAGAAAAACCCCCCAAAGAAATGGGAAGCCCCCCAAACAGAATGGTGGTTAGCAAAGGAAACCGAACACAGACAGAAAATAAATGAGCAAAGCTGGGGCCCAAAACGTCTAAAAAGAAAGCACAGAGAAAAATTTCTTCTGAAACCCCAAAAAAACCCCAAATAAAAATACCAGCCTTCTGATTGCAAAAAACCTGAGACCACCGTTTCCGATCACCAAAATTTCAGAAAATAATAATAATAATAATAATCTTTATTTTTATATAGCGCAACATATTCCGCGCGCTTTCAGTTTGCACACATTCCGTCGCGGTCCGGAAGGCCAAATCAGATATATCAGACTCTGGTGTGACACACAGCCCCCAGAAAATAAAAAAAATAAAATGGAAAAACGAATAAGGGGGGGAAAATACAAAATGAGAACAAGTGCGCCCAAAACCCCCCAAAGGGGACTCGGCTGAAGCCCAAAGGGCAAGACGCAAGAAGCAAGGCAAATCCAACCAAGAAAAAAAAACAGAAAGTCATTATCTGAAGATAAAGGGGAAAACAAACTGAAATTCCAAAAAAGACCTGGGGAAACAACAAATTTATTATGGGGAGATCTGGGGCTCAGCCACTTTTATCAGGCCAGTCACTCCAATGCACTCATTCCTTAATTGGTTCAATACCCCACAACCCCCGGAGGGAGCCTCAGCCCGAAATCGTCCCGACACTTCACAGCACCCCACCATTTCTGACCCATGCCAAAACCGGCATCTGAAGGCGTTGCAGGCAGCAGATCGCTCTACACGGGGCCTCTAGACCGTCAAGTGCTCATGTGAACCCCCCTTTCATCTGTGAAGATCACGGGGCACCCTGGGAAATTTACCAAACCTGTTTTCCCCTGGCAAATGCCATGCACCCTTTAAGCACAACCCCCACTGTGGACGTCTGGCCTCAGACCACCTCATGGAGTCGGTTTTTTAATCGTTGTACAGACCATGCACATTTGTGGCCTGCGGAATTTGCAGGGCTCTGGCAGGCTCCTCCTTTCTTCCTTGAAAAAAGGCGGAGGAGAGTCCCCGGGCTGATTGTTGCTGCCCAGGCCCCCCCCCCGTCTCCGTGTACTGGCCTGCTCCTGGGGGGTGCCCCCAGCCCCCCTTACACTCACTGAAGGACGCAAACCTTCTTGCCCCAGCTCGCATTGATTGCCTCCGGGTAGCGCATACCCCTTTTGTGGGTTGTAGAGTCCGTCCATGCACCCGAGTGGAAGCACAAACCCAAAATCAAAGTGACCAAAACACAGCCAGAAAGCCCTTGGTTGAGATGTGGTCTTTGGGCCCCCCCTACAGAACCACTTCTTTATGAGTTGCTTGAAATTGCCAATAATTTTCCCTTTGTTTCTATTCCA
>JARQOD010000001.1:342111610-342153553 GCA_033576555.1 Oophaga sylvatica
GTTTGGGCGCAGGCGGGGCTGGAAGGGAGGGAGCGCCATTTGACTTTTAAACGCCACGTGTTTGGAGACCCCCTGATGTCCCTAAATAGTGGAAATCCCTCAATTCTAGCCCCAACCCTAACCCCAACACCCCCCTAACCCTAATCCCAACCCTAAACCTAACCTAAACCCCAACCCAATTGTAACCAAACCCTTAAATTGTAACCCTAACTCTAATTGTAACCCAACCTAATTTTAACCCTAACCCTAAATGATAACCTTAACCCTAATTATAACCTAATTATAACCCTAACCCTAAGGCTAGGTTCTTTTTGCGTTTTACCAGCCCGTTCAACACATTAGCGTTGACGGGCTGGTAACGGTATAGCATAACACGATCGCGTTATGCTATACCCGCTAGCGCAGAGGAATCAGCAGATGATTCATCTGCGCTAGCGGTGACGGAGCCCAGACGCTGCAGCCCGCGTCCGAGGCTCCGTCACTGAATGATGGCACGTCGCAAACGCATCCCGCTTTACGGCATGCGTCGTGATGCGCCCTCAAATGGGGGTGAATGGCAGCGTTAACGGACTGCGTTACACCGCGTTATACCGCGGTGTAACGCAGTCCGTCTAACGGACTGCCATAACGCAGTATGAACCCAGCTTAACCCTAACGCTAATTTATAACCCTAATGCTAACCCTAACCCTAATGCTAACCCTAACCCTAATTATAACCCTAACCCTAATTATAACCCTAACCCTAACAGAAAAATGAAAATAAATATAATTTCTATTTTTTATTATATGTCCCTAACTAAGGGGGTGATAAATGGGGGGGTTATGTACTGTTTTTTTTAGCTTGATCACTGTGATAGTTTATCACAGTGATCAAAATGCACTTTCTGGAGAATGAATGAAATCATTTTTGAATCTGCCGCCAAGCAGATCGGCGGGCGCACTGCGCATGCGCCCGCCATTTTTTTTTGCAGGAAGAAGACGCCGGGATCCTGGGGCCTGCGGGAGGACGGAGGACACCGGTAAGTATACGGGGGGGGCGATCGGGGGACCGGGGGACCCTCATTTTCTCCCCTCTGTGTGCGATCACATCAGAGGGGAGAGAAATCATTTTTTTTTTTTTTGCGATCGCATCTATGCTTGCATAGATGCGATCGCAACACCGGGATCGGTGAATACCGACCCGGATCATGTTCTCTGGGGTCTCGGCTACCCCGGTAGCCGAGACCCCAGAGAATATTTGCCCATCCCCCCCAGGACACAGCGGCACATAGCGGCGGGCGCACTGAGCATGCGCCCGCCATTTTCTTCATCGCGCCGGCCCCGGGGGACACCGGAGGGCCCTGGGCCACATACAGGACATCGGGGGCCACATGGGGGTCCCGGGGACCCTTTTTCTCTGTCCTCTGATGTCCGATGACATCAGAGGACAGAGAAATTAAATGGCACAACTTTTTTTTTTTTTTTTGTTGCGGTCGCCGTTATAGGGTTAATAACGGCGATCGCAACATCGGTGTCGGTAAAAACCGACCCGATTCATGTTCTCTGGGGTCTCGGCTACCCCCGGTAGCAGACCTCGGAAAGCGCCTCTGGGGGCGCTATTCACTTTTTCCACAGCGCCGTTAATTAACGGCGCTGTGGTTTAAGTACCCTTAATGACCGCCGTTAAAAGGTGTATCGGCGGTCGTTAAGGGGTTAAACTGATCTCTCTGCACTGTTGCTATGGGGCCCATGAGCCGGGGGCGCCTGATGCCAGCACCGGCACCGCCCCCCACAGGTTCAACTGTATCGGCATTTGCGGATACGGTTGGAAGCAGTTATGGAGGAGGGCGTGTCAACTGACGTTTCCTCCCCCATCGTTCTTCCTCGGCATCTAACGTCTCAGAGCGATGATGTCACTACATGGCACTCCCTACGCTGAGATGTGCAACGCTTCAGAAGACAAACTGCGGAGAGTGAAACAGCGGATGAACGAGAAGGAGAAGTGAGTATTGTATTTTTGTTATTTTTTTAGAACAATGTGGTGGCCCAAAAACTATGGGGTGCATTATACTGTATGGATTATGGGGTGCATTATACTGTATGAGCTATGGGGTGCATAATAATGTACGGGCTATGGGGTGCGTTATACTGTATGGGCTATGGGGTGCATTATACTGTACGAGCTATGGGGTTCATTATACTGTATGGATTATGGGGTGCATTATCCTGTATGAGCTATGGGGTGCATAATAATGTATGGGCTATGGGGTGCGTTATACTGTATAGGCTATGGGGTGCATTATACTGTACGAGCTATGGGGTGCATTACACTGTACGAGTATGAAGTGCATTATACTGTATGGGCTATAGGTTGCCATATGCTGTACGTACTATGGGGTGCATTATGCTGTACAGACTATGGCGTGCATTATGCTGTATGAACTATGGGGTGTTTTATACTGTAAGGGGGAACTATGTTAGTACTATTATAGTATTATATAATTAATAATAATAATACTTATTATATACTAATAAGAATGAACACTCCAGGTGGATGGTGTGCTGTGTTGGTAGTGGGGCGCCGAGCTCAGTTATATACTTTCTTATATTTTGAATATCTCTTTTTGGTAGCACTTTGCACTTTATATATCACACACTGACTAATATATATATATATATATATTATATATATATATATATCAGTTTGTGGTGCAACGTGACGTTGGTGGATGGAGCGAGACATGATGTGCTCAATCGGATTCAGGTCTGGGAAACGGGCGGGTCAGTCCATAGCTTCAATGCCTTCATCTTGCATGAACTGCTGACACACTCCAGCCACATGAGGTCTGGCATTGTCTTGCATTAGTAGGAACCCAGGGCCAACCGCACCAGCATATGGTCTCACAAGGGGTCTGAGGATCTCATCTCGGTACCTAATGGCAGTCAGGCTACCTCTGTCGAGCACATGGAGGGCTGTGCGGCCCTCCAACGAAATGCCACCCCACACTGTTATGTTTTGGTAGCTGAGGACAGGAGCAAAACACTGCCAAAGCAGCAAGACACCAGAGAGGCTGGAACCTAATGGGTTGCAGATCCCTAAACTAACCGCACAACTAGAAGTAGCCGTGGAGCGTACCTACATTGATCCTAGACGCCTCGGCACAGCGGGAGAGTTAGCTACACCTGAAGATAGAAAGAGGAAAGCTAACTGTCCCGGAGTAAAGCCCCCAAAGAAATAGGAAGCCCCCAAACATGTAATGGTGGTTAGACAAGAGGAAAACACGAACACAGACAGAAAATAGAATGAGCAAATGCTGGGGCCCAAAACTGTCTAGAAAGTAAAGCACAGGAGAGAAATTCTGTCTGCAACCCAGAAAAACCCTAATAAAAATACCAGCACTTCTGATTGCAAAAAACCTGAGACCACACGATCTCGATCACCTATATCAGATAATAATAATAATAATAATAATCTTTATTTTTATATAGCGCTAACATATTCCGCAGCGCTTTACAGTTTGCACACATTACCGTCGCTGTCCCTGAAGGGGCTCACAATCTAGATATATCAGATCTCTGGTGTGACACACAGCTACCCAGCAAATAAAAATATCAATGGAACAACGAATAAGTGCAAATACAAAATGAGAACAGAGTGCAGCCCAAGCCCCCAAAGGGGACTCGGCTGAAGTCCAAGGCAAGACTGCAAGAAGCAAGGCAAATCCAACCACAGAAAAAAAAACAGAAAGTCACTTATCTGAATGATAGCAGGAAAGCAAGCTGAAATTCCAACAAAGACCTGGAAGCAACAATTGATTACTGGCGAGGATCATGGGAGCTCAGCTCACTTATATCAGGCCAGTCATCTCCACATGACACTCATTCCTTAATTGGTTCAATACCCTCAGCAACCACCGGAGGGAGCCTCAGCTCCGAAGTCGTCTCCGACACATTCACAGCACCACACCATTGCTGACCCACTGCCAAACCGGTCATGCTGAAGGCTGTTGCAGGCAGCAGATCGCTCTACACGGTGCCTCTAGACTCTGTCACATGTGCTCAGTGTGAACCTGCTTTCATCTGTGAAGATCACAGGGCCAGTGGCAAATTTACCAATCCTGATGTTCCATGGCAAATGCCATGCATCCTGTGAAGCACAACCCCCATCTGTGGACGTCTGGCACTCAGACCATCCTCATGGAGTCGGTTTCTAATCGTTCGTACAGACACATGCACATTTGTGGCCTGCAGGTAATTTTGCAGGGCTCTGGCAGTGCTCCTCCTGTTCTTCCTTGCACAAAGGCGGAGGTAGCAGTCCTGCGGCTGATTTGTTGCTGTCCTACGGCCCCCTCCACGTCTCCTGGTGTACTGGCCTGTCTCCTGGTAGTGCCCCCAGCCTCCTTACACTACACTGACAGGCACAGCAAACCTTCTTGCCACAGCTCGCATTGATGTGCCATCCTGGATGAGCTGCACTACCTCTTGTGTGGGTTGTAGAGTCCGTCTCATGCTACCACGAGTGTGAAAGCACAACCAACATTCAAAAGTGACCAAAACATCAGCCAGAAAGCATTGGTACTGAGATGTGGTCTGTGGTCCCCACCTACAGAACCACTTCTTTATTGAGTGTGTCTTGATAATTGCCAATAATTTCCATTTGTTGTCTATTCCATTTGCACAACAGCATGTGAAATTGATTGTCAACCAGTGTTGTTTCCTAAGTGGACAGTTTGATTTCACAGAAGTTTGATTTACTTGGAGTTATATTCTGTTGTTTTACATGTCCCCTTTATTTTTTGAGCAGTGTATATTATATTATAATATATATATATATATATATATATACATATATAATATATATGTAATATATATATATATATAGCCTCTCTTTTGATTGCTGCTATTACTTTGCACCTTTTATGCATGCTATATACAGCTCTGGCAAAAATTAAGAGACCACTTTCAAATGTTCAGTTTGTCTGATTTTTTTCTTTATAGGTATATTTGTGACTAAAATGTAAATTGTTCTTTTAGTCTATAAACTTCTGACAACATGTCTCCGAATTTCCGAGCACTAAATTTTTAATTTTTTTTCTGACAAAGAAAAATGGTTAAAATTTAAAAAAAAACAATGATTTCAGACTTCAAATAATGCAAAGAAAACAAGTTCATAATCATAAATACAATGAAAAAATAGCGATAAAAATGATCCCAAAAAGACATAAATATCATAAATATAATTTTATTGAAAAAAGTGCCAGGAATAGAGGAACAAGGGTGGGGTAGAGGTCAATTGGCCAATTAGCACATGAAAGACAGGGAACACATACAGGTCATAATGCATAGTAAGGAATGTGCAACTTAATACAATATATTAAGGCAATTGCCATCTCAATAGTATTGCAAAAATCCCAAGAATAAAGGTAATTGAAGACTATGGCATAAATTAGTTTAATAAATGTGACAAGGTGAAGATTACTAGTGCATAGCAATTTAACAAGTGTCACAAGCAATAACTATATGAAGTATTGCATAATAGCCTATAGTCATAAAATGCCATAGTCAGGGTATCACATAACTATCCATGAGTCAAAAGACATATCCAAAAGTCAGAAAAGAGTGTGATACCTGTAAGATGGAACTACCCTGCGACCTGGTGCGCCCTCCCCGACGCGCGTTTCGGCGAATTGCCTTTCTCAAGGGGTGATGGGAAGAAGGAAGTGTGAGGTATAAAATGAGACCATTCACCAATGAACAAGAGCACAAGGATCATGTGATATAATGAACCGATCATGACGTCAATCCCAGTAGCAGTGAGCTGTGTGTCCGATGTTGCCATAGTGATAGTGACATAGCATTCCATAATATACAGCGCCACATCAGGAATAATAAGGGATGTCATGCCAAAAGCTCTGAAGCAATATCAATATCAGATGACGAGCGACATCACAAAGTGAGCGCCCACCGAGGAAAACAGAGCAATAGAGTCAAGTGCAGAGATGCACCGCGTCTATCCATAGTGCTGCGCGCATCGTCATAGCAACAGAAGACGCCAGCTGACGTCAGAATCACGTGCTCGGCGGCGTCGCTAGGTAGACACCCACAGACGAGAATGGAAGAATAACGTGATGTGCAAAAATATCCAGCGCCGCGTCTAACCATGATGACGCACGCGTTGCCGCGGCAACAAAAGAAGCCAGGCGGCGTCGGCATCACGTGCCCAGCAGCGTCACCAGGTGACCGCCCCCATAAACACCGAAAGATGCCGAAGACCGACAGGAGTGTAATGTGCCACAGCTCGCGCGGGTGCAGGAAGAACACGGGTAAGGATGATGAAAAATGATATGTCACGTAAACATAGAAAACTGAATACAACAAATGACCAACATTAATGCATCACAAAGTGAACAGATAAACTGGCCACAATGTTTTGTGGAGACACAATAAATGTAATATAATAATAATCGGACGTCATGGCAACCAGTACACAGCTGTGGGGATAAAAATGTGTGTCAGGTTGACAATAAATACGGCCACAACAAGATAAGAGGGGACAACAAAATTGGACATAACATATACATCACATAGTAGTTAATACAAATTATGATTAGATGCGATAAAGTCCTGTTCGTAAATGAATCCAATGACAAATCCTGTAGAGGCCATATATACACAGTCCAACTTCATTGTCATGGAAACTTAGACAGTATGTTAAATGTGCAATTGATAGATCGGTGGGATGGCTCTAAATTAAAATGATGAAATAAAACAAGAGTTAAAAACAATGAAACGCAACATATGCGAAAGGTCATTGATGATGGAAAAAATGCCAACATAAGATGTTTATAAAAATGGAACAAAACTAATGGTTTCATTAAGGCCCTTTGGTTGAACAGTTTCCAAAGTCCAGATCCAGCGTGTTTCACATTGTGATAGTTTTTGACTTAGTTTACCACCACGGATATCAACATCAATCATGTCAATTCCTCTAATCCGGAGTAGTGAACTATCACAACCATGATGTAGTTTGAAATGTCGTGGTAGCGTTCCAAGTGTGTTTGTGTCGTCGTGGTCGGCGGCCGTCTAAATGCCCAACACATGTTCGCGAACGCGAACTTTAAGTTGGCGAGTGGTCATGCCAACATAAATAAGATTACATGGACAGAGGGCAAAATAAACTACATATTGTGATGTACACGAGATGTTCTTCCTGATGTCAAATGTTTTCGTCCCTGCCGAATTAAGAATGTATCGGTTCTATCAATGTTGGGGCAGGCAACACACCGACCACAAGGAACACAACCACACCTAGGGCGACCACGATCCAGGAAACTAGGCCTAGATTCAGATTGGTAATGACTGTGGTCTAGATGGTCCTTGAGATTCCTTGAACGCCTAACTGTAATGCTTGGCCTACTGGGAAGCAATTGATTAAGAATAGAATCGGTCTGCAGAATGGGCCAAGCTTTCTGAAGGCATTCCCTCATCTTGGCAAATTGGGAATGATAGGTTGTAATAAACCTTATTGTATTGTTAGTTTTGTGAACCTTATTTTTATACAATAGGGATTGACTTGTTGACCATTTAGCCCTATTGTAGGCCCTCTTTATTGCCCGCCTGCTATAACTCCATTCACGGAATTTATCAGAGAGGTCAAGTGCCTGTATTTTAAAGTCCTGATCGTCGGAACAGATTCTGCGGAGGCGCAAAAACTGTCCGACAGGGATGGAGTTGATTAGGGGTTTCGGATGTGCTGAGGAGGCGTGTAGCAACATATTGGTAGCTGTTTCTTTCCTATAGATACTAGTCTGAAGGATGTCATCAGAATCCCTCCAGACAGAGACGTCCAAGAAGCTAATTTTGTTTACATCACTACAATATGTGATGTGAATATTTTTGTCATTGCGGTTAACCACCTCCAGAAATTGAAGCAATTGTGCATCACTCCCCTGCCAGATCAAGAATATATCGTCGATAGACCACATCCAAAGGGGGGGATGCGGTCCATCGACGAACCAAGATCAGACAGGGGGAGGTCCCTCTACCATAGCCCCAGGAACAAGTTGGCATAGGCAGAGGCAAAGGATGCCCCCATAGCTGTGCCCTGGAGCTCCAGGTAGAAGGACCCCTTAAATGTAAAGAAATTGTGCGTCAAGCAAAATTTGAGGAGTTCCAAAATCAGGTGGATGATATCCACAGGTAGATTAGACATATGTAAAAAATACCTAGTTGCCGCCAAACCATCTGTATGTTTGATATTGGTATACAGGGACTCCAGGTCTCCTGTTACCAACAAGGTATCATGGCCAATATGGAGGCCATCCACCCTCTTAAGGAACTCCCCGGTGTTGTGAATACTCTGGAGGCGACTTCTGAGCTGGGGCTCCCTCCGGTGGTTGCTGAGGGTAATGAACTAATTGCTGAATGGCCTTCAGCTGGCTCTGAATGGTCTGATATAAGTGACCTGAACTCCCTTCAGCCTTGCCGGTAATCAATTCTTCCTGGTCTTGCTTGGAGCTCAGCTTGCATTCCTGCTCTCATTCAGATAAGTGATTTGCTGTTTTTTTCCTCTGGTTGGATTTTCTTTGCTTGTTTGCTGCTTAGCAGTATACTTCTGCCTGGTCCCCTTTTGGGGCCTGGCGCTGCAATTGTGCTCAGTTTGTGTTTGCACTTTTGCTCTGCTCCTTTGTCACTTTTTATTTGCTGAATTGCTGTGTGCTACACCAGAGATCTGATTTAGGTGGTAGAGATCGTGTGATCTCAGGTTTTTTGTTAATCAGAAGTGTTGGTATTTTTGTCAGGGTTTTTTTTGGGTTGCAGTCAGAATTCTTTCCTATACTTTTCTATCTAGACAGATTGGGCCCCAGCGTTTGCTCATTCTATTTTCTGTCTGTGTCCGTATTTTCTTCTTGTCTAACCGCCATTAAATGTTTGGGGTTTCCTATTTCTTTGGGGGTTCTGCTACGGGGCAGATAGCTTTCATCTTTCTGCCTTTAGGTGTAGCTATCTCTTCGGCTGTGATGAGGCGTCTAGGATCACCGTAGGTACGATCCACGGCTACTTCTAGTGTTGCGGTTAGTTTAGGGTCCTGCAATCCAATAGGTACCAGACTCTCTGGTGTATTGCTACTTTGCTATTTTTGCTATTTCTCCTCAGCTACCGAAACATAACACCCCGGTGTCCAAGAGGAAGGAGGGAAGGCTTTCCACTATTGGTTGGAGTTTGGAGTCAATCCAATAATTGACCTTTTCCAGATAATTACCCGAGTCTGATATGATTGGACGTCCTGGGGGGGCATCCAACTTCTTGTGAATTTAGGCAAAAGGTACAGAGTTGAAATAGTTGGCTCGTGTACCTGTAGTGCCGAAGCCAGCTCCTTTGTGATAAGACCATTGTGGATAGCCAAGTCAAGGATCTTGACTAACTGTCCCACAAAGGATGACAAGGGGTTAAATGTGATGCACTTATAGCAAGTACCGTCATGAAGTTGTCTAAAAGCCTCTTTTTCATAGAGAGATTTTGGCCATATCACCACATTACCCCCCTTGTCTGCTGGCTTCAGCACCACATCTGGAAGCGCCCGCAGGACGTCCAATCTATTGCGCTCATCTCGGGTCAAATTATCCTTACCAATTCCCTTTGAAATATTCATAAAATCTCTGGTTACAACTTGAATGAATAGATCAATGGGTGAACACGATGCAAAAGGAGGAAATTTTTTAGATTTAACCCTAATTGATGGAGGAATCTTACCTCCTTCGCCAAGGACATGTTCTGTGGATAAATCCTCCAAATCCTGTAACGCTATTTGTTCCTTTTCTGTAGGGAACAAATTTTGCAAGTGAGGGTCAAAGAAATATCTTTTAAACATTAAGGATCTAGCAAATAGGTGTAGATCCTTAATTGCCGTGAACGTATCAAATCTAGCTCGAGGGGAAAAAGTGAGGCCTTTACTTAATAGTGCCATATCAGTGTCAGTTAGAATATGGGAACTAAGGTTAATTACCTTATTGTTCTTTTTCAATTCAGGAGATCTGCTATTATGCAATACTTCATATAGTTATTGCTTGTGACACTTGTTAAATTGCTATGCACTAGTAATCTTCACCTTGTCACATTTATTAAACTAATTTATGCCATAGTCTTCAATTACCTTTATTCTTGGGATTTGTGCAATACTATTGAGATGGCAATTGCCTTATATATATGTATTAATTTGCACATTCCTTACTATGCATTATGACCTGTATGTATTCCCTGTCTTTCATGTGCTAATTGGTCAATTGACCTCTTCCCCACCCTTGTTCCTCTATTACTGGCACTTTTTTCAATAAAATTATATTTATGATATTTATGTCTTTTTGGGATCATTTTTATCGCTATTTTTTCATTGTATTTATCCTAGTTTGGTGATTTCCCTGTCATGTCAAGTTTCTATAGCCCATGTATATTAGGGCAATCTCCTATGTTTGTTTATTGATAAACTTATATGGGTATGGTATTCATGAAGTGGTTAAAGTTCATAATCATGTAGAAACAACAATACTGATGTTTTAACTCAGGAAAAGTTCTGAAATCAATACATATATATATATGTGTATATATATATATATATATATATATATCCATCATCCTATTGATTACATTCCAGAGGTTTTCAATGGGGTTCAGGTCTGGCAAATATGCTGCCCATGACAGGGTTTTGATGTGGTGGTCTCTTAATTTTTGCCAGAGCTGTATGTCTAAGTGTGGAGAGGTGTACGGCCATTATATTGTATGTAGGCCCATTATACTGCATGGAGGGCTGTGTGGGATTATAGTTGGGGATCATACTGTGTTGGGGTTACCATACTTTTCCGGGGCAGTTGACGGGTGGGGTACAGTAAGGTCATCTTACTGTGCGTGTGGAGGGTACTGTGGAGGAATTCACTGTAGGGGTATCTAGGGCAATGGAAGGGAATTTAGAGCTCCTATAAGAGGAAAATTAGAGGACTAACAGTACCACACAGTAGGTGCAGTAATAGGGACACATATGGCAGCAGCTGCTCAGTATTGGGGTATCAGCAGAATAAGGAGTTTGTGTAGGTTGGGGATAGATGGACACAGTGCTGGAAATGTGAGAAGTCATAAGTGTCTTTGTTGGAATCTCTGCAGCCGAGTCCTGGCTGGAGAAGTTGTCATGTCGGTCTGGGCCAGATGGAAAAGACGTGAAAAGCGAACGACTCAACAAGAAATAACGTCATCTGTAAGTCACTATCCATAACTGTACTGCAATCTCTTATATGTTCTGCAGCAGTGGTATCTACCACTAACCATATGGTGGTAATATCAGTGTTGGTCTTTGTTTAGAGATTTTTTTTTAGTAACAGCTCTGTCATCTCCTGAGCAGGGTCGGACTGGCCCACCGGAGAACCGGAGGATTCTCCTGTGGGCCCTGGCATCTGGGGGGCCCTGCACTGCTGGCATACAGGGGCCAGTTGCCTAGGGCCCCCGCTGCTCCAGGGCCCCCATCGGTGGCATGTCACTAATAGTGGCACACCACGCAGCTGCCATGGGGGCCCCGTGCCAGCGGAGCAGCAGCGGGTGACAGGAGGCAGGAGCCCTGTCCCCGTGCTAAAGAGAAATTAATATTCAATGCTTCCCACGCCTAAATGGGCGTGGGAAGCAGTGAATATCATTACTTACCTGTCCGTTCCGCCGCTGCGCTGCTGTGTCCTCGGGTCCTCTTGCGTGATGTTCAGGCAGAGGGCGCGATGACGTAGTTAGTGTGCGCCGCGCCCTCTGCCTGATCATTCACTGCCAGGGGACCCGAAGACAGCGGTGCTCAGCGGTGCAGCGGGGTGACAGGTAAATCTTCAGTGCCGGGGCCCTGAGCCAGCGGTGACACGGCACCTGTCCCCCATAGCGCGCCGGTGTCCCTGCCTGCTCAGGACACCGGCACCTGGCCCCCAGCGACGAGAGGTGAGTATGTCTTTTTTTTTTGCAGCAGCAGCAGCTGCGGCAGCATAAAGGGGCCTATAAAATACAGCATTTGGGGCATAATCTGTGGAGCATACTATGGGGGCATAATCTATGGGGGCATAATCTGTGGAGCATCTATGGGGGCACATCTGTGGAGCATCTATGGGGGCATAATCTATGGGGGCATAATCTGTGGAGCATCTATGGGGGCATAATCTATGGGGGCATAATCTATAGAGCATCTATGGGGGCATAATCTATGGAGCATCTATGGGGGCATAATCTATGGAGCATCTATGGGGTCATAATCTAAGGAGCATTTATGGGGGCATAATCTATGGAGCATCTATGGGGGCACAATCTATGGAGCTTCTATGGGGGCATAATCTAAGGAGCATCTATGGGGGCATAATCTATGGAGCTTCTATGGGGGCATAATCTAAGGAGCATCTATGGGGGCACAATCTATGGAGCTTCTATGGGGGCATAATCTATGGAGCATCTATGGGGGCATAATCTATGGGGGCATAATCTAAGGAGCATTTATGGGGGCATAATCTATGGAGCATCTATAGGGGCATAATCTATGGGGGCACAATCTATGGAGCATCTATGGGGGGCACAATCTATGGAGCTTCTATGGGGGCATAATCTGTGGAGCATCTATGGGGGCATAATCTATGGGGGCATAATCTGTGGAGCATCTATGGGGGCATAATCTATGGGGGCATAATCTATGGGGGCATAATCTGTGGAGCATCTATGGGGGAATAATCTATGGGGGCATAATCTAAGGAGCATCTATAGGGGCATAATCTATGGGGGCACAATCTATGGAGCATCTATGGGGCACAATCTATGGAGCTTCTATGGGGGCATAATCTAAGGAGCATCTATGGGGGCACAATCTATGGAGCTTCTATGGGGGCATAATCTAAGGAGCCTCTATGGGGGCATAATCTAAGGAGCATCTATGGGGGCATAATCTATGGGGCATAATCTATGGGGCATAATCTATGGAGCATCTATGGGGGCATAAGACATGGGCAGCATATGGGGCACAATCTATGGAGCATCTTGTGGGCCATAATGCATAGGGCAGCATATGGGGCATAATCTCATTTTCCACCCTAGGCTTAAACTCGAGTCGATAAGTTTTCCCAGTTTTTTGTGGCAAAATTAGGGGGGTCGGCTTATACTCGAGTATATATGGTATCTGTCTATTATCTATATATATATATATATATATATAGCATTATACCCTATGAGGGGGGGGCAGCATTATCCTCTATGAGGGGGGCAGCATTATCCCCTATGGGGGGCAGCTTTATCCCCTATGAGGGGGCTGCTTTATAATCTATGAGGGAGGCTACCCCAATTCCTGCTACATAATTAAGACATGTACTACCTTATATTATATCCTGATATTAGTGTGTTTTACTGCACAATTGGTGGTCTTGTATTTATTTCTATGTAGCTACATAGTGGGCCCCAAGAATGATTTTCTCTGGTGGGCCCAAGGTGTTCCAGTCCGACGCTGCTCCTGAGGTTATACTACATCCACTGTTATGGTATGCCACCATAGTTGTAATCAGGGTTACATGGTTAGGGGCCCACTCAGAAGTTTGCCCCTCCCGATTTACACCCCTAGCTACTCAACTGCAGTGTGAACACAACTATGACTGGACACCAAAGAATTATGTAGAAACTAGCTAATGATACATTGTATTTTTGGTGTTTTTGTGTGTTGTACAACATTTTTGTAAGCATATAAGCAGGGGCATAACTACCAGGTCGCAGCAGTCGCCACTGCGACCGGGTCTGGGGGGGGTCAGGGGCCCGGCAGGTCAGACGCATGCCGACACCAGCAAAAAGTTAAAATCTGTTGCCGTGCAGGAGATTCCTCCCGCACGGCAACACACAGACCTGCCCTCCACCTGACCTGCACACAATTCAGCACAGCAACCGACACCTGAACTAAGGAAGAGTTGAAGGACCTGTGGTGACATCATCATTATCACAGGCCTTCACCATTTATCAGCTCCGCCCCTAGTCACATGACAATGATGTCACCACAGGTCCTTCAGCTCTCAGTGCAGCAGCTCCTGTTTGTGTGCAGCTCGTGTTCTCTGGTATCAGCCAGCAGCAGATTTCCAGTTCCTGCCATTCCGGTGAGATTACAGGAGGGTTTGGTGGAGTTTTTTTTTGGTGCTTGTGGTAAATCTGTGAGAGGAGAGTGTGGGGTAAGATCAGAGCTGTTCCTGTGGAGGTTCCTGCTCCATGTGACTGCGGTTCCTCAGTGTTTTGGACGTGCAGTATTGTATGGGACTGCACATGATGAAGAGGGGGGAAGCGGCAGATGGGGCAGAATGTGGAATCATATGGGGCAGGATGTGGAGTCAGATGGGGCAGGATGTGGAGTCAGATGGGGCAGAATGTGGAGTCAATGGGCGGATGTGGAGCAGTGGGGCAGGATGTGAAGACAGATGGGGCAGGATGTGGAGTCAGATGGGGCAGGATGTGGAGACAGATGGGGCAGGATGTGGAGTCAGATGGGGCAGGATGTGGAGTCAGATGGGGCAGAATGTGGAGTCAGACGGGGCAGGATGTGGAGTCAGACGGGGCAGGATGTGGAGTCAGACGGGGAGGATGTGAGTCAGAGGGCGGATGTGGAGTCAGAGGGGCAGATGTGGAGACAGATGGGCAGGATGTGGAGCAGAGGGGCAGGATGTGGAGCAGACGGCGGCAGGATGTGAGCAGAGGGGCAGATGTGGAGTCAGACGGGGCAGATGTGGAGTCAGATGGGGCAGGTTTGGAGTCAGATGGGCAGGATTTGGAGTCAGATGGGGCAGGTTGGATCAGATGGGGCAGAATGTGGAGTCAGATGGGGCAGGATGTGAGTCAGATGGGGCAGGATGTGGGGTGGGGCAGGTGTGGAGTAGTGGGGCGGATGTGGGAAGATGGGGCAGGATGTGGAGTCAGATGGGCAGGTGTGGGGTCAAATGGGGCAGGATGTGGAGTCAGATGGGGCAGGATTTGGGTCAGATGGGGAGATGTGGGTCAGATGGGGCAGGAGTGGAGTCGATGGGGCAGGATTGTGGAGACAGAGGGGCAGGATGTGGAGTCAAATGGGGCAGATGTGGAGTCAGATGGGCAGGATGTGGAGTCAGATGGGGCAGGATGTGGAGCAGATGGGGCAGGATGTGGAGCAGATGGGGCAGATGTGAGTCAGATGGGGCAGGATGTGGAGTCAGATGGGGCAGGATGTGGAGTCAGATGGGGCAGGATGTGGAGTCAGATGGGGCAGGATGTGGAGTCAGATGGGGCAGAATGTGAAGACAGATGGGGCAGGATGTGGAGTCAGATGGGGCAGGATGTGAAGTCAGATGCGGCAGATGTGGAGTCAGATAGGGCAGGATGTGGAGACAGATGGGGCAGGATGTGAAGACAGAGGGCAGGATGTGGAGTCAGATGGGGAAGGATGTGGAGTCAGACGGGGCAGGATGTGGAGTCAGACGGGCAGGATGTGGAGTCAGACGGGGCAGGATGGGTGGAAGTGGGCAGACGGGGCAGGATGTGGAGTCAGACGGGGCAGGATGTGGAGTCAGACGGGGCAGGATGTGGAGCAGACGGGGCAGGATGTGGAGACAGACGGGCAGGATGTGGAGACAGACGGGGCAGGATGTGGAGTCAGACGGGGCAGGATGTGGAGTCAGAGGGGCAGGATGTGGAGTCAGATGGGGCAGTTTGGAGTCAGATGGGCGGTTGGGTACAGATGGGGCAGATTTGGAGTCAGTGGGCCGATGTGGGTCAGATGGGCAGGCAATGTGGGAGTTCAGATGGGCAGGATGTGGAGTCAGTGGGGCAGGATGTGGAGTGGCGATGTGAGTCATGGGCAGCGAGTCAGGGGAGATTCAGATGGGCGTGCGAGCGATGTGGGTAGGGGAGGATTACAGGAGGGTGGGTGGCAGGATGTGGAGTCAAATGGGGCAGGTAGGAGTGTGGGGAGATCAGGATGTGGGATGGGCAGGATTGAGACGTCAGGATGGGCGAGCAGATGTGGAGTCAGATGGGGCAGGATGTGAAGAGGGGCAGGATGGGGCAGGGGCAGATGTGGAGTCAGATGGGGCAGGATGTGGAGTCAGATGGGGCAGGATGTGGAGTCAGATGGGGCAGGATGTGAGTCAGTGGGGCAGATGGGGTCAGAGGCAGATGTGAGTCAGATGGGCAGGATGTGGGTGAGCGGATGTGGAGTCAGATGGGGCAGGATGTGGAGTCAGATGGGGCAGGATGTGGAGAGATGGGCAGATGTGGGCATGGGCAGGTGTGGAGTCAGATGGGGCAGGATTGGAGTCAGATGGGGCAGAATGTGGAGTCAGATGGGGCAGGATGTTGTGAGGCAGGATGTGGAGCAGTGGCAGATGTGGAGTCAGATGGGCAGGATGTGGAGCGTGGAGATGTGGAGCAGATGGGCAGGATTGGAGAGTCAGACGATGGGCAGATGTGAAGATCAGTACAGATGGCAGGATTGGTCATGGATGTGAGTCAGATGGGGCAGATGTGAGAGATGGCAGATGTGGACGATGGGCAGGATGTGGAAGTCAGAGCAGTGTGAGTCGAGGCAGGATGTGGCGGGGCAGGATTGAGACAGAGGGGGCAGAGGGAGTGTGGAGTCAGACGGGGCAGGATGTGGAGTCAGACGGGGCAGGATGTGGAGTCAGACGGGCAGGATGTGGAGTCAGACGGGGCAGGATGTGGAGTCAGACGGGGCAGGATGTGGAGTCAGACGGGGCAGGATGTGGAGTCAGACGGGCAGGATGTGAGCAGATGGCAGGATGTGGAGACATGTGAACAGAGGGCAGGAGTGGGATGGAGTCAGATGGGGCAGGATGTGGAGTCAGATGGGGCAGGATGTGGAGTCAGATGGGGCAGGATGTGGAGTCAGATGGGGCAGAAATGTGGAGTCAGATGGGGCAGGATGTGGAGTCAGATGGGGGGGGCAGGATTGTGGAGTCAGATGGGGCAGGATGTGGAGTCAGATGGGGCAGTGGAATGTGGGAAGGATCAGATGGGGCAGGATGTGGAGACAGATGGGGCGGGATGTGGAGTCAGATGGGGCGGGAAATGTGGAGTCAGACGGGGCAGGATGTGGAGACAGACGGGGCAGGATGTGAAGTACAGAGGCAATGTGGGTCAAGGCAGTGTGGAGTCAGACGGGGCGGGAAATGTGGCAGATGGGCAGGATGTGGAGTCAAGGGGCAGGATGTGGAGTCAGAGGGGCAGGATGTGGAGTCAGATGGGGCAGGATGTGGAGTCAGACGGGGCAGGATGTGGAGTCAGATGGGGCAGGATTGGAGCAGATGGGGCAGATGTGAGCAGATGGGCAGGATGTGGAGTCAGACGGGGCAGGATGTGGAGCAGAGGGGCAGGATGTGGAGACAGACGGGGCAGGATGTGGAGACAGACGGGGCAGGATGTGAGCAGACGGGGCAGGATGTGGAGTCAGATGGGGCAGGATGTGGAGTCAGATGGGCAGGATGTGGAGTCAGATGGGGCAGGATGTGGAGTCAGATGGGGCAGGATTGGAGTCAGATGGGGCAGGATGTGGAGTCAGATGGGCAGGATGTGGAGTCAGATGGGGCAGGATGTGGAGCAAGATGGGGCAGGGGATGTGGAGTCAGAGGGCAGATGTGGAGTCAGATGGGCAGGATGTGGAGCAGATGGGCAGGATGTGAGTCAGATGGGGCAGGATGTGGAGCAGTGGGGCAGGATGTGGAGTCAGATGGGGCAGGATGTGGAGCAGATGGGGCAGGATGGGAAGGCAGATGGGGCAGAGAGTGGAGCAGATGGGGCAGGATGTGGAGCAGATGGGCAGATGTGGAGCAGATGGGGCAGGATGTGGAGTTCAGAGGGGCAGGATGGAAGACGGGCAGGATGTGGAGTCAGACGGGCAGGATGGTAGGAAGGGAGGATGGGGCAGGGGCAGTGTGGAGTCAGAGGGGCAGGATGTGGAGTCAGAGGGGCAGGATGTGGAGTCAGAGGGGCAGGATGTGAGTCATGGGGCAGGATGTGGAGTCAGAGGGCAGGATGTGGAGAGATGGGGCAGATGTGGAGTCAGATGGGCAGGATGTGGAGTCAGAGGGCAGATTGGAGCAGAGGGGAGGATGTGGAGTCAGATGGGGCAGATGTGAGTCAGATGGGGCAGGATTGGATCAGTGGGCAGGATTTGGGCAGATGGGGCAGAGATGGCAGATGGGGCAGGATGTGGAGCAGATGGGCAGATGTGGAGTCAGATGGGGCAGGATGTGGAGTCAGATGGGCAGGATGTGGAGGAGCAGATGGGAGTCAAGGGCAGGATGTGGAGACAGATGGGGCAGGATGTGAGTCAGATGGGCAGGATGTGGAGTCAGATGGGGCAGGATGTGGAGACAGATGGGGCAGGATGTGGAGCAGATGGGAGGATGTGGAGTCAGATGGGCAGGATGTGGAGACAGAGGGGCAGATGTGGAGCAGATGGGCAGATGTTGGAGTCAGATGGGGCAGGATGTGGAGTCAGATGGGCAGGATGTGGAGTCAGATGGGGCAGGATGTGGAGTCAGATGGGGCGGGATGTGGAGTCAGATGGGGCAGGATGTGGAGTCAGATGGGGCAGGATGTGGAGCAGTGGGGCAGGATGTGGAGTCAGATGGGGCAGGATGTGGAGCAGATGGGGCAGGATGTGATCAGATGGGAGATGTGACAGATGGGGCAGGATGTGGAGTCAGATGGGGCAGGATGTGGAGTCAGATGGGGCAGGATGTGAGTCAGATGGGGCAGGATGTGGAGTCAGATGGGGCAGGATGTGGAGTCAGATGGGGCAGGATGTGGAGACAGATGGGCAGGATGTGGAGACAGATGGGGCAGGATGTGGAGTCAGATGGGCAGATTGCAGATGGCAGGATGTAATCAGATGGGGCAGGATGTGGAGTCAGATGGGGCAGGATGTGGAGTCAGATGGGGCAGGATGTGGAGACAGATGGGGCAGGATGTGGAGACAGATGGGGCAGGATGTGGAGCAGATGGGGCAGGATGTGAGTCAGATGGGCAGATGTGGAGACAGATGGGGCAGGATGGGGGAGACAGATGGGCAGGATGTGAGTCAGATGGGGAGGATGTGGAAGTCAGATGGGGCAGGATGTGGAGTCAGATGGGGCAGGATGTGGAGTCAGATGGGCAGGATGTGGAGTCAAGGGCAGATGTGGAGTCAGAGGGCAGGATGTGGAGTCAGATCGGGCAGGATGTGGAGTCAGAGGGGCAGGATGTGGAGTCAGACGGGCAGGATGTGGAGCAGAGGGCAGGATGTGGAGCAGATGGGGCAGGATGTGGAGTCAGAGGGGCAGGATGTGGAGGTCAGAGGGGCAGGATGTGGAGCAGATGGGGCAGGATGTGAGACAGAGGGGCAGGATGTGGAGCAGACGGCATGAAGTGGGGCAGGATGTGGAGTCAGATGGGGCAGGATTGTGGAGCGAGGCAGATTGAGTCAGGGGCAGGATGTGAGACAGATGGGGCAGGATGTGGAGTCAGATGGGCAGGATGGAGTGGGCATTGAGTCAGATGGGCAGGATGTGGAGTCAGATGGGCAGATGTGGAGTCAGATGGGGCAGGATGTGGGTCAGATGGGGCAGGATGTGGAGTCATGGGCAGATTGGTCAGGCAGGATGTGGAGTCAGATGGGGCAGGATGTGGAGTCAGATGGGCAGGATGTGGAGACAGATGGGCAGGATGTGGAGACAGATGGGGCAGGATGTGAGTCAGATGGGCAGGATGTGGAGTCAGATGGGGCAGGATGTGGAGATGGGCAGGATGGAGCAGATGGTGCGATGTGGATCAGATGGGGCAGGATGTGGAGTCAGATGGGCGGTTGGAACAGATGGCAGGATGTGGAGTCAGATGGGGCAGGATGTGAGACAGATGGGGCAGGATGTGGAGACAGATGGGGCAGATGTGGGGTCAGATGGGGCAGAATGTGGAGTCAGATGGGGCAGGATGTGGAGACAGATGGGCAGGATGTGAGTCAGATGGGCAGGATTGTGGAGTCAGACGGGGCAGGATGTGAGTCAGATGGGCAGGATTGGAGTCAGATGGGGCAGGATGTGGAGTCAGCATGGGGCAGGATGTTGGGGTCAGATGGGGCAGGATGTGGAGCAGATGGGCAGGATGTGAGTCAGATGGGGCAGGATGTGGAGTCAGATGGGGCAGGATGTGGAGTCAGATGGGCAGGATGTGGAGTCAGATGGGGCAAGGATGTGGAGACAGATGGGGCAGGATGTTGGAGTCAGATGGGGCAGATGTGGAGTCAGATGGGGCAGGATGTGGAGTCAGATGGGGCAGGATGTGGATCAGATGGGCGGAGTGGACATGGGGCAGGATGTGGAGTCAGATGGGGCAGATGTGGAGTCAGATGGGCAGGGTGTGGAGTCAGATGGGCAGGATGTGGAGTCAGATGGGAGGATGTGGGACAGATGGGGCAGGATGTGGAGACAGATGGGGCAGGATGTGAAGTCAGATGGGGCAGGATGTGGAGTTTAGATGGGCAGGATGTGGAGTCAGATGGGCAGGATGTGAGACAGATGGGGCAGGATGTGGAGACAGATGGGGCAGGATGTGGAGCAGAAGATTGATCAGAGGATATGTGAGTGGGCAGGATGTGGAGTCAGATGGGGCAGGATGTGGAGTCAGATGGGGCAGGATGTGGAGCAGAGGGGCAGGATGTGGAGTCAGATGGGGCAGGATGTGGAGTCAGATGGGCAGATGTGGACAGAGGGCAGGATGTGGAGACAGAGGGCAGGATGTGAAGACAGAGGGGCAGGATGTGGAGTCAGATGGGCAGGATGTGGAGTCAGATGGGGCAGGATTGTGGAGTCAGATGGGCAGGATGTGGAGTCAGATGGGGCAGGATGTGGAGACAGATGGGCAGGGTGTGGAGTCAGATGGGGCAGGATGTGGAGTCAGATGGGCAGGATGTGGAACAGATGGGGCCAAAGGGTGTGGGGGGGCAGGATGTGGAGGTCAATGGGGCAGGATGTGGAGTCAGATGGGCAGATGTGGAGTCAGATGGGCAGGATGTGGAGTCAGATGGGGCAGGATGTGGAGTCAGATGGGGCAGGATTGGAGTCAGATGGGGCAGGA
The DNA here is from genome assembly GCA_033576555.1 of Oophaga sylvatica. Lineage (NCBI taxonomy): Eukaryota > Metazoa > Chordata > Amphibia > Anura > Dendrobatidae > Oophaga > Oophaga sylvatica. Next base: position 342,132,719 of record JARQOD010000001.1, read on the forward strand.
TGTGGAGTCAGATGGGGCAGGATGTGGAGTCAGATGGGGCAGGATGTGGAGTCAGATGGGGCAGGATGTGGAGTCAGATGGGGCAGGATGTGGAGTCAGAGTGGGTGGGCAGGATGTGAGACAGAATGGGGCAGAATGTGGAGTCAGATGGGCAGGGTGTGGAGTCAGATGGGGCAGGATGTGGAGCAGATGGGGCAGGAATGTGAAGACAATGGGGCAGGATGTGGAGCCAGACGGGCAGGATGTGAAGTAGATGCGCAGGAAGATGTGGAGTCAGATGGGCAGGATGTGGAGACAGATGGGGCAGATGTGAAGAACAGATGGGGCAGGATGTGGAGTCAGAGGGGCAGGATGTGAGTCAGTGGGGCCCGGATGTGGAGTCAGACGGGGCAGGATGTGGAGTCAGATGGGGCAGGATGTGGAGTCAGAGGGGCAGGATGTGGAGACAGATGGGCAGGATGTGAAGTCAGATGGGGCAGATGTGGGGTACAGATGGGGGAGGATGTGGAGTCAGAGGGGCAGGATGTGGAGTCAGATGGGGCAGGATGTGGAGTCAGATGGGGCAGGATGTGGGAGTCAGAAGGGACAGGATGTGGAGTCAGAGGGGCAGGATGTGGAGTCAGATGGGGCAGGATGTGGAGTCAGATGGGGCATGGAATGTGGAGTCAGATGGGGCAGGATGTGGAGTCAGATGGGGCAGGAATGTGGAGTCCAGATGGGGCAGGATGTGGAGTCAGATGGGCAGGATTGTGGAGTCAGATGGGGCGGATGTGGAGACAGATGGGGCAGGATGTGAAGTCAAATGGGGCAGAATGTGGAGTTAGATGGGGCAGGATGTGGAGTCAGATGCGGCAGGATGTGTAGACAGATGGGGCAGGATGTGGAGACAGATGGGGCAGAATGTGGAGTCAGATCATTATACTATATATGATTATGGGGTGCATAATACATATAGGAGGACTATGAGGTGCATTTTACTACTATAAAGTACTAAGGGCTGTGCATTACACTTTATTGAGGACTATGGGCTGTGCATTATACTTTATTGAGGACTATGGGCTGTGCATTATACTTTATGGATGACTATGGAGGTGTATTTGATTATACTACATGGATGACTATGAACTGTGCAGTATATTATATAGAGGACTATGGGGGTGCATTATATTATATGGAGGACTATGGGTGTGCATTATACTTCTTATATGGATCCCTATGACTTCTATGTAAGCCCCTGATAAGTATAATGGTTTATTTTCTTTTATACATTACAGAACAACGGCAGTACGAGGGACATCTAAATATATAGCAGGATGGGGCACCAGATAGTTACGTCACTGAGGTCAGACTATACAACATTGAAACAAAGATATAGTGTGCGAAATGAATAGGGAAAATATGAATTTGGGTGGAAAATATTTTGGCATTGGGGGGCCATTTGAAAGTTCGCACCGGGGCCCATAACTTTGTAGTTACACCACTGCATATAAGCACCATTAATATCATATTTATATATTGTATTTAGTGTGACAAAGTCATTGGTAAAGTACTGGATGGGAGACATGTATCACTGAGGTGATTAGTTTCAGTGATATGAACCTAGAAGAAATGTTCCAGCACACTAAAGGCTAGTTTTTTTGTGAACAGTGAAGAGTGGGTGGGGGCTATTTACCATATCTCCACCCCACGGTGTGGTTTAGACAAAGTAAAAATACAATAAAAATTATAAAAATACAAAAAAAACTCTGCATCCAGAATGACCAGTGCTATAGAACTGTAACATTATTTAACCCTTACAGTGAACATCATGAAAAAATAAACAAAAAAATGCTGGTTTTTATCATAGCGCCACGTGAAAAAAATGCATAAAAAGCAATCAAAAATTTGTATGCACATCAAAATAAAATTCAGAAAAACATCAGCTTGTCCCACAAAAAAACAAGCAATCACACAGCTCTACCGGTAAAAAATAAATAAGCTATGACTCTCAAAATATGGCAATGTATGAAAAAATAATTGTTTCTAAAAAAAAAGTGTTTTTAGTCTGCAAAAGTAGTAAAACATAAATGGCTATATGAATCTTGTACCGATGTAATCTTACTGACCCAAAGAATAAAGTGTCTCATGACATTTACTGAATGGTAATGATGTAAAAAAATAAGTGAAAAGGATTCCTGAAATGCAGTTTATTTATTCTTTTGAGATAAAACACAAGGTTATAGAAAGCGGCCCCAACCACTGATACGTGAATAAAAACATGGAGAACCAAGTGCCACTTTCTATAGCCTCGTCTTCTTTCTCAACTGTTGAAGTGCTATCTTTTTCAAGCACTTCTGGCTGATCCTGAACTAATCGCTGTGTCCGCTCCTGAATCTTTGTGATGCAGGTGTGTTAGTAGTGCCAGTGGTTTTTGTCTTTTCTTTTATTTATTCTGCCTCCCACAAAAATGCGACTCTCCCCTTTACTGAGCCCGAAGGAGTGACAAGTTGTAATTAACGTCTATATGTATGACATTGCTATAGTAGCGTGAAACCACTTAACAATCTGTGGGGCCATGTTTCCAGAAGAACAAGTTGGGCACAATGTATGGGTGCTAATGGGCATATTCATAATTTTTACTCTCCAACATCCACTGAATGCTCATTTCTGGAAAACACCTGTAAAATAATTCCATGAGAGATGTCAATTCCAAAATTGGACCACTTTTTTTCTGCTGTTCTTCTTACACCACAGGTTTCTGCAAATGGCACTCGTGATCCATTTCAGCAAAACCTAAGCTGTAAAAGCCAAAATGCCCTCATTCCATTCTAAACCCAGCCATCTGCCTAAAATACTGTACGATTATATAAGACGCATTGCCACACTCGGAATAAAATGCATAACAAATTATGGGATGTATTTTCTCATACCACTGTATATGAAAACTAAATATTCAAGGATATAACAATATTTTAATGGAAAAAATTGTTTTTTTTTATTTTTACAGGACAATTTTATAAAATTCTTGGAAACCCCCAGGTATTCAACATGCTCACTACACCCCTAGATACATTTCTTTAGGGAGGTGGTTTTCCGAAATTGTGTCACATTTGTTTTTGTTTTCTGTTTTGGCTTCTCAGAGGCTCTGCAATGGCAAAATGGCATATACAATTTATGCCTCAAAAATTTAATCACCTTCTATTCTACAAGTACATTAGTTTCTGACCACAAGTAGAGTATTGCCACTATTGGGAGAAATTGAGTAATAAATTGTGGAGTCCAATTTCTCCAATTAACCATTATGAAAATGAAAAATCAACATCTTAATGGAAAAATTTACTGTGAAGTATCTGAAGGATTGACTTCAAAAGTCGACTGCCAGATGTATATAACTTGTGGTTAAAATATTTCTTCTTTATTTATATATGATTAAAAATCGAGGGTTAATAAATTTACTGAAAAAGGTTTTGAATACTTTGAGGAGTGCAAATTGTCATGAGAAAGTCATTATTCCAGGCCACTTATGACGACAGGGTACAGAATTGGATGGCATAGCTTCCACAAAGTTATGCCCTTGGCTAAATATAGTGTACGTATAGTGTCAGCAGCAGAATGGACATGACTTGGTTCATCAAACACTCTAAGGAAAGTTTATGGATTAAGAGGAGAGAATGCATTATAGGACGGTCTCTATAATATATGCTACTTTTGACAGATTGATCAGATTATTGGGGGCAGAGTTCAAAATGTGCAGTGAGCCATTTCACAAAGACCCACAGACCTTAGTATCTCCATCAAAACAGGCAGAATTAGGGAGATGTGGGAGATGTTCTCCAAGAAGAATATTACAGATTAGAGGGTTCTTGTTGCAGGTATTGAAAAGCAGGAAGTGAAACAGTATGAGTTTGAGGCAATGCAGCCATACAAGCTAAGAGGTCACGCACAGCCTGGATGACCTACTGTTGACTCACCTCAAGTTACATAATAAGTCCATATAAGTCTCTCGTAACTATCAGAAATGATGTTGATTTAGCTTTTTTTGTATATGGCTTAGATATTCTGTTATGGGATCAAGTGGTGAGGAGGATTATCTAAGCCAGAGTGGCCCATAAGCAGCAGTGTACATGCGTGGATCTTGACAAATGACATATGGATCAGCAAGGACCATAAGAGCAGAGTATGCAGGATGATAGACAACCACGTGGAGCAAGAAGCACAGTCAGGTTATTGGAAACACACAGGGACAGGGATCCCGTTAGCGATATTGTTCAGTGTGGCATACCCTTTAAGGGTATGCCACAATGCCACACTGAACAATATCGCTAACGGGATCGCTAAAAAACGTCACTATTTAGCGATCCCGTTAGCGATGTTGTTCAGTGCGGCATCTGCCAGCGACGTGGCCCCTGCTGTGATCTCGCTCGTCGCTGGAATCGTTCCGGACCCTATTTTCTCGTCGGCGCTCCCGCTGGGTAAGTATATATCGCTAGTGTGGCACCTTTTCTTAGCGATTTAGCGGTACTTTTGTACCGCTAAAGTCGTTAAGAAGATCGCTAACGGCGATAGCGTCGTTAACTATATCGCTAAATGTGGCCGCACTTAGCGATATAGAAACAATCCCGCTAGCGATCGCATTAGTATGCGTCGTTATCGTGATCGCTAGCGGGATTGTTTAGTGTGGCAGTACCTTAACTGTATAACAAACTGGCATCTTGGTATCTTCTCTACAAGGATGCAGTTAATCACTGGTATCTAACAGTAGGGTAATGGTTAATAGCAGCGATGTATGAAAACTAGGACTTGTAGCAAAGAAATGTGTAACTGCAGGATAACAACAATAGTGTAGACAAATTGGAGACTTGCTTGAATAGATCATGCACATTAAAAACACTATTTATTGGTATTCGTTAAAAATATGATCCCCTAAGAAAAACAGTGTGACTCTGTCCAGAGTGATAAAGCACAATTTTTTTTTATAAAAGATATATGAGGTGGTTGGGAATAAAGGGAAAGCTATTCTATTCTGTCCACTAACCACGTCCCTACCTGTCCCTCCGCTGACAGGTAGCGACGTGGTTAGTGGACAGAATAGAGCGGCTGTCCCTTCATTCCTAACCACCTCATATCTCTTTTATAAAAAAAAAAAATTGTTGTGTTTTATCACTTTCGACAGGGTCACATCGTTTTTCTTTGGTGATCAGTGTTTTAACGAATACCAAAAAACCGTGTTTTTAATGTATCTGATCTGTGAACTTACAAGTAATTACATACACCTTTCTATTGATAAATCAGTGATTCCAGACTCAGTTGAGTAGATGCATTACCTTGATTGCAGAGGCCAGGTGTGAACAGCACTGACAATATTTGCAAGAAATTTATCTATCTTGCTAAGAAGTAAATGGGGGACAACACCTAGAACCCTGGAAGAACTTAGAAATGACTCTAGTTCCAATACGGTGGTCATGAATAGCAAACTCCTGACATACTCCAGACAACAATGGACAATGTCATAGCTCCCAACTTTTGCTGTAGAGGGACGTGGCACACTATGTGCACTGCAGCAACTTTTGGTCACGCACCTAGCCACACCCCAAGCCACATTAATTTACTATTCCTTTCTACCCTGGCAGGAGGAGATGTAAGAGGGGGCGGTAGCAGTGAGGGACATTTAGCCGACACCCGAGACTGCAGGGCGTAGATCCAAATCCGGGACTGTCCCGCTGTATCAAGGACTAATGAGGAGCAGATTGATTCACGGGACTCCGGTCCAGCATCCAGGGCATTGCTACCAGGCGGCAGGTCGGAAGGCCTGCGAATATCAAATCTTCCAGCAACGCCGACACAGTTTGATTAGCGGGGGCTGGTGCGACATCATTTGTGCATCATACTCATCTCCAGTTGGGACCTGTGGATTTATTTTTTGTTCATTCATAGTTGCTGCAGCTAGAATTTTCTCAGTGTTACGTAAGCTTAACTATGATAGTTGCCTTTTTTGTGTCTGTAAGCCCATGCATAAATACTGTATTTTTTTGTTTCTGCAGGTGTCCGCACGAAACTACTCAGCAATAATCTTCTCTGGTTATTGCATTATTACTGCTGTGAATGTTTTAGAAATTAATTCTGAGCAGAAGCTCCCTCTGGTGGTTACAAACAGTACTGAACCATTCAATGAGGATTGGCAATCAGGAATCGCAGACTGGCTGGATATAAGGGAGGTTCCCCCCCATCATGGTTGCCGGTGATCAATTGTTCTTGTCTCAACGTTGTTTCCTGGTTCACTTGGAAGCTTGCTGAGTCTTGCCTCTTCTCCTGCTCTCAGATAAGATATTTTTTGTTTTTGTGCTTGCCATTTGCATATTTCTCTGCATTTCTCTGAGGTTGGCCAGGTTCCCCTCCCCGGGGGGCTTGGGCTCCTCTCGGTTCCTCTGGAGCCACTGTTGTTTGTTCATTTGCCTTTTCCAGTTTTTTCAGTGGCTGCGGCTTAGTTTTGTTACACCAGAGAACTAAATTAGGTGGTAGAGGTCGTGTGATCTCAGGTGTTTTTGCAATTAGTAGCGTTGGCTTCTTTTAGGTTTTTTTTTGGATTGCAGTAAGTATCCTTCCTATCCTTTTCTGTCTAGGCAGATTGGGCCCCAGCGTTTGCTCATACTATTTTCTGTCTGTGTCTGCATTTCCTCTTGTCTAACCGCCATTACATGTTTGGGGGCTTCCTATGTTCTTTGGGGATCTGCTCTGGGGCAGATAGCTTTCCTCTTTCTATCTTTAGGTGTAGTTAACCTCTCAGGCTGTGACGAGGCGTCTAGGACCAATGTAGGAACGCTCCACGACTGCCTTTAGTTGTGGTGGTTAGTCAGGGTACTGCAATCCAGTAGATTCCAACCTCTCTGGTGTATTGCCGTTTTTGCCTGCTCTCCTCAGCTACCAAAACATAACATATTGTGCATTTTTATGCTTTTTCCCCCATATTTGTTGCATTTTTAGTGCAGATGTGAAGCCGCATTTTAATGTGGTTTTATAGTAAGAAAAGGCTTTGATTTTGCACTTAAAAAAGTAACTGCAGTTTTTCACTTGTATTTTTTAGGCTCCACTAAGAAGCCTCTTGAGAAAAAAGCACCAAAGCTGTACAGTTAAGGAGTATCTTTAGAAACACAGTGGGTACAATTTTCATGAAATCACATCCACTTTGCCTGGACAGTTATACACATTGGAATTTCTGTGCCAAAAAAAGCAGCAGAATAAAAACATGATTTTCTGGATTTTATTTTTGATATTCTATCTCTCAATGTTAAAATTAACCTACCCTTAAAATTATAGACTGTTCATGTCTTTGTCAGTGGGCAAACTTACAAAATCAGCGAGGGATCAAATACTTATTTCCCCACTGTACATGTTGCAATTTCATAGAATAAACAGCGTGTGCAGCAATAAATGCACGCCTAATAATACTTGGTTGCACACGCTTCGGCATTGATGACAGCCTCCAAATGTTTCTTGTAGCCACCTATAAGCTTCTTGCACTTCTCAGTTGGTATTTTCTCCCACTTTTCCTTTGCAGTTTGTCCATGCTCTTGAATGGTTGCAGTGTTCTTTTTCCTAATGGCGGATTTCAGCTCACGCCAAAGATTTTTAATGGGATTGAGGACGGGACTCATTGCTGGCCATTTTAAAATGATCCATTTTTTCTTTTTCAAGCATTCCTGTGTACTTTTGGATATGTGCTTTGGGTCATTGTCTTCCTGGAAGACCCATGATCTTCGGCTCAAGCCAAGTTTTCTTACACTGTGTAGAACATGTCATGATTCCTGTGATACGGTAAAGGCATCCAGTACCAAACGCAGCAAAGCAACCCCACAAAGCTCATAAAGAGAATGCCAAGAGTGTGCAAAGCAGTCATCAAAGCAAAAGGTGGCTACTTTGAAGAACCTAGAATATAAGACATATTTTCAGTTGTTTCACACTTTTTTGTTAAGTATATAATTTCACATGTGTTAATTCATAGTTTTGATGCCTTCAGTGTGAATGTACAATTTTCTTAGTCATGAAAATACAGAAAAATCTTTAAATGAGAAGGTGTGTCCAAACTTTTGGTCTGTACTGTATATGTATATATATAAAACTTAATCTGATATCTCTTCATATGTAATCTCATGTCCTCACCAGATCTCTTTCTTTGTATGAAAGGCAGATGAGAAGAACAATCGTCTCCAAGATTTTTCCCATCCATCCACCATCACACATCAGATTGTTTTTCAAAGTTGAAGCCTTCAAATGCAACCTTAAAAATCAAATGCCTTTAATCTTCAGTAACCCTGCAGCCACGTTATTACCAACTGAGCTGATTTCAAGCTCCACAGTCCTCTCTCCCTTGACAAATCTTCCATATATAAAACACAATGCGCTCCATAGAGTAGTCCAGCAGGAACAGTAATCAATCACAGCGAAAAGTCTGCACACTAATTAAGGTTGAACTTGATGGACCTAAGTCTTTTTTCAACCTATGTAACTATATAATTATATAGCAGTTGATTCTGCAATCCACCAGTTCTCAGAATACTACCACCAAAAAAATACAGCATGAAAATGTACAGTACTGTGCAAAAGTTTTATGCATGTAAGGAAAAATGCTGCATTAAAACAAAATTTGGGGTGACCACCCTTGGACTTCAAAATAGATCAAATTCTTTTAGGTGTAGTTGCACGAAGTTATGGATTTTGTAGGATTATAGTCAGGTGTATGTGTAAAAATTATACCAAACAGGTGATAATGATTATCATTTTCATATGTACAGTACAGACCAAAAGTTTGGACACACCTTCTCATTCAACGATTTTGCTGTATTTTCATGACTGTGAAAATTGTAGAATCACACTGAAGGCATCAAAACTATGAATTAACACATGTGGAATTATACATTACACTTTACAAAAAAGTGTGAAACAACTGAAAATATGTCTTATATTCTAGGTTCTTCAAAGTAGCCACCTTTTGCTTTGATTACCGCTTTGCACGCAGAAAAGGTGAACGGATGGATTCTACATGCCTGGTTCCCACCGTGAAGCATGGAGGAGGTGGTGTGATGGTGTGGGGGTGCTTTGCTGGTGACACTGTTGGGATTTATTCAAAATTGAAGGCATACTGAAGCAGAATGGCTACTACAGCATCTTACAGCAGCATGCTATTCCATCCGGTTTACGTTTAGTTGGACCATCATTTATTTTTCAACAGGGCAATGACCCCAAACACACCTCCAGGCTGTGTAAGGGCTATTTAACCAAGAAGGAGAGTGTTGGGGTGCTATGCCAGATGACCTGGCCTCCACAGTCACCAGACCTGAACCCAATCGAGATGGTTTGGGGTGAGCTGGACCGCTCACCGCTTCAATTTTGAATAAATCCCCAACAGTGTCACCAGCAAAGCACCCCCACACCATCACACCACCTCCTCCATGCTTCATGGTGGGAATCAGGCATGTAGAGTCCATCCGTTCACCTTTTCTGCGTGCAAAGCAGTAATCAAAGCAAAAGGTGGCTACTTTGAAGAACCTAGAATATAAGACATATTTTCAGTTGTTTTACACTTTTTTGTTAAGTGTAATGTATAATTTCACATGTGTTAATTCATAGTTTTAATGCCTTCAGTGTGATTCTACAATTTTCATAGTCATGAAAATACAGAAGAATCTTTGAATGAGAAGGTGTGTCCAAACTTTTGGTTTGTACTGTAGGTTGAAACACAATCATTAACTGAAACAGAAATAGCTGTGTACGAGACTTAAAACTGGGTAAGGAACATCCAAACTCTACTACAAAGGTGAAGATATAAAAAAGTTTCATGTCACAGGTCATACACCATGGCAAGACTGAGAACAACGACACAACACAAGGTACTTATACAGCATCAGCAAGATGAAGATTTCTAAGTAGACTTGTAATCATGTTCTGTTCATCGTCTTTTGAAGAAGCACTAAGAAATGGGCAACATTGAGGACCATAGTGGTCAGGCAAGGAAAGTTAGTGCAGCAGAATTTCGAAAGACACATCATTCTTACTTCGAAAATGTAAAGAGCAGTGCCATCAGTTCAGCACTGTCAGCAATCAGTGGAACCAAGCTGCACCCAGCTCCTGTTCAGAGAAGCCTTTCTTAATCAAAAAGCCAATCAACATAGAAACCAGGCTAAATGACTCAATTATACAAGATAACCTAGGAGACGGGCTGGAAAAAATGCCAGCAGGTTCTCTGGACTGATGAGTCAAAATTTGAAGGCAGTTTGTTCACCAAACAACATGGTCAAGTCACTAGTCTGTACTGTGCACTCTTCGAAATGTGATAGCAGAGCTGTCACTGAAGCTGGTCAAATACATTGATCTGACAAGTCTCACAGCAATGCTTATAGGCTGTATAGAACACAGTTTGCAAGCAAAAACAAAGTCAGCCACTCTCATACACGTCACATGTGGCCGGTAGCCTAGGCAAAAGCAGTAAACTACAAAATTAAATATCTTCATTCTTGAGAACAGAAAAAAAACAGTAAATTGCAAATTTGCTTGTTTTTACAAGAATTTTGCCATTTTAAACATTTAAGAAGTTAAGACAACCCATTTAACTGTCGACCTTGACAATGATACCCCTAATTATAACGTTGTACATTTTTGTTGTAACAAGGAAATAATTGTGCAATCAATTGATTCATGTCTAGGTTGTGTTATCAGAACCACCGACTTTGAAGAACGTGGTTCAATGAAAGATGATAGCTACATGAATACTCTATTCAGACCATACACAACTATGTGAAAAAATAGAAGCAATGTTCAAGCTCTTCCTCAGAGATGAAATAGTGCCTAGATTTTGTTACATGTTGAAAATGTCTGGACTTCCGTGAACAGTGACTTGAGCTGTTTTTTCCTCCACTTTTTCCATACTCAGACTGCACAGTCTACGTGTTTTGAGCCTGAGCAGTAATAAAACTGATGCATTTCTGTATGCACGTAGTATCTGCCTCGTATGTCATCCCTTTTCTTTTTTTCTCTAGAGGAACATGCAAAGTCTAACATGCAAATCTCTGGCATGCGTTTACCCAAATGAAAAGAGGAATAACCTGTTTGTCAGTGCCTAATGGCACATCAGATGCTATTGAATGCCATTTAAAATTTATAATTTGTCAACATATAAACACTCATTGGAATTCAAAAAACGTACCTTAAAGAAACAGACACGTTTACCAACACCTGGTCACAATACTAATGCATAGCAGGAAGCAGAAAGTCTCAAAAATACAAATACGATTAGCGCAGGTGCAAAATACTGATAAAATAACCACATACACACCCAGCAATCAGGGGAGGGTGTTGGTTGCCTACTATTCTAAATGCACATAGGTAAAGGGTATGCCACACTAAACGAGATCGCTAACGAGATCGCTAAAACGTCACTATTTAGCGATCTCGTTAGCGACCTCGTTGTGTCTGGCATGTAGCAACGATGTGGCCCCTGCTGTGATGTCGCTGATCTAGACTTGTAAAATCACACATACATGGAGAACACCATGGCGGCTTACAGACTATTGGTCACGCACACTTATGGGAATCCCACCACAGATTTCCCCATAAGTGTGTAACACAAGAGCCCCCTTAAGTGACTATGCATCAGTATCCCCACTAGAGACAAAATTATTGGTGAAAAATTGTGGCTGGTAATTAAATGTGCATCTGTGCACCCATACGGTATTTCTGCTGGTGTCACCCTACATGTCTTACATATAGGCCAGATATGTATCACTCACAGCTCCCTATAATGGTCAGACACACCTTTAATAGCTGCCAGTCACAAACTGCTCAGCCCCCATCATTTTCAACCACATACAATCATATCTGGCAACAACATCCCTCTTAAAACTGCCACACAGCAGCAACCCAAAATTGCTAATCACAGCCCCCCATAACTGTCAGCCACAGTACCCTCTTTAACTGCCAGCCAAAGAGGCAGGTTAATTTCCAACCACAACCCCGCTATGATTGAAAGTCAAAGCCACTTTATTGTTTTCAACCTCGGCACTCTCTATTATTTTCCGCAACAACCGGCCAATAATTGCCACACAGTTTCCATCATTGCCAACCACAGCCTCCACAATTTTTGGCATCCCCCCCTGATAAATGCCAGTCACAGACTTAACTGCCATAAACATCTTCCCTGTATTTGCCACGAAGCCCCAGTAATTGCCAGTCATGTGCCCTTCAAATATACTGTATGCCAGACACAGTTCCTTCCATAACTGCATGAAATATCCATCTTCCCGTTGCGATTCAATGGGTTATAGTGTATAGAGAAGAGATGTGAAGTGATAAGCGCGGGTGTGATTTCCCCACATGCTGAGACTATTATTCTCAAACACCCCCTTCTTTTTTAACATGTGGCTATTAGAAACTCATCGTACGGCAATACACAATTTCCAAATCGGCAGTGTGAGATGCTTATTCTATGCTGGGAGTGACAGGCTACCTATTAGAGGTTGCAAAGGAACCTAGTATTCAAGATCAGGACACCCCATCATAAAGGTGGAATGATGATGGTATTCCACGTATTCCATCACAGACCGTATGGGCATTTACAAAATTTTTTTCAACATCATGCTGCTTGCAGATTGAAGCAGAAAAAACTGATTATTTTTAATGGTAATATTTCCTACCTGTTACCTGTTAACATTTCAGAATACGGACAACTTTTTTTAGTAGGAGTGTGGAACAAAGATCAATAAATCTAGAATTGTTTTTCATTTTTATTTTTTAAGGCATTCACTTTGCAGGATAATCAAAATATTAACTTTATTTAGCATGTGTACACACACATTTAAAATGATATCCAATTTACCCAGTATATATCTTTTTTTTAGGCTTTACTACTTATGCACAAGAAAGTAACTGTCAATATATAAAGTATATATACATACAGCTCTGGCAAAAATTAAGAGACCACTGCACAGTTCTATAAAAATCATCTTCTCTACATGTCTGACAGCCATTCCAGTGTCAGTTGAATTCCAACCAGAGAACACCTCATTCTACTTAATGTGCTTCTGATTAGGTGATCACCTGATCCAAATCTTATTTAACGAAGGAATTATAAAAAATACTGCTGTGGTGTTCACAATCCTCTTGCAATAGGAGAAGCTGGATGGCAAAACAAGTGCTAGTAATGTCCCAAAAGTAATAGGAATGAAAAATAACTTTTAACCATGCCAAAGGAGTTGAAAAGAAAAGTCTTGAGTAAGGAAAGGGCTCAATTCTGGCTTTACTAGCAGAGGGATACAGTGGGCGTCATACTGTCTCCATCCTTAAAATTTCTAAGATGGCAGTCCATTACAACAAGGTCAAGCAGCAGATATTGGGGACAACAAAGCTACAGACCGGCAGAGGGCGAAAATGACTCTCCACTGACCGGGATGGCCATCATTTTATTCGAATGTCACTCAGCAACCGCAGAATGACATCAAGTGACCTACAAAAGGAATAGAAAATGGCAGCTGGGGTGAAGTGCACGGCAAGAACAGTTCATAACAGGCTCCTAGAGGCAGGGCTCAAGTCATGTAAAGTTTGAAAAAAGCCTTTCATCAATGAGAAGCAAAGGAGAGCCAGGCTGAAGTTTGCCAAAGACCATAAGGATTGGACCATAGAGGACTGGAGTAAGGTAATCTTCTCTGATGAGTCTAATTTTCAGCTTTGCCCAACACCTGGTCGTCTAATGGTTAGACGGAGACCTGGAGAGGTGTACAAGCCACAGTGTCTTGCACCCACTGTGAAATTTGGTGGAGAATCGGTGATGATCTGGGGATGCTTCAGCAAGGCTTGAATTGGGTAGGTTAATCTTTGTGAAGGACGTATTAATCAAGCCACATACAAGGTTATCCTGGAAAAACAGTTGATTCCTTCTGCTCAGGCAATGTTCCCCAACTCCGAGGACTGGTTTTTCCAGCAGGACAATGCGCCATGCCACACAGCTAGGTCAGTCAATGTGTGGATGAAGGACCACCACATCAAATCCCTGTCATGGCTAGCCCAATCTCCAGACCTGAACCCCATTGAAAACTTATGGAATGTAATCAAGAGGAAGATGGATAGTCACAAGCCATCAAACAAAGAAGAACTGCTTAAATATTTGTACCAGGAGTGGCATAAGGTCACCCAATAGCAGTGTGAAAGACTGGTGGAAAGCATGCCAAGACGCATGATAGCTGTGATTAAAAATCATGGTTATTCCACAAAATATTGATTTCTGAACTCTTTCTGAGTTAAATCATTAGTATTGTTTCTAAATGATTATTAACTTGTTTTCTTGCATTATTTGAGGTCTGCAAGCACTGCATTTTTTTTATTTTGCCAATTTCTCATTTTCTGAAAATAAATACAAAATGTATTGCTTGGAAATTCGGAGACATGTTGTCAGTAGTTTATAGAATAAAAGAGCTTTTTACATTTTACTAAAAAATAAACCTATAAAGAGAAAAATCAGACAAACTGAACATTTTGCAGTGGTCTCTTAATTTTTGCCAGAGCTGTGTATATATATATATTGGTAACCATATTGATTCTACGATTCTATGATATTCTGAGAGCCATAACTTGCTACACTTGCTATTTATCCACAGTGGATAAATGTATAAAATTTGGATGTGCGTTGTATGTTCTGTCATGTCCATGTTACAGTTATGTGATATTGCATAGTCTGCTGCCCCATTTAATTGGTTTCCTTGGTACCAACACTCCTCCTATTTGACCATGTGTTTCTAAATTCCCAGGAGACTGCAAGAAGGGTCCCGCCTATTTTGTGCTCATCTTTTATCTGAGACCACATGGAATGTGAGGTTTTATCTTTTAGACCTGCTGATCTGTCTGTGGGGTGGTATGACCTGGATCCTCAGAGGCTTTGCTTGGCAGAATAGGTGCTGTGGGGCACCCTGGGTCATTCCGCCTCCTGACATGGAGTGGTGGTTGCGCGCAGTGCTACATCACGCCTGACAGGTTAGGGACCCGCTGAGAGGTTCACCATGACGTTGCATTGCGTTGTGATAAAATGTTAACTAAGAACCTTGTGTTTGGTTTTGTAAATTTTGCTTAGCCGCAGTTGATCAATCTATATATACAGTATAAAATTCAATGTGTGTGTATCACTAACCAATCACCGAGCATCTTTCATTTCACCAGAGCTGTTTAAAAGAAGCTGAGCTGTGATTGGTTGCTATAAGCAACAGTTTTCTCACTCCACAACACCTCAGCAGACAGTGACCGGGTGGTTCTGACACCAGGCCTCTCTTAAAGGGATCATTGGTATGGAGTCAGGGCAATTCCACTCACCATTCTGGTTCTGACTCCAGCCTCTGTTAAAGGGATCCCCGGTGTGGAAGTCAGGGTAATTGACTTCAAATGCTCTGGTACTGACCCCAGGCCTCTATTAAAGGGATCATTGGTATGGAAATCGGGGCAAATCCATCCAGTGCTTTGGTTTTGACCTCAGGCCTCTCTTAAAGGGATCCCGGTATGGAAGTTAGGGCAAATCCACTCTGCGCTTTGGTACTGACCCAGGCCTCTCTTAAAGGGATCTCTGGTATAGAAGTTAGGGTACATCCCTCAGGGCACTAATTCTCACCCCAGGCTTCTATTAAAGGGATCATTGGTATGGAAGTCTGGGCAAATCCAATCAGTGCTCTGGTTCTGTCCCCAGGCCTCTCTTAAAGGGATCCCCGGTATGGAAGTGAGGGCCGTTCCACTGAGCGCTCTGGTTATGACCCCAGGCTGACAGGATGATGTGGGATATTAGGGGTAGTAGTCCGGTGGCTCTGGCTGAGAGGTGGTATGGATGTGGGCTTATGTATGGGGTAGTAGTCCGGTGGTCTGCTGACGGATGATGTGGGATATTAGGGTAGTCGGTGGCTCTGGTGATGGATGTAGGTATTAGGGAGTAGTCTGGTGGCTCTGGCTGACAGGATGATGTGGGATATTAGTAGTCCGGTGGCTCTGGCTGATGGGATGATGTGGGATATTAGGGGTAGTAGTCTGGTGGCTCTGGCTGATGGGATGATGTGGGATATTAGGGGTAGTAGTCCGGTGGCTCTGGCTGATGGGATGATGTGGGATATTAGGGGTAGTAGTCCAGTGGCCCTGGCTGACAGGATGATGTGGGATATTAGGGGTAGTAGTCCGGTGGCTCTGGCTGATGGGATGATGTGGGATATTAGGGGGTAGTCTGGTGGCTCTGGCTGACAGGATGATGTGGGATATTAGGGGTAGTAGTCCGGTGGCTCTGGCTGATGGGATGATGTGGGATATTAGGGGTAGTAGTCCGGTGGCTCTGGCTGATGGGATGATGTGGGATATTAGGGGTAGTAGTCCAGTGGCCCTGGCTGACAGGATGATGTGGGATATTAGGGGTAGTAGTCCGGTGGCTCTGGCTGACAGGATGATGTGGGATATTAGGGGGTAGTCCAGTGGCTCTGGCTGACAGGATGATGTGGGATATTAGGGGTAGTAGTCCGGTGGCTCTGGCTGACAGGATGATGTGGGATATTAGGGGTAGTAGTCCGGTGGTCCTGGCTGACAGGATGATGTGGGATATTAGGGGGAGTAGTCCGGTGGCTCTGGCTGATGGGATTGTGTGTGATATTAGGGGTAGTAGTCCGGTGGTTCTGGCTGATGGGATTGTGTGTGATATTAGTGGTAGTAGTCTGGCTGCTGTGACGGGATGATGTGGGATATTAGGGGTAGTTGTCCGGTGGCTCTGGCTGATGGGATTGTGTGGGATATTAGTGGTAGTAGTCTGGCTGCTGTGACGGGATGATGTGGGATATTAGGGGAGTAGTCCGGTGGCATTTGGTGACGGGATGATGTGGGATATTAAAGGGAGTAGTCCGGTGGCTTGGCTGACTGGATGATGTGGGATATTAGGGGTAGTAGTCCGGTGGCTCTGGCTGACGGGTGTGATGTGGGTTAGATTTAGGGGTAGTAGTCCGGTGGCTCTGGCTGACGGGATGATGTGGGATATTAGGGGTAGTAGACCGGTAGCTCTGGCTGACGGGATGATGTGGGATATTAGGGGTAGTAGTCAGGTGGCTCTGGCTGACGGGATGATGTTGGATATTAGGGGTAGTAGTCAGGTGGCTCTGGCTGACGGGATTGTGTGGGATATCATAATGAATGTGGCTATGCGGAGTGGGTGGGGCTATAAACTCAGCTTTATATATATATTTATATACAGTATATAGATATAATCATTATAATTTGTTATAACTAACCGTAGTTAGTTACTATGCCCGGGCAGCGCCGGGCTCTTCAGCTAGTATATAATATTTGTATATGTGTGCCATGTCTTTTTCAACAGTTACGTTAAATTGAATGGATTACTTCTGCTTATTTGCATATAAGAAGCTGCAGAATGTTAATTTAAAAAAAACAACAAACATTACTGTTCAACATAATAAACTACATCAGAATAGTGTCCATAAGGCTACCATACTGGTTTGAGACAGTCAAGACACCTCTAAAAATGGCATCATTTTTCTTCTGAGACTCAAAACTCAATGGCCTTCCTCGATTCATCAAAGTGTTTATGCCAGTTTTTGTGGGACGCTTTGAAAATCTCAAATTTTATGCAACGCGGAGTTGCAACTCTTGGCGCTTTCAAGCCAATTTTAGGCAGCGTTCCACAAATGGGCAGAACTGGGGAGGAGCCGGGATTGGGATGACTAAATTCATCAATAGGGGTGGCATTTATTACACCAGAAAAGTTACTCTAGGGATGCACGTCATGAATTTGGGTTATCTTATCATTGGTGTGCGCCTCCCAGAAACGTCGCCTCTGTTGATGAATCTGAGGGCCGGCATAGCCACACCCTGCCCCTCCCATTTTGTTGTAAACTGTAAAAAAAAAATTTACCAACTCTGCACTGGGAACAATTTTTTGGGCTTATTCAAAGTGCCTTACATCAGTTTTCTTTTGTATCGGCCATTATGTCTTGCTTTTGCACTGCTGGTGACAATATTTGCAGCTTTTGCCGAATCTGCTGTCTTAAAGAGAATCTGTCACCAAGTATTTCCTGTGTAATCTGAGAGCAGAATGATGTAGGGGAAAAGAGACTGACTCTAGCGATGTGGCACTGACTTGGCTGTGTTTTGCTGTTTCAATACAATCAGTGTTTTATCAGGAGGAGATTATTACTACAGAACAAACTGACTACATGCCTCCTGGCCCATTTCAAAATACAGTGAACACAGAAAGCTGCCAATCAGTGGTGTGGGCGGGGTTATACAGAGCTCAGCTTTCAGAGAACTGCTAGATCTGCTGCAGAGAAAACTGTGATTTTATCACAACTGCTGCACGCAGTAAACTAAGTAAGACATCACCGGAATCAGGGTCTATATCCCTACAACATGCTAATGTCAGATAACCTGCTGACAGATTTTCTTTAAATGCATTTCTTTTTTAAATGTATATAAGTATGTATAATACCTTGTCAATGCCTCCTAGGCCTCATTCATACATCCAGGAAGCATGTCTATGGAGCTGTTCACATGTCCTTGTTTTTTTTTCCTTTTGGGGACCGAGTGGTGGATTTGTGAACCCAAGTCCATAAAAAATGACTGACAGTACAATTTGTCACGCATGTGCTGTCTGTGTTTAACAGTGGCTAGAAGAAGCTTTGCAATTGACACTGATGGTAAAATGGAAATACTGACTAACTACTGATCAAAATTCGATTAACATCACTGATGAAAATCGCACTGGTTTTTCGGGTACGATAAAAATCATTAACGTCAGAATGGAGCCTAACGGTGTTTATTGGCATCCTAATTATACTGAGTAGGGTTGTTAAAGTTTTCTCTTCCAGCTCATTATTAATCCCTGGAGCTCCAGACTTGTTCACCTCGCAACAGAATTGATACAGTAACCCCGTGCACTGATTACAATTACGTGCACATGTACTTAATGCACATTTGACCATTTACATAGGTTGCAGCACTGATTATGCCTTTTACGCGCATCAGAATGTTAGGACTTGTCAGCAGGACAAAAGTGACCAGTTTTTGCTCCTATTTTTTTCCACTGCTCCCCTGAGTATTTTTTATATATATCTAGAGATATGAGTCTTTTTATTTAATCTAATTTTTATAGTCTTTACCAGGATGGGAGGGTTCTCACAGGATCCTTACCGGATTCTCTGAGGGCATAGCCTTAGGCTGTTCTTCATTAGTATCCCTTAGTAAATACTATAAAACTAGGCCCATATCTCTGGAACCGTAAAGCATATTATGGGAGCAGCAAAAAAAAGCAAAAACTTATCACTTTAACCTTTTGACAGGTCCTTTTTAAATGCAGTATTCAGCTAGATTCTTTACGGTTAAATATAAATAAAGAAGCTGATGGTTTGTCTGTGGAAGAAGGTCAGGACACCAGAGCCCGATGTCCTCGACTACGACTACCATTCTGGCCTCCTCTTACATAAGAACAGCACTCCCGACACTTGAAAATCCTCACAGCACGCAGTACTCATGATGTGAAGATTCACAAGTCTGCAGTCACATGTAGTGACTGCAGATTTAAAGCTTTAGACGGACAACCCCTTTAAGGATTTCCAAAAAAGAGTAAAAACAAATCACCTGAACACCTTTGGATAAGGAGGGAGATGTCTATGAATGCTCCAGTAGTGGAAGAACAGATTGACATCTGTCCAGAAGCTATAGGTTATTTCTGCAGAGGCACAGAGCTAATGTAGCACTTTGGTTGCTGACATTAGAAAGGTCTATAGAGATCAACGACAAACTTGTCAAAGAAAAAATAGCAGTTTCTGGAATGCATGCTCTTTTTCACAGGACAAGTGTAAAGGGCCATAACAGAAGAAAATAATCTAAACTGTGCGCAGAATTATTAGGCAAGTGCGTATTTTGACAATATCTTCATTTTTATACATATTTGTCATCTCCATGCCGTAGAACCTTGATTATAAATTGGATGAAGCAGATCAGGTGATGTGTAATGAGGGAGTGGGTGTTTTAAGGATATCACCACTCTTTATCAAGGTGTGCAGAAATTATTAGGCTGCTTGTTTTCCTCAAGCAAAATGGGCCAAACAAGAGATTTAAGGGACTCTGAAAAGTAAACAATTGTTACAAGTCTGACAGAGGGACGCAGCAGTCTTGAAATTACTAAGATATTGGAAATTGCCTCTTCAAAAAAAGAGGACTTGTACTCTATAGCGCCACCTATTGGAAGTAGCGATCCTACAAGTCACAATCAACCTTTAACGAGTCTTGTAATATGACTTAGGATAAAAGCCAATCAGTATCTCCATTTGCAGACACGGTGTTTCGGACTATTGGTCCTCGTCAGTGCAAAGTAGGAGAGATCTGATTTGGCTGATGAGAGGCTCTGGACTGGGGTCTGGGGGGTAAGGTTTCTCCTTGTGGAGAGCGACATACCAGCTCTGGCTGTCGAGGTAAGGAGGCTTATTCGCCGTGCAATGCTCCTCTGGGAAATTTAAATATGCAAATTGCCTCTTCAAAAAAAGAGGACTTGTACTCTATAGCGCCACCTATTGGAAGTAGCTATCCTACAAGTCACAATCAACCCTTTAACGAGTCTTGTAATATGACTTAGGATAAAAGCCAAATCAGTATCTCCATTTGCAGACACGGTGTTTCGGACTTTGGTCCTCGTCAGTGCAAAGTAGGAGAGATCTGATTTGGCTAGATGAGAGGCTCTGGACTGGGGTCTGGGGGGTAAGGTTACTCCTTGTGGAGAGTGACATACCAGCTCTGGCGTGTCGAGGTAAGGAGGCTTATTCGCCGTGCAATGCTCCTCTGGGAAATTTAAAA
>JARQOD010000001.1:342153653-342324509 GCA_033576555.1 Oophaga sylvatica
TTTCAGGAACTTAAGCAGAGATTCACTTCTGCTCCTGTTCTACGGCAGCCTGATGTTTCTCTGCCATTTCAGGTGGAGGTTGATGCCTCTGAAATTGGGGCAGGTGCCGTTTTGTCCCAAAAAGATCCAGAGACCTCTAAAAGTAACCCTTGTGCCTTTTTCTCTCGAAAATTTTCTCCTACTGAACGTAATTATGACGTGGGTAATCGGGAGTTATTGGCCATGAAGTGGGCTTTTGAAGAGTGGAGACATTGGCTGGAGGGAGCCAAACATCAGGTGGTGGTCCTTACGGACCATAAGAATCTGGTCTATCTGGAATCTGCCAAGCGACTCAATCCTAGACAGGCCAGGTGGGCCTTGTTTTTCACACGTTTTAATTTTGTGGTTTTCTTTCTTCCTGGCACTAAGAATGTTAAGGCGGATGCCCTCTCGAGGAGTTTCCTTGCGGACTCTCCTGAGTTATCTGATACTTCTGTTATTTTGAAAGAGGGTGTAGTTCTTTCTGCCATCTCGCCCAATTTGAGACTTGCTCTGGAGGGGTGTCAGGAGGATAGGCCTGAGCGCTGCCCTGTTGGAAAATTGTTTGTCCCGGACCAATGGAAAAAGAGTGTGATGTCTGAGATTCATTGTTCCGCATTGGCTGGGCATCCCGGAATTTTTGGTACCAGAGACTTGGTTAGTCGGTCCTTTTGGTGGCCTACCTTGTCTCGCGATGTCAGGGAATTTGTGCAGTCCTGCGGGACTTGCTCTCGCTCCAAGCCTTGCTCTCGCTCTAGTGGTTTGTTGATGCCATTGCCTGTGCCCAAGAGACCATGGACCCATATCTCTATGGATTTCATTTCCGATCTTCCTGTTTCTCAGAGAATGACCACCATCTGGGTAATTTGTGATAGGTTTTCCAAAATGATACATCTTGTGCCATTACCTAAGTTGCCTTCCTCCTCTGAATTGGTGCCGTTGTTTCTTCAGCACGTGGTTCGTTTACACGGCATTCCTGAGAACATTGTGTCTGACAGAGGAGTCCAGTTTGTTTCCAGATTTTGGAGGACTTTTTGTTCTAAACTGGGTGTTCAATTGTCTTTCTCCTCGGCATTTCATCCTCAGACCAATGGTCAAACTGAGAGAACAAACCAGACATTAGAGACTTATCTAAGATGCTTTGTGTCTGCTGATCAGGATGACTGGGTCTCTTTTTTGCCTTTGGCTGAGTTTGCTCTTAATAATAGGGCTAGCTCTGCCACTTTGATGTCTCCGTTTTTCTGTAATTCTGGTTTTCACCCTCGATTTTCTTCAGGACAGACGGAAGCTTCTGTCTGTCCAGGTGTTGACTCTGTTGTTGAGCGTATGCAACAGATTTGGGACCAGGTAGTGGAGAGGTTGTCCCTCTCTCAGGAGAAGGCCCAGCGGTTTGCTAACCGGCATAGGACTGATGGTCCTCAGTTTAAAGTGGGGGACTTGGTCTGGTTGTCCTCAAAGAATATTCCTATGAGAGTAGCATCTCCTAAATTTAAGCCTAGGTTCATTGGACCTTATAAGATCATGGAGATTATTAATCCTGTTTCTTTTCGTTTGCTTCTTCCAGGGACATTTAAGATCCATAACGTGTTCCACAAGTCCTTGTTGAAGAGGTTTGTTGAGCCAGTGGTCCCTGCTACTGTGCCTCCTGACCCTGTTTTGGTTGAGGGCAATCTGGAGTATGTGGTTGAGAAAATATTGGATTCTCGTTTTTCTAGACGAAGACTCTAGTATTTGGTTAAATGGAGAGGTTATGGTCAGGAAGACAATTCTTGGGTGTTTGCTTCGGACATCCATGCCCTAGGAGACTTATCCGTGCGTATCATAGAACTCATCCTGACCGACCTGGTTGCTCAAATGAGGGTTCGGTGACCCCTCCTCAAGGGGGGGATACTGTTGTGAATGGGTTTGAGATGAGTTCTGAGCAGAGGCTCCCTCTGGTGGTTACAAGCGGTACTAGTGAAGATTGTGAGGACTGGGAATCAGGTGTTACTGACTGGTCTTATATAAGGGAGTCATTTTCCCATCAGGGTTGCCGGTGATCAATTGTTCTGGTCTGAATCCTTCATTCCAGTTTCCCTTGTAGCCTGCTGTGTCGTGTCTGCATCTCCTGCTACCAGATAAGAATTTTTCTTCTTTTGTGTTGTTGCTGTATTTTTGCATTTTGTCCTGCACTTCTTTGGGGGCCTTCTGGGTCCCCTCCGGGGGCTTCTGCCTTCTCAGTTTAGTTCAGCCACTGAGTTTTGTTCTTTTGCTTTTTCCAGTTTTTTCAGTGGCTGCTGTTTTGATTTTGTTACACCAGAGAGCTAATTTAGGTGGTAGAGGTCGTGTGATCTCAGGTGATTTTGAAATTAGTAGAGTTGGTGTTTTTCAGGGTTTTCTGGGATTGCAGTAAGTACCCTTCCTGTCCTTTTCTATTTAGATAGTTTGGGCCCCAGCGTTTGCTTATTCTATTTTCTTTCTGTGTCAGTATTTCCTCTTGTCTAACCGCCATTACATGTTTGGGGGCTTTCTATTATCTTTGGGGTTCTGCTCCGGGGCAGATAGCTTTCCTATTTCTATCTTTAGGTGTAGTTAGTTTCTCAGGCTGTGACGAGGCGTCTAGGACCAACGTAGGAACGCTCCACGGCTGCCTCTAGTTGTGGTGGTTAGTCAGGGTACTGCAATCCCATAGATTCCAACTGCTCTGGTGTATTGCCTTTTTTACCTGCACTCCTCAGCTACCGAAACATAACACAGCACCCCGGCTGGTGACTGTAACATCAGAACTGTGAGAAAAACCTGTGAAGACTGCACACTGCTGTGTCTTCCTGTTTATTTGCTGCGTCACCTCAGCCCTGCACTACAACAATCATCATCATCATTTTACACTTCCACTGCCCAGGGGAATAGCTCTGCCTGTGGAGAGCTGTACCAACTCTGTTGCATCAACAACTACCCTAGTGGACTGAATCTGCAGCGTCGGCTAACACCTTATTTGCTGAATACCACAGGTGGCGTCACAAACTATATATTATAAATAGAGATGAGCGGTGTTCGAAGCGAACTGTTCGCCAATTTCAAATTCGAGCTGTTTTGGGCGGTGTTCGAGCCGTTCGACGACCCGAGCGATTTTGAAAAAATCCGGCTGTTCGAGGTTATGTTCGATAACTGTTCATGCACCTAAATCGTCACTGGATTTTTTCACAGTAATGCTGAGAATCACTGTTAATACACAGTTTGAGTGTATAGCGGGGCGGGGGAGGGGCATGGGATGGATCTCTGCAGAAATAATGAAGATCTCCATTTCTTTTTCTCTTTCCCACATTTCCAGTGGGCGGTGCAGTCTGTCAGCCTATCAGCAGCGCACACACGGAGCGAAGTGCTTTTTTTCACACAAGCAAGGGCATGTGTCATTGGCTGTGTATGTCACATGTCCTTGCCCTATAAGACCCAGCCATTTCCCCCCTCGCCACCATTTTCTCACTGCTGCAGCACAGTGTTAGACGGCACTGCTGCTGCTGTTAGCGCTATCTTTCTAACAGTGACTTTGAAGCGAATTTGCAGTTAGACAGGAAGGTTTAGGGAGTAGGGAGGGACTAGTTTGTAATTGCAGCCCTTTTAAGGGCTAGGTTACAGCAGTTCCTAGCACTTTTAGCAGGCAGGTCTGTGCTCTATATAGACAGATAGGTCAACTTGGGAGTAGTGACTATTTGTAATTGCAGCCCTTTTGAGGGCTAGGTTACATCAGTTGCTATCACTTTTTGCCAGCTCCACCAGCGTTGAAATACTCATAATTTTTTGCTGCATCTTTCCTGTAATATAATTGTGGGCATAGTAGCAGTCTGTGGTACTCATTGTATTAGGCCATGTATACAAAGCTCCACCAGCGTTGAAATACTCATAATTTTTTGCTGCATCTTGCCTGTAATATAATTGTGGTCATAGTAGCAGTCTGTGGTACTCATTGTATTAGGCCATCTATACAAAGCTCCACCAGCGTTAAAAAAAAAAAAAAAAAAGAATTTTTAGCTGCATCTTACCTGTAGAATAATTGTGGGCATAGTAGCAGTGTGTGGTACTCATTCTATTAAGCCATCTATACAAATCTTCACCAGCGTTCAAAAAAAAAAGAATTTTTATCTGCATCTTGCCTGGACAATAATTTTGGGCATAGTAGCAGTGTGTGGTACTCATTCTATTAGGCCATCTATACAAATCTCCACCAGCGTTCAAAAAAAAATTTTTTTAGCTGCATCTTGCCTGTAGAATATTTGTGGTCATAGTGGCAGTGTGTGGTACTCTTTCTATTAGGCCATCTATACAAAGATCCACCAGCGTTCAAAAAAAAAAAAAAATTTTAGCTGCATCTTGCATGTAGAATAATTGTGGGCATAGTAGCAGTGTGTGGTACTCATTCTATTAGACCATCTATACAAAGCTCCACCAGCGTTCAAAAAAAAAAGAATTTTTAGCTGCATCTTGCCTGGACAATAATTTTGGGCATAGTAGCAGTGTGTGGTACTCATTCTATTAGGTCATCTATACTAAGCTCCACTAGTGAGGAAGGTGCAGGAGCCCAGGAAGAAGTGGAGGACGAACTGGCGATGGGCATGGAAGACTCATCAGATGAAGGAGACCTTGATCACATTTCTGTTGTGCGAGGTTGGGGGGAGAGGGCAGAGGAAGGAAGCAGGATTCTTACCTCGCCACCAACACAACAGGGACTTGGTGCTCCTGGATGCGCAAGACACATGAGTGCCTTCTTGCTGCACTACCTGCAACATGACCCTCGAATTGTCAGAATTCGAAATAATCCTGACTACTGGGTAGCCACACTGTTAGATCCCCGGTACAAAAGTAAATTTGCCAAAATAATTCCAGCCATAGAAAAGGATTCACGCATGCAGGAGTATCAGCAGAGACTGTTGCAGAATCTTACATGTGCTTTTCCACAAAACACCAGTGGTGCATGTAGTGAATCTCACAGTTCTAACTTGCCAACCGTGGGACTGTCGTCGAGTCTTCAGCACTCAAACCGTAACAGAAACACAGTATCTGCTGGTGTTAACAGCAATTTTGTGGAATCCTTTCACCACTTTTTTAGCCCATCCTTTGCAAGGCCACAGGAGACAAGAAGTCAGACACATAGTCAACGCCTAGAGACGATGGTACAGGAGTATCTCCAACTGAACATGGAAGCCATGACTGTGTCACTGGACCCTTACTCTTTTTGGGCTTCCAATCAGGATAAATGGCCGGAGCTCGCCACTCACGCCTTGGAGATCTTGTCATGCCCCGCAGCCAGCGCTCTCTCTGAACATGTGTTCAGCGCTGCTGGTGGTGTGCTGACAGATAAGCGCATGCGGCTGTCCACTGAGAATGTAGACAGACTCACGTTCATAAAGATGAACAAATCATGGATCCGCAAGGACTTTTCTACCCCTGTGTCATCCTGGGGAGAGTAAAAGCTTGAGGATTTGTTCAAATCACCTCACCAAACATTTTAAGCAACTCTGGGGCAATTGTCACACTGTATAGCAGATATATATATGTGATGACAGTAATCTATATCAAAAGGGCAACATACAATATAACATGCGCATAGATATATGATAACATAGAATTACCTGACAGAATGTCCAGTGGGTCAATACTGAATCCGTTATACGCTGTCTCCGGCTAGAGGGTGACCGGGGTCTATGCTGACCCTAAACTGGGGTCCTGACTAATCCCTCTACCTGGAGGTACTGTTAAAGGTACAGAGGTCCAGGCCACCAGCGTAAACCCTGTCTCCTATCAATCCCTGCCAACTGTAATCTAGTCCTAAGAAGGACCCTGATTACCACCAAAGGGAATGAACAGGTAACGGTTAATGAACAGAAAGACATACAAGAAAGACAAGAAATAAAGTAAATAAAGTCTTACATACAACACTCACACACAGTAGGAACACCTAAGGTCTCAAAGATAAACTATAAGCTATAAGAGTAAAAACAACTAAGGAGCTCTTAGCTTAAGTATTCTCAGAACCGCTCCAGTCTGCTAGACTACATGAATGCTTTCACCGGCGTCTAACACCCAGACTGGCAGGAATATAAAGGAAACTAATTAGAACATAATCAAAAGCAGCCGGCCGAGGCTGGACCTAGTCTTAGCAAAGAGCTAGGTAAAATTAACTCTCTCATTACCAAACACAAAGAAACAGCAGCTCAGCTGTGAGAAGTCAGAATGTGCAATCGCGACGATCTTCGTGGCGATGCACCCATGACAGTACCCCCCCTTCTACGAGGGGCCTCCGGACCCTCATGACCAGGTCTGTCCGGGTAAGCTGTGTGAAAGGTCCGAACCAATCGATCTGCGTTAGCATCAGACGCAGGGACCCACGTCCTCTCCTCAGGACCATACCCCCTCCAATGAACCAAGTACTGAGGGATCGGCGACTGAGACGTGAGTCAATGATTTTCGACCCATGAAATTCCACGTTATCATTGACTACCACTGAAGGAGGAGGTAGAGGTGACGGTATGACTGGTGCCACATACTTTTTAAGTAATGACTTGTGAAACACATTATGAATTTTAAACGTAGGAGGGAGGTCCAGACGAAATGCCACAGGATTAATTATGGAACTGATCCTGTACGGCCCGATGAATCTGGGACCCAACCTCCAGGAGGAAACTTTAAGTTTTATATTCCTGGTAGACAACCAAACCAGATCGTTCACCTTCAGATCTAGACCAGAAACTCTCCTCCTATCAGCCATCCGTTTGTAACGGTTCCCCGTAACCTTCAGTCTTAAGCGATCTGGAACTATCAGTCTCCCTGGAAGTCCCACAGGGGCGTCCCCCTGAGCCCCCAATACCTCCCCCTCAAGCTCAGAGCATACAGCTGACACTACAACTCCTCCTGAGGAATAGGAACCGGATCATCCGTCTTCCCGGCCCCTGGGAAAGTACGAGATAAGGCATCAGGAAGCAACTTTATTGAGCAGTCATATGCGCGATGAGGAGGTAACTCTTTACACCCCTCCTCTGAGAACATCTCCCCAAAGTCCTCCAGAAAAGGAGGCAAAGTCCTAGGCACAACCGCACCGATGACCGTGCTCATGCAGTTATTCCTGCAAAATTCACCCCACTGGCTTATCTTTCTGGATTGCCAATCAATCACTGGGTTATGTTTAGCCAACCAAGGAAGTCCCAACACAATAGGAGTAGGTAGACCCTCCAACACATAACAAGACAATTGCTCTTTATGTATTGCCCCTACTCGAAGATCTATGTTATGAACAGCCTGTACCAAGCTACCTTGACCGAGAGGTCTAGAATCAATAGAGACTATAGGGACTGGTTTGGCCAATACACTCAGTTGCATACCATGCACCTGGGCAAACCGAGCGTCCACCAGATTAGCCCCGGACCCACTATCAAGAAAAACAGAAATCCTCTCAGTTCTAGTACCAATCACCACCTCCGCAGGCACGAGAAACTGAGAGGGATTTGGGGACGAAATACACACTCCCAGGTTAACTCCTTTGCTCAAAGAGGCCCGGGATGGACACCCCCCAACAAAATGTCCCTCTCTCCCGCAAAAGAAACACCTTCTAGTCTTGCGGTGCACCGCCGATTCCCTCCTACAAAATGATGTCCCTCCCAACTGCATGGGCTCCTCAGAACAGACCAGGGGAACCTCAGTATAAGGGACTTTAGTAGTAGGTGGAGTCATCACGGGAGGCGGAGTTACCTCGCGTCTTCCCCGAAGTCGTCTATCAATGCGAATAGCGAGGGCCATAGCAGCCTCCAGTGATGGAGGAGAATCATACTGAGCCAACACATCTTTTAATTTGTCAGACAACCCTTGACAAAACTGGCTCCTAAGAGCTGGGTCATTCCACTGAGTATCTGTTGCCCATCTACGGAACTCAGAAGAATATTCCTCCGCTGGACGATTTCCTTGCCGTATTTTACGTAACTTTGTTTCAGCAAGGGAGACTCGATCCGGATCATCATATACCAGACCCAGGGCAGTAAAAAATCGATCCACTGACTGGAGATCTGGGGAGCCTGGAGGAATAGAGAACGCCCAAGATTGAGGGTCCCCTTGTAAGAGCGAGATAACAATTCCCACCCTCTGCTCTTCACTCCCAGATGACCGAGGCCGCAGCCGAAAGTACAATTTACATGCCTCCCGGAAGGTAAAAAATTTGTCCCGCCCACCAGTGAACCTGTCCGGGAGAGCAACCTTAGGTTCAGATCTGGTTTGCTCCGGGGGGGACAAAACCTTGGACTTAATGTCTGCAAACTCCATGGACAACCCCTGCAACTGCCGGGCCAGCTGGGCTACTGGATCCATGACAGCTGGAGAGAATCTTTAGTATGGCCGGTGAAAATGTCACACTGTATAGCAGATATATATATGTGATGACAGTAATCTATATCAAAAGGGCAACATACAATATAACATGCGCATAGATATATGATAACATAGAATTACCTGACAGAATGTCCAGTGGGTCAATACTGAATCCGTTATACGCTGTCTCCGGCTAGAGGGTGACCGGGGTCTATGCTGACCCTAAACTGGGGTCCTGACTAATCCCTCTACCTGGAGGTACTGTTAAAGGTACAGAGGTCCAGGCCACCAGCGTAAACCCTGTCTCCTATCAATCCCTGCCAACTGTAATCTAGTCCTAAGAAGGACCCTGATTACCACCAAAGGGAATGAACAGGTAACGGTTAATGAACAGAAAGACATACAAGAAAGACAAGAAATAAAGTAAATAAAGTCTTACATACAACACTCACACACAGTAGGAACACCTAAGGTCTCAAAGATAAACTATAAGCTATAAGAGTAAAAACAACTAAGGAGCTCTTAGCTTAAGTATTCTCAGAACCGCTCCAGTCTGCTAGACTACATGAATGCTTTCACCGGCGTCTAACACCCAGACTGGCAGGAATATAAAGGAAACTAATTAGAACATAATCAAAAGCAGCCGGCCGAGGCTGGACCTAGTCTTAGCAAAGAGCTAGGTAAAATTAACTCTCTCATTACCAAACACAAAGAAACAGCAGCTCAGCTGTGAGAAGTCAGAATGTGCAATCGCGACGATCTTCGTGGCGATGCACCCATGACAGCAATTGATGCTACTTAAGTGGTGTCTGTGCCCCAAATTTTTTGAAAAAATGGAGACTCTTTTTGGAGTCCCTTGCTGTGTTTTACGTGACGTTGGCATTGTCAATTACAGGTGGGTTGGGTCTTTCCCCACCCCCTTTTAACCGTAAGAAACTACATACACTATGGCTTGGGGTAACACAGATGGTTGAGTGTGAAGAGCTGTTTACTCATACTATAGCCTGGGAATTAGAGGTCTGCTCCAAAGCTTGAGTGTCTGCTAGTCAGCGGAGTAGCCATCGGCTGTAGATCTAATTACAAATTTTTAACTGCCTCTAGCCCAGACAATAATTTTGGGCCTAGTAGCAGTGTCTGCTAGTCAGCGGAGTAGCCACCGGCTGTGGATCTAATTACAAATTTTTAACTGCATCTAGCCCAGACAATTATTTTGGGCCTAGTAGCAGTGTCTGCTAGTCAGCGGAGTAGCCACCGGCTGTAGATCTAATTACAAATTTTTAACTGCATCTAGCCCAGACAATTATTTTGGGCCTAGTAGCAGTGTCTGCTAGTCAGCGGAGTAGCCACAGGCTGTAGATCTAATTACAAATTTTTAACTGCCTCTAGCCCAGACAATAATTTTGAGCCTAGTAGCAGTGTCTGCTAGCCAGCGGAGTAGCCACCGGCTGTAGATCTAATTACAAATTTTTAACTGCATCCAGGCCAGACAATAATTTTGGGCCTAGTAGCAGTGTCTGCTAGTCAGCAGATTAACCCAGCTGTTAAGCAAGCTACACCACCTGTACTTTGGACACTTAATTTTTTCAAAGGAAATGCTTCGGGCCCCCGGGACAATCAGTGAAAAGCATCGGGAAGGCACCCCAAGGCACAGGGGCTGTGACTGGCGGTAGGACGCCTTGCGGTGGACCGCCAAGCTCGATCCTTATAAAAGCTTTTTAACTGCAGCAGCTTTACTGGACGCTACTGGAGCTGGAATTACCGCAGCTGCTGGCATGAGACTTGCCCTCTAATAGATCCTTGTAAAAGGATTTAAAGTGTCCTCATTCAAATTAGAGAGACAATTTAAATTAAAAAGACAGGCACCAGTATTGGGAGAGGGGGGCTGGCCGTCAGGATCCACCGCAGGTCTGGCACAAACCCGGCGACACGCAGGTCGCACGGGCAGGAACGGACTGGCCGTGTCGGCTTCGCACTTTTTTGGTTTTAGAAGGGCATGACATGCCTATATCTGTGTCTCCCACTCCTTTTACTCCTCCACCTCTTTTCTTTTCGCATGACAATATGTACTTGTCACTTTTCCATGTGTTAGTTGTGTCTTCTGAGCAGTTTGTCAGCTTTTGGACACCTTTGAAGTGTTTTCTATGTGTTTTCTATGTGTTTCTAGGTGTTTTGGTTTGCCTGCCATTGGTTTTAACGGTGTTCGACGGTGTTCGACGAACAGTTAGACGAACAGTTCGTCGAACACACGGCTGTTCGGCGAACCGAACCGAACTCGAACACTAGGGGGTGGCTCAACACTAGTTATAAACTTTATTCCCATTTTATCATCATTTTCATTGGACGCCCAGGGCCATGGACCGGGTCACTGCTGCCGTGACACATCCCCTTAAGAACTGGCCCGGTACAGAGTAATCCCACGGCCTGGCGGGCGCTACAATATCACATACGCATTGCTCAAAGTGGAAGACATCGTGTTTTTTGCAGACAATAATATGCAGCAGAAAAAACGCTCATCGTGGGAACTGGGCCCAAGGCCGGGTTCATGCAAGCGTATTTCACGGGCCAAATACGGACAACCATGCCTGGTCTGGTGGCGGTTTTCCCGACCCAAGCTTACAGCCGTCCATATGCGGAGAATGAAAGACGTTTGTGTGAACCTTAATGTCAGTACTCATACACTATCTACCTATCGGCCATGTTTAACTGTGGGGCAATAGGAAAACTCATTAGCAAAAACAAGCATCTAATACTTGTTTAGTTGTTCATTAATCGCAGTATTACTGGTTGGACAGCACTGAAAGGCATAATAAACCTGACTGGAAGTGCTCACTATTATTCGATTTTTCAGAACGCCATGTTCCCACGTAGCGTAAATGTTGTTTTTCGGCTGCATTTTTGGTGCAGAAAATCTGCTGCATTTAACACATACAAAGTGCAGCAATACCCGAATAAGCAGAGCAGGTTTTTGAAACGGATATTGGTGCTGAAACCTTTCCATGAGGAAAGATACCAGCTGATAAAAGCAGCGTTTTTGCACGTGGGAAGATAGTTAAAGGCGATGTGACCTGTTTTTTTTATTATGGGTCAAAACTGCAATACCAGACAAAGCAAATGGAAAGTGTGACCATTGACGAATTAGTATTTCAATTGTTTTCTTTGGATATTTATTCCTACTGTAGAGAAAAAAGATTTAGGCCGGGATCATACATGCGACGAAAATGTCCGATGCTCGCATGTGAAATCCCAGCTCTGGCGCCGGCACTCGGGAGTGGATGCATGTAGTTCTATGCAGCCGCTCGCTCCACTCCCGAGTGCCGGCGCCAGAGCTGGGATTTCACATGCGAGCATCGGACGTTTTCGTCGCATGTATGATCCCGGCCATATAGTAAAAGTTTACTGTGCATTGCGTGCTGTTATTTTTCTGTGCTGTGTGAGAAGAGTGGGAAGTAAGATAGTGTATTTCACATGGGGAGTGGGAGCTGGGGAAGTTTTATGGGGAAGGCGCAGTCCAGTTCTGACAGAACCACAATGGTCAGTAGTAGTAGTGGTTGGCCAGGATAACTTGTTAATATTATTGAACTTGTGCTAATGACTGAAGACATTTATACCCATATATGAGATAGGTGATAAATGTCATTAGTTAGTATATTGGCCATATAGCGTATTTGTGCACCTGTTCATTAATTTAATACTAAAGATTTGCAGGCCCTATTTTTTCTTTTTTGTGTAGTATATATCAGGGGTGTGGTCCCCTCCAGGGCTCTGCACCATTATCCACGCATCTTTCCCCATATAGTGTTTTAATTGCAAGTTATGCCTGGTTTTCTTTTTGCTCCCCATTCACATGAGGGTTTTCTGGCACATAGCATAGAGAGGAATGACATTTAGTGACTAGGGACAGCACGGTGGCTCAGTGGATAGCATTTCATCCTTGCAGCGCTGGAGTCCTGGGTTCAAATCCCACCTAAGACAACATCTGCAAGGAGTTTGTATGTTCTCCCCGTGTTTGCGTGGGCTACCTCCGGGTACTCCGGTTTCCTCCCACACTTCAAAAACATACTGATAGGGAATTTAGAATGTGAGCCCCATCGGGGACAGTGACGATAATGTGTGCAAACTGTAAAGCGCTGCGGAATATGTTAGCGCTATATAAAGATTATTATTATTAGGGACCATCCATTTCAAAAGGTCACCATGATGTGGTTGGTTGTCTTTTTCGCTCCTTGATCAAAAAACTCTGATTAAGTACATTTACGTTTTTAACGTTTGCAGCAAAATTGGAGTTCATGCATTCACAGGGTAATGAAGCATCGTGCATCTACTATATAATCGTATAATTCTGTCTGTCTGTAACGGAAATCCCGCGTCGCTGATTGGTCGCGCCCGGCCGGACGCAACCAATCAGCGACAGGCGCAGTCCGGCTGCGAATTGGCACAGGATTTGAACCACGCACTCCACCGCTATCATCGGGAGATCAGTGGCGCTAGCCGGTCATCTCCCGGCTGCTCGCAGAGTAAGTACCCCGACCGGCGGCCTCCACGTAAACCCCAGCAGCAGCCTCCACGTACACCCCACCAGCAGCAGCCTCTACATACCCCAGCAGCAGCAGCCTTCACATATACTCCAGCAGCAGGCTCCACATATACATCAGCAGCAGCAGCCTCCACATATACCCCAGCAGCAGCAGCCTCCACAAAGACCCCAGCAGCAGCAGCCTCCACATATACCCCAGCAGCAGCCTCCACATATACCCCAGCAGCAGCAGCCTCCACATATACCACAGCAGCAGCAGCCTCCACATATACCCCAGCAGCAGCAACCTCCACATATACCCCAGCAGCAGCAACCTCCACATATACCCAGCAGCAGCAGCCTCCACATATACCCCAGCAGCAGCAGCTTCCACATATACTCCAGCAGCAGCTTCCACGTAACCCCAGCAGCAGCCTCTATATACACCCCAGCAGCCTCTATATACAACCCAGCAGCCTCTACATACACCCCAGCAACCTCTATATACTCCCCAGCAGCCTCTATATACACCCCAGCAGCAGCCTCTATATACACCACAGCAGCCTCTATATACTCCCCAGCAGCCTCCATATACACCGCAGCAGCAGCCTCTATATACACCCCAGCAGCAGCCTCTATATACACCCCAGCAGCAGCAGCCTCTATATACACCACAGCAACCTCTATATACTCCCCAGCAGCCTCTATATACACCCCAGCAGCAGCCTCTATATACACCGCAGCAGCCTCTATATACACCCCAGCAGCAGCCTCTATATACACCCCAGCAGCCTCTATATACACCCCAGCAGCAGCAGCCTCTAAATACACCGCAGCAGTCTCTAAATACACCCCAGCAGCCTCTATATACTCCCCAGCAGCCTCTATATACACCCAGCAGCAGCCTCTATATACAACCCAGCAGCCTCTACATACACCCCAGCAACCTCTATATATCCCCAGCAGCCTCTATATACACCCCAGCAGCAGCAGCCTCTATATACACCCCAGCAGCCTCTATATACTCCCCAGCAGCCTCTATATACACCGCAGCAGCCTCCATATACACCGCAGCAGCAGCAGCCTCTATATACACCGCAGCAGCCTCTATATACACCCCAGCAGCAGCCTCTATATACACCCCAGCAGCAGCAGCCTCTATATACACCGCAGCAGCCTCTAAATACACCCAGCAGCCTCTATATACACCCAGCAGCAGCAGCCTCTAAATACACCGCAGCAGTCTCTAAATACACCCCAGCAGCCTCTATTTCTTAAATCTTCATAAATAAACTACATACATTTTGTAGAATACCCGATATGTTAGAATCGGGCCACCAACTAATGTATATATAAATATCTATATTTTATGCAAATGTATCTTTTCATGTACAGACAAAAATACTCATGAAAAATACTAAGAGCAGTATTATTACCCAGCTGAAGAATGTCTTGTGCTACTTCTGTACAGACATTTAACATATAGAAATAGAGCATCACCATGTCAGATATTCCCGACCCTTCTCCCTCCGAATACAACTGTCATAGGTGTTGATGTGTATCACCCGTACTATTTGGGGACCTAATCAGACAGACAAAATAGGGGTTTTTTAGATTGCATATTTAAGCTATTTGTCAGTAACACATGTACTCACGAGTCCAATGCTGTAATAAAGAGGGAGCAAGGGAAAATAAAGGGAAAGTTCGTGGATCTGTCACAATAAATCCACAGCTTCACTTAGCATCACCAGCCGAGGAACATCCCCTCCGAGAAAGTGTTCATGGTACCACACCATCCATAGCAAAAATTATTAATATATTTTTAACTCGTAAAATGGCTTTAACTGTTGTTGCTGCCAATCATTCCTGTAATTATTTGAAGTATTTTATTTCTATCCTAGTCACATACTACAGGTAATTTGATGGCGGTGTGACGGATGTAGCTTACCTTTAATATCAGCAAACCTCCTGTGTGTGCATCTGGGCATTTAGGGGCAATGTCTGGCTCCTTATCCATTCATCTATACTGCATGGTGGCATGACCATTCAGAAGCCATCTGCAACAGCAAAAAAACTTTGTTTTAGAAAGAAATCATAATCAGACACTTTAACCAAGAATATTGAAATGGTCAACTAACTTTGCATTAGGCCGGTTTCACATGTCCATATATTTCCTGGACGGGAGATATCCGTGTCCGTGTGTGTACTACGTGCGGCACACATGTGGCAACTGTGTGCCGCATCAGTACCACAAGGATGGCCACCGGGGAAGAAGCGGCTACTGTAAGAACGATGAGCGGTATATTAAAGTCGGAACGACAGCAGGTGTCAGATGATGGGGGTAAGGTCGCGTCACACTAAGGGCGGGATCACACATGCGACGAAAACGTCCGACGCTCGCATGTGAAATCCCAGCTCTGGCGCCGGCACTCAGGAGTGGGAGTGAGCGGCTACATATAACTACATGCAGCCGCGCACTCCACTCCCGAGTGCCGGCGCCAGAGCTGGGATTTCACATGCGAGCATCAGACGTTTTCGTTGCATGTGTGATCCCGGCCTAAGGAGGAATACGGACGAGTGAGAGGTGAGAAAATCACGCATTACACTCGGACCAATATTTCTCTATGGGGCAGCTCTGATCATGCGTATATTTCTCGGCCGTATTTTACGGTGCGAGACACTCGCAGCATGCTGCGATTGTCATCGTATTACGCCTGTTGTGCGCCAATTAAAGTCTATGGGTGCAAGAAAAATACGGATTACACACGGAACACACGTGTGACTTGCGAGAAATACGCACCGGTGTCCTTTAGAAAAGCCGGCAATTCATCCCCGGCTATACTGTAAAATCACACTGACAGGTTTAATAAAGAATGGAAAGAATAGATATATACATATAAAATACATATATATATATATATATATATATATATACATGTGATTGTGACATATATATATATATACATATATATATATATATAGTTCTTACACTTCTACATAGCAGAATAGCTAAAATTACAGAACCCGACATGAAATGACACATGGTTTATATACAGTAAACCATGTCATTTCATGTAGTTTGATATATGGTTTTCACTAATAATTACATGAGTGTATGTGTGCAAAATTTCATACATGTAGGTGCTAATTAAATGTGTAAATTCGTTGAAAAAAAATGCGTGGGCTCCCGCTGTATTTTCTCCACCAGACAGGGAAAGCCAGTGAGATAATAATAGTCTAGGGAGGGTGCATTTTTTTTGTGCCCCCCCTGGCTACTAACATCTGCCCATCTGCCCCGGCCACCCAAGAAAAGGCACATCTATGATTACATGTGCCTTTTCTGGCACTTAGCCCGTCTATTCCCATTGCCCTGTAGCGGAGGCTAATGGGTTAATAATGGGTTAAGGCCACCTTGCTACTGGAAGGTGACTTTAAGCAAGGTTAATAATGGAGACTTGTCAATTAGACAAGTCTCCATTATTAATCCTATTGTATGAAATGGTTAAAAAAAAACACACACATTTATTAAAAATCACTTCATCTCCTGTCAGCCGGAAGATGAGCTCATTCATTCGGGGGTTTACAGCGAGGCTGCAGCATTATCTCCGGTCCCCGCTGTAAAGCTGTTAACCCTTTCTGAAGGATTGCAGTGGGGGACCTGACTGAGCACCGGAGAGGTAAGAATATGGTTGTGTTATTATTTTAATTTTATTACAGGAGAACAAGGGAATCTGATGGAGTACCAGTACAATAAAATATGGTCAAAAACTGTGTATTTACAGTTAGGTCCATATATATTTGGACAGAGACAACATTTATGTAATTTTGGTTCTAGACATTACCACAATGAATTTTAAAGAAAACAATTCAGATGCAGTTGAAGTTCAGACTTTCAGCTTTCATTTGAGGGTATCCACATTAAAATTGGATGAAGGGTTTAAGAGTTTCAGCTCCTTAACATGTGCCACCCTGTTTTTAAAGGGACCAAAAGTAATTGGACAATTGACTCCAAGGCTATTTCATGGACAGGTGTGGGCAATCCCTTCGTTATGTCATTCTCAATTAAGCAGATAAAAGTGCTGGAGTTGATTTGAGATGTGGTGTTTGCATTTGTAAGGTTTTGCGGTGAAGGAAACATGCGGTCAAAGGAGCTCTCCATGCAGGTGAAACAAGCCATCCTTAAGCTGCAAAAACAGAAAAAACCCATCCGAGAAATTGCTACAACATTAGGAGTGGCAAAATCTACAGTTTGGTACATCCTGAGAAAGAAAGAAAGCACTGGTGAACTCATCAATCCAAAAAGACCTGGGCGCCCACGGAAGACAACAGTGGTGGATGATTGCAGAATACTTTCCATGGTGAAGAAAACCCCTTCACAACAGGCAACCAAGTGAACAACACTCTCCAGGAGGTAGGCTTATCAATATCCAAATCTACCATAAAGAGAAGACTTCATGAAAGTAAATACAGAGGGTTCACTGCACGGTGCAAGCCACTCATAAGCATCAATGTGGAATTATACATTACACTTTACAAAAAAGTGTGAAACAACTGAAAATATGTCTTATATTCTAGCTTCTTCAAAGTAGCCACCTTTTGCTTTGATTACTGCTTTGCACACAGAAAAGGTGAACGGATGGACTCTACATGCCTGGTTTCCACCGTGAAGCATGGAGGAGGTGGTGTGATGGTGTGGGGGTGCTTTGCTGGTGACACTGTTGGGGATTTATTCAAAATTGAAGCGGTGAGCGGTCCAGCTCACCCCAAACCATCTCGATTGGGTTCAGGTCTGGTGACTGTGGAGGCCAGGTCATCTGGTGTAGCACCCCAACACTCTCCTTCTTGGTCAAATAGTCCTTACACAGTCTGGAGGTGTGTTTGGGGTCATTGTCCTGTTGAAAAATAAATGATGGTCCAACTAAACGCAAACCGGATGGAATAACATGCTGCTGCAAGATGCTGTGGTAACCATGCTCGTTCACTATGCCTTCAATTTTGAATAAATCCCCAACAGTGTCACCAGCAAAGCACCCCCACACCATCACACCTCCTCCTCCATGCTTCACGGTGTGAACGAGGCATGTAGAATCCATCCGTTCACCTTTTCTGCGTGCAAAGCAGTAATCAAAGCAAAAGGTGGCTACTTTGAAGAACCTAGAATATAAGACATATTTTCAGTTGTTTCACACTTTTTTGTAAAGTGTAATGTATAATTCCACATGTGTTAATTCATAGTTTTGTTGCCTTCAGTGTGATTCTACAATTTTCATAGTCATGAAAATACAGAAAAATCTTTGAATGAGAAGGTGTGTCCAAACTTTTGGTCTGTACTGTATATATAAATATATATGTCACAATGACTTATATATATATGTATTCTATGTGTATATATCTATTCTTTCTTTTGTGATGTAAAAACTGTCCTTGGCATCCATTATATGTCGGTTTTGCAAGCCGTACGGATGCCATACAGATGCTTACATGAGCAAAATACGCAGCCACACCTTGACAACGGATGAAATACGGATTACTGTGCCGGGAACATTTCGGCGTATTACAGCCGTACAATATGGTCCATATTTTTATACGTTTAGTGTAAATCCAGCCTAACAGTCCCAAAAGCCCCCACCTGCTGTCATTTGGACTTTATTATATCGCTCATTGTTCTCCTCTGCTCGCAGGTAGAGCACGGGAGAAAGACAGCCGGCTTCAGCACCAGCCACTTACAGCGGCTTATAGTAGCGCTACTTCCCCGGCGGCTGTCCGTGCACACGGAGGACAGTGTGCACTGTTCTCCGTGTGCACGTGTGCGCAACGTTTCGCGGTCCGTGTGAAAACGGACATGTCTGCATGTTTTGCATACGGACACACGGTCCGTCAAAACACACTGACATGTACGTGGACCCATTCATTTGAATGGGTCTACGTGTGTCAATGTCTCCGGTACGTGAGAAAACTGTCACCACATGTACCGGAGACACTGACGTGTGAAAGGGGCCTTATTACTAGCCAAATATAAAATGCTGCAACTTATGATTTTTTGTTCACCACCTATGAACCACTTCTTCTTGCACTTGCCTCCAGAACTCATAATTCACTCTGGAAAAGAGCTAAAATCCATCTACAGTGGGTATGGAAAGTATTCAGACCCCTTTAAATTTTTCATTCTTTGTTTCATTGCAGCCATTGGTAAATTCAAAAAAAGTTCATTTTTTTTTCTCATCAGGGTATGTGCACATGTTGCGGATTTGCCTGTGGAATTTTCTGTGCAGATTCTTCCTCTCTTGGCAGAAAACGCAGGTAAAAATCTGCGCGTTTCTGATGTGTTATAGTTGATATATCTATATTCAAAAAAAGCAGAGCAGCACTATAAAAAAGCAATGAGTCCGGGCGCAAAAAGCCCCTAAGGCAAGTACCAAACCTTGTATCCAGTAATCCAAAGAAAACAGGAGCAGCACACTGTAATAAGTGAAAAAAAGAGCTATTTTATTTTAGCCCATAATGGCGACGTTTCGGTCCTGACTCCTGAGTGCAGACCTTGAAAAATAACTAGTGTCCCACGACAATCTCCCCTATAGAGCTGTCACATTGGGAGATGTGACCGCTCTATAGGCCTCCCGCGATGCACTGACAGGAGGTAAAGGCTCCTGCAGAGCATCACTGAAGAGGTAACCGGAGTTCGTGCTCTCACTTTACGGCATAGCTGCATAAGAATTTTCTCACACAGCGTTGCCGGTGACAGCATGAACTTAGGTGACTTCTTTCCCGGAGGGATACACCGCAGAGGTTACCTCCGGTCAGTGCATGCCAGAGGGCCGACGTCACTGTTCTACACGGGAGATCGCCGTGGGACCTCGTTATTTAATGGACTATGACGTAAAGGTAAGTATAGGTTGGTTTATTATTTTATTTTTGTTACAGGAGAAAGAGGGCGTCGGGGACTAGGTGACTGGTGAGTATGTACTGTATGTTGTATGTACTGTATGTGTATATGTATGTACTGTATGTTTGTTTGTTTTTTTACTACTGAACACATGCATTGTCTGATGGGACTACTGCCCCATCATCAGCTAATGCTGTCACTGTTATATGTGACAGTATTCATAGCCAGATTGGAGTAGTAGTTCCATCACACGATGCCTGGCCACACAGACCCGCACACACACAGAGAAACACGCACATAGTCTCTGCCCACACTCTCTTCCTCCTCCCTATCTGCAGCATTTCTTGCACACTTCTCCGCAGCAAAACCGCAAATATTTTTACACTTGCTGCGGAATTGACTGACTCAATGGAAGTCAATGGGTGCAGAAACGCTACAGATCCGCAAAAAGAATAGACATGCTGCGGAAAATAAAACGCTGCAAATCCGCGCAAATTTTTCAGCAGCATGTGTACAACAATTCTTAATTTCCCATTGACTAACATTGGCTATGCACTACACTGTGGATTTGATGCAATTCCGCGTGTCCAAAAAAGCTGCAGATCTGCATCAAAATCCGCAACGTGTGCACATAGCCTAAATGTACACTCGGCACCCCCTATTGACTGAAAATAACAGAAATGTAGAAGTTTTTGTAAATGGGATGCAGAGTGTACATTAATGAGAAAAAAAATAACTTTTTAAAATTTACCAAATGGCTGCAATGAAACAAATAGTGAAAACTTTAAAGGGGTCTGAATACTTTCCGTACCCACTGTAGGTCAAAAAAGAACGGACCACCAGATCGCTAAAATGTCAGTTTATAGATGCCTATTGAAGTCCATGGAAAGGAGATGGGGAGCATGAGAGAGAAGCACAGTGATAGGACAGGTAGAGGAAAACACAGACCTGCTGCTTATTTTAATAACTGCCCCCAGTGCTGGATTAACAGCTACACTGCTGTGTAGTTCTGTACAGTGCCCCCACCATGATACTTCAGTTAATAAGGGTGGTGCTACATAGACAAAGACGAGCATTAATCCCTCGTGTCTTTGTCTACTATATATTGATGACATCATGGCTTTCAATCTCTACCCAATAGCTCAGAAGTAACTGAAAATAAGAATCCAGCCGATAGGAGTTAGCGAAAAATTCAGGATACACCAAATAGCTCTAAACTACAAAAGGATATCTTGTATAGCTGCCAACATCTGACTCCAAGACATCACAAACTTGGTTCATTAACCGCTCCACCATATGCAGGAAGTCTAACAGGCAATAATTCGACAGAATTTGAAGAAACCAGACTACTCACTCTTCGCAGTCTTCATGAGACAAAGTCCTCTCATATTTTATTCGGCAGAACCAGAAGTGGATTGTGAAAAGACATGACACTTTCTCACTTATCACTTGATGTACTGCTGAACAAAATATGAAAAGATTTTGTCCCAGGAAGACTGCTAAGCGTGAGTAGTCTAGTTTCTTCAAAATCTGCTG
Source organism: Oophaga sylvatica (assembly GCA_033576555.1). Classification (NCBI taxonomy): domain Eukaryota; kingdom Metazoa; phylum Chordata; class Amphibia; order Anura; family Dendrobatidae; genus Oophaga; species Oophaga sylvatica. The sequence goes on from JARQOD010000001.1 coordinate 342,174,932, forward strand.
AATTAATGCCAGTGTGTGGGAAAAACACAATATTCCAGTCATATAATGGCCAGAAATAGTGTTATTCTTCATGTATATACACAGGACAGTTATTCTGGAGAGTTATACTGATTTTTTAATTGTTCAGAATCTCTTTATTGTACAGAATTTGGACTTTAGGGAAATAGTGCTAAATGGACTTGTCCCACCATCCACTCTATACAATTTCTGTATTTAACTGGCGGTGCTGCTGTTTCTGACATGCAGAGGACTGCACACCTGTTACTAGCTGTGCTCTATTCCTCCATCCGTTTATGGTAGCCAAGTTCGGAGTGTGGAAAAGGAGGAAAGCATCAAAGTCTTCAGGGAGGGAAAAATCATACAGGCTGTACTGTGAGAGTATACAGGTTGGGAGGAAAGCAAACAATTTGTGGGGGGGGGGTTGAATTACAAAGATTGTGTTTGTGCACAGAGAGATTGCAAAATTGGCAGAGGCAATCATGCCCTCCTCATTCTGTGCTCATCAGCACAGTGGAGTAGATCCTACATGGGATTTAGAAGATAAAACTAATGCATGATTGCTGCTTCGCTGAAATATTACACTTAGTGAAGGCAACAGCATCTTAGAGTAAGGCAAAGTTCACATCATGTTTTTTCCACATCTCAGTGGCTCCTGAAAACAGGATTTAGGCGTGTCCACCAACAGGTCTGTTGACTTTAGGGAAGCAGAAGGAGTCAATTTGTGCTCTGCCTGACCTCATTTTTGTCAGTGTCCATGTGATGAAACGGGCACACGGTCCGCCACACGGTAGCCCGGGGTATCACGGCTTGTGATCGCTCCGTGCCGCAAATGTGACGAAAACGCGCACACACACGACGGCTGCTGCCGTCCGACCCAGTAAACTGCAGGGATTTATAATTATCCCACTTCCACTTAGGAACTTGCAGCCCTCTGGCGCCCCCCTTACCCTCAGGTCAGTCAGGGAACTGCACCTAGGATAATTAGTCACCAGACGGGTCACTTGGATGTGTGCTGGCTATTGGGCACGCTGCAGTGAGGGAATTATAATTACTCCGGGCCGCAGCCAGGCAATACACTTATAAAACCCGCTCCGTCACTGCCAACGCCACCCCATAGGTCAACACTTTACACCCCGTCTTTTAAGCTGCCACCAGCTACGGTTTACTTTAGGAACAATTTATCAAGAGGGTCCGTAGCAACCCCAAAACAGTAGCATAGTACTTCAGGCACGTGCAAATTCGTTTATAGAGCAGGAGAATCAAACTAATAATTTTATAGGTTTATTCCTTAAAAACAGGCAGTGCTTATACAATATAAAAAGATGTAACAAGCTGAGGCAATATAGTTATGTACAAGGCAGTTAGAAAATAAAATAGGATTAAAAGTGGAAAAACTCACATGGTAGTTACAGGCAAGACTGGCTGGGGGAGGAGCCACACGTCATAGTTCATTTGCAGATCTCTTAGTCAGGACATCACAGCATGGACTGCGCAAGGGGGGCTCACCACAAGACTTATACCTGTGGGCTGCTGACCTCACAAAAAGGGGATGGTTTTTCTGGCCACCTCCCCAGGCTAAAAGTCATGGTTTAAGCTCTGGAAGATTATCAGGAGCATATTTCATCCTGAGAACCTCGCAGAAGAGTGGCAGACCTATCAATGAGCTTACTTTAAAATGACGGTTCCAATGAGCCCAAACTTGGAGGAAATAGTTCATGGGGGATCCGAGAATTCCATTTCTCGGGTTCTGTGGGAGTTACGGGTTCACCTGTACCACGGGAACGATGTCGGTCGGTGTATGTTTCAAAACAGTGACTTTCGTGTTTCTGACGCAACTTCCCACCGTGTTATAAGCCAAAAGAATGAATCCTCATAATGGCTGCTATGAAAGGAAAGCGCATGTGAAGACAATGGGGACCCCCTACGGTGAGGCGGGAAAACTCCAGCACTGGTAGCTTCAGATTACACTACTCGTGTGCAGGCTGGGGGTTGATGAGAAGCATGAGAGAGGGAGGGGGGGGAACTTTGCTCAGTGGGCTGTCAGCAGTAAAAAAAAGATGAGGACTGTAGTTCTGCACAGCACAAGACATGGAGCTTCCAGTATCATCACACCTCCCCCCCTTAGAGGGCGCTACGGAGGCATGACCTGTCGGTAATCCGACATGCGCACCTCAGCGGGTTCGCCACGTCGTGATAACCCATCAGCATTCCCATGATCGCTGCCTTTCTTGTGTTGTACGGCAAAATCATACTGCTGTAGGGCAAGACTCCAGCGTAGCAACCTACCATTGGTTCCGGACACTGTGTGCAGCCAGCTCAGAGGGTTGTGGTCGGTGACCACCTTGAAGGTGCGCCCGTACAGGTAGGGCTGCAAACGTTGCAGCGCCCAGACCATGGCCAGGCACTCCTTCTCGATGGTGGAGTATGCCACTTCCCTCGGCAGAAGTTTCCGGCTCAGGTACAACACGGGGTGCTCCTGGTTCCCCGAATCAACCTGGCTGAGTACAGCACCGAGGCCAAATTCGCTGGCGTCAGTCTGTACCAGGAATGGCCGACTGCTGTCGACGGCTTTCAACACTGGAGAGCTGCACAGGGCTGTTTTCAAAGCTCGGAATGCCGCCTCACAGCCATCTGTCCAGCTGACTGTTTGGGGTAGACCGCCCTTGGTGAGGTCCGTCAAGGGTTTTGCAATGGCGCTATAGTTCGGTACGAAACGCCTATAGTACCCTGCAGTGCCCAGGAAGGACTTCACCTGCTTTTTGGTCCTGGGGTGGGCCAGGACACGATCGCGTCCACTTTCTCGGGCTCCGGACTCATGGAACCCCTGCCTACCCGGTGCCCCAGGTAGTGGACCTCCCTCGTGCCCATCTGGCATTTTCCCGGCTTGATGGTCAGACCTGCCTGGCGAATACGCTCGAGCACCTCCTGGAGATGCTGAAGGTGTTCCTCCCAGGTGGAACTGAAGACGGCAATGTCGTCCAGGTACGCCACAGCGTACTCCTCCAGTCCCTGAAGCAGGTGGTTGACCATCCGCTGAAAAGTGGCAGGGGCATTCTTCATGCCGAAAGGCATGACCGTGGACTCGTACAGTCCAAAAGGGGTGATAAAGGCGGATTTCTCCTGCGCCGCAGGGCTCAGGGGAATCTGCCAGTATCCCCGGCTTAAATCCATGATGGATATGTACTTGGCATTCGCCAACCGCTCCAGCAGATCCTCGATGCGTGGCATTGGGTGCGCATCGGAGGTAGTGATGGCGTTGAGCCCCCTGTAGTCCACGCAGAACCGGGTGGTCCGATCCTTTTTTGGCACGAGAACTACAGGTGAGGCCCACGCGCTTTTGGACGGTCGGATCACCCCCAGCTGCAACATCTCCTGGATCTCCTGGCGCATAATCTGCTGCACCTCCTCAGAGATGCGATAAGGTGTCCGCCGTAACGGGGCGTGATTCCCGGTGTCCACCTCGTGGACTGCCAACTTGGTCCTTCCGGGTTGGTTAGTGAACACAGCCCGAAAGGATTCCAGAGTGGTCAGCAACTGCAACCGCTGGGAGGCGGTTAGTGAGGCATTTACCTCCATGTCCTCAATGGACCCATTGGCCTTGGCTTGGGCCAGCATGTCCAGGAGGGGATCCTCCTCCCCGTCCTCGGGCAGGTTGCAGACCGGTAGGACGCAGGCTTCACGTTCGTGATGGGCCTTCATCATGTTGACGTGAAAGGCCTTGCGCCTACCCCGAGTGTGGTCAAGCGTGACCACGTAGGTGACTGGGTTGAGCCGTTGGTGCACGACGTACGGGCCTTCCCAGGCTGCCTGAAGCTTATCCTTTGGTACGGGTACCAGCACCCACACCTTTTGACCCACCTGGTAGGTCCGCTCCCGGGCGTTCTGGTCGTACCAGTGCTTCTGGTCAGCCTGAGCCTGCGTCATGTTGTCATGCACCAACTGCGTCAAGGTCTGCATCTTGTCGCGGAAGCGCATGACATAATCCACGATGGACACTTCTGTGGGGTTTGGCTCATCTTCCCAGGATTCTCTTATCAACCCAAGGGGTCCCCGGACTCGCCTGCCATACAGGAGCTCAAAGGGGGAGAACCCCGTCGAGGCCTGCGGGACTTCTCTGTAGGCAAACAGCAGGTGTGGGAGGTACCGCTCCCAATCGCGCCCCTGGGTCTCAACCAGCATGCGGACATCTGTTTGAGGGTACCGTTAAAGCGTTCACACAAACCATTGGTCTGTGGGTGATACGCACTTGATACCATACGCGTCACCTGCATTTTGCTGCAGAGAGCCTTCATTAGGCAAGACATAAATTGGGTCCCTCGATCGGTAAGCATCTCCCTGGGAAATCCTAACCGTGAAAAGATGGTCACCAGTGCATCCGCCACCTTATCTGCCTTAGTTGAGGACAGAGCTACTGCCTCCGGGTACCGGGTAGCGTAGTCTACCACAGTAAGGATGTATTGCTTTCCAGAGCGGCTGGCGACGGCCAGCGGGCCCACAATGTCCACCGCGATCTTCTGGAAAGGCTCCTCTATCACTGGCAACGGGATCAGGGGAGCCTTAAGAGCAGGCCCCACCTTCCCCACTCTTTGACAGGTGATACAGGAGTGGCAGTAGTTAGTCACATCTGTCCCCATCTTGGGCCAATAGAAGTGTTGAGACAGCCGTGCCTTAGTTTTGCTGATCCCCAAGTGTCCAGCGAGTGGAATCTCATGGGCAATCCTCAACAACTCACCTCGGAACTGGTGCGGGACGACCAGCTGTTTTTCCCTCAACCACTCCTTTTGGGAATCTCCGGGTACTGTCTCCCGGTACAGCCTTCCTCGTTCCCAGAACACCCTCTCCTTATCAGTCACGGAGGTGGGCGTCTCAGCGAGGTGCCTCAAGTTCTCGAGGCTCGCATCTGAGTGCAAAGCGGCCTGGAACTCCTGGCTGGAGGCAGCCAGAAGTGACGTGAGGGTTCCTTCCTCACTGGGACCCTCTGGGACCGGCTCTGGGTCCACCTCTGGTTCAGTCTCTCCTGTAGCGGAGGAGGGTCCAGATGGCAGGGCGCTACCTGCGATCCGGGCACTCTGACTGCGGGTGACAGCAGCTACATATGCAGTCTCCCCGGGGATTTCTATAGACCCATCAGCCTGCGCTGCTAGGGGCTCTACCTCCCCATCCACCCCCAACACTTCAGGAGCAGTGCTACTTATGGGCCAGTTACCTTCCTCGGTGGCACTGGTCAGTGTCATGGCGTCACCTTCCTCACGGTTCCCATGCACCTCCCCATTTCCTTGAGCACTGTCGTTTGCTCCTGCTAGGGGTTCCTCAGCCGTCTCACTCCGCAGAGCGACGTAGCTGAACGCTCCTGTACCTGTGGACACATCTACCACTTCAGAGAAAGGGTTAACAGGTTCAGATGGCACAGATACATCACTATCAGCAGCACTCCTAGGGAAAGAAAGGTTATCAGTTGCATAATCACTTCGCAAAGCATTGGCTGGTAACACATTCAGTTTCCCATCATCATCAACATCAACATCATGGTTAACGTTAACCTTATTATCAGATTGGGGAGGGGTGTCAGGGACATAGTACGCGACCATCCTCCCCAGATCAGTCCCCAGTAAAACATCAGTGGGCAGGTTTTCGGACACCCCCACTTCCTTCACCCCGCTCCCGGCACCCCAGTCGATGAAAACTCGGGCTATCGGCAAGGGGTAGTGGACGCCCCCAATCCCTGTGACAGTTAGGGTTTTCCCCGGAATCAACTCTTCAGGGGCCGCCAGTTCGGGTCGGATGAGGGTTCGTTCAGCCCCGGTGTCATGTATAGTGTACAGTTCCTATAGCGTCTTGTGCTTGGGTGCGAGGAAAACACATGAGACATAGGTTGATATGAAATTACTTGTATTACTTCATACAAGCATGCAGAAAAGGTCACACAGTTTGCAGGAACAGAGGCAGGAGAACACAGCAGGCCAGAGTAACTTCAAGCTCTACAATAACTCTCCAAGCAGGTTCAGGATCTCTTCTCTGTACCGTAATTCCTCTGCAAACATGGATTCACCAGACAGCAGGTTTCCAAAGTCCAAAAGTGTTCCAAAGTTCCTCAGTAGGAAATAGCTGGAGTCCAAAATCCTAGGTTTCCAGGAGTCAGGTCACAGGCTGACTGAGGCTTGATTCAGGAGCACTGATTGTTCAGCTGAGGCTGCTTAAGAAACAAGAGGGAGAGAATCAGGGCGGGAACATGAAAACTGGAAACTCCATATTAACTGAGGGCAAGAGCTGCAGGAAGACAGAAAGCAAAATGGCCGACGGAAAACTGAGTTTCAAGGAACATGTCAAAAGAGACAAAGAACCTTACATTACTCCCCCCTTAAGGACAACCTCCGGTTGACCTCAGACCAGGCTTGTCAGGGTACCTCTGATGAAACTGGCGGAGCAGGCGAGGAGCATTTACATTATTGACTGGTTCCCATGAGTTGTCCTCCACTGGGTAGCCCTGCTATTTAATCAAATATTGCAACTGATTTCTGTACAACCTGGAATCTAGAATCCTTTCCACCATAAATTCTTCCTGACCATCGACCAGCACTGGGTCAGGGCAAGGAGAAGAGCGTCCAGGAAACGTATTGGGTGTTGCAGCCTTTAGTAGGGATACATGAAAGACAGGGTGGATTCTCATAGTTCTGGGCAGTTGAAGACGACAAGCAACAGCACTTATAATCTTACTGATCTTATAAGGTCCAATGTACTTATGTCCCAATTTAGACGATGGAATCTTTATTTAAGATTTCTGGTTGACAGCCAGACCAAATCTCCTACCTTGAACGCTGGTGCAGGTTTACGAAATTTATCTGCTGCTTTCTTGTACCTTTCCTGAGCCAATTCTAGATTTTCCTTTAGAAGATCCATATTCTTTTGTAAAGAAGTGATTCTTTCAGCCACTGCCGGCAAGGGCGTATCTATGGGAAATCGAGGAAGAATGTTAGGATGATAACCTAGATTGGAGTAAAAAGGAGACTGCTTAGTGGAGGCGCTCTGAGAGTTATTATAAGAGAACTCAGCCAGTGGAAGTAGATCCACCCAATCATCTTGTAGGTGGCAGATAAAGCAGCGGAGATACTGCTCCAGGGTCTGATTGGTTCGTTCTGTCTGTCCATTAGTCTGGGGATGAAAAGCAGAAGAAAGGTTTACTTTAATGTCCAATGCGGCACAGAAATTTTGCCAAAACCTTGAAGTGAATTGCACCCCTCGATCCGAAATGACCTCATCCGGTACTCCATGTAAGCGAAACACATTCTTAATCATCAAGTCTGATGTCTGTTTTGCAGTGGGTAAGCCGACACAAGGGATAAAATGAGCTGGCTTTGTTAGACGATCAACCACCACTAGAATGGTGTTCTTCCGTTGAGAGGTTGGTAACTCCACAATGAAGTCCATAGAAATGGATCCCCATGGGCGGGACGGGGTGGGAAGAGGTTGTAACAGACCAGTTGGTGAGGAGCGAGGTGTTTTGCATCTTGCACAGACTTCACATGAAGTGACATAGTTTAAAACATCTTTCCTGTAAGTGGGCCACCAAAAGAAACGAGAAAGAAATTCTTGTGTCTTTAGAATTCCCCTATGCCCGGCTATCTTGGAATCGTGGATGAGTTGCAATACTCTCAATCTGACTGTTTCAGGTATATACAGACGTTGTCCCTGAATCCACACACCATTCTTAAAGACAAGACTTACGTCCCTTGGGGGTTGAGCCAACAAAGAATCCGCATGGTATGCTTCCTTGATGTCCTTAAGTAGGTCTTGATTATGAATCACTCCCAGGAATCTAGAGTCAGGAAGAATAGTCTTAGGAGGAGTAAGTGGACGTGTCTCTGCTGAATGAATCCTAGAGAGTGCATCAGCCTTTCCATTGCGCGATCCTGGTCTATAAGAAATTACAAAATTAAATTGGTTTAGGAAAAGATTCCAGCGAGCCTGGCGAGGAGACAGGCACTTAGCCGACCTGATAAATTCAAGGTTACGATGGTCTGTCAGGATGACTATTTGCTGTGCAGCTCCCTGAAGAAGGTGTCTCCATTCCTTGAAGGCGGCAATAATGGCCAACAATTCTCTATTGCCCACATCGTAGTTCCTCTCAGCCGAAGACAACTGCTGGGAAAAGAAGGCACAGGGATGCAAGACATTCTTCTCACCTGTTCTCTGAGAGAGTACAGCTCCAACGGCACAGTCTGAAGCATCCACCTCTATTATGAAGGCAAGCTCGGGGTTGGGATATACTAAGCTAGGTGCGGTGGTAAATTTATCCTTTAAACAGAAAAATGCTTCCTGAGCTTGCGGGGTCCAGGAGAACTTAGACTGTTTCCGGGTAAGTTGGGAGATAGGTGACACTACCTCAGAGAAATTCCTAATGAAACGTCTATAGAAGTTGGCAAACCCGATGAAGCGCTGCACTTCCTTCACATTTCTAGCAATTGGCCAATCCTTGATGGCTTGGGTCTTGCTTCCATCCATACTAATCCCTTGTGTAGATAGTACATACCCCAGAAATTGAATTTCGGTCCTATGGAATTCACACTTTTCAAGTTTGATGTAAAGATGGTTTTGTCTTAGACGTTCCAAGACCATTCTCACATGTCCATGATGTTCCTCTGTGGAGTTAGAAAAAATTAGAATATCATCCAAATAAATCACCACGAATGTATCTAGGAGATCCCTGAAGATGTCATTCACCAAGTGTTGGAAAGTGGCTGGGGCGGTACTCAGACCAAAAGGCATAACTAGATATTCAAAGTGTCCATAGCGTGACCTGAATGCAGTCTTCCATTCATCCCCAGGTCTAATACGGACCAAGTTATAGGCCCCACGGAGATCCAGTTCAGAGAAAATTTTGGCGTGCCGCACTCTCTCCAACAACTCAGGGATTAAAGGCAATGGATAACGGTTTCTAATAGTAACCTTATTGAGTTCCCTATAGTCTATGCAGGGTCTCAGAGATCCATCTTTCTTCTTCACAAAGAAGATGGGTGCACCTGCGGGAGATGAAGAGGGGCGTATGAAGCCTTTGGCTAGATTTTCATCTATGTAGTCTTTCAAAGCTTTTAGCTCGGGCCCCGCTAGGGGGTAGATCTTACCAAAAGGTATCTCGGCTCCAGGCAATAATTCGATTGGACAATCATATGGACGGTGAGGAGGAAGCTGATCAGCATTCTTCTTGTCACATAAATCCACATAGTCCTGGTATACAGCTGGTAGTTCAGGGACTGACATGGTTCTTTTAGGAACAGAGCAAGCTGAAACTCCTTGACTCATCTGTTTCTCCGGAAAATGTAATTCCTTGGTCTCCCAGTTAATCGTAGGATTCTGCGCCTGCAGCCATGGTAGCCCTAGAATAATGGGAAAGTGGGGAGAAGAGATAAGCATAAAAGACATTTTCTCCTGATGATCTTTACCCATAAGGACCCTCAAAGGCTCTGTTTCTTGATCCACTGGTCCAGAGGTCAGCAGGGAGCCATCCACAGTCTCCATCTGTACTGGAGTAGCCTTCTTCACTGAACGTATCCCCTGTTTCAGAGCAAAGGAGATATCCATAAAATTTCCACTTGCTCCTGAGTCGATCATAGCAGAGCTAGACACCCAGACTGAGTCCACCCAGAGTTTGATGGAAAGGAAGCAATGAGAATTATTTATTTTACAACTCAGCTGGGACACCGCTGAGGAAACTTGAAAAATTGCAGCGTTTATACCGTCATTGTCCCCAGAACTAACAGAGTTTAAGTCCGAAAAATCAAGATCTCTTGCAGCAGATCTCTCTGGAGTCTGAGGCTCGGACATGACAGAGCTCCTCTCGCAACACTCACAGTGAATGACTGCTGCAGTAGTCTTACGAGAACGGCTGGGGCAGTTTATAATGAAGTGCCCTGACTTACCACAGTAAAAACATAGATTTTCCTTTATACGATGTTCTTTGCGTGCATCACTAACCCGTCTTTGTAAAGAGTCCACCTGCATGGGTTCAGGTTCTGGTTCCCTTGTGATCCTACTCAAAGGTTCCTTAGCTGAGGAGGGAGGTAGGAAAAGGTTAGTGCGATTATTTTCGAACCATCTCTCTTGTCTGCGTTCAGTCAGACGAGCATCAATACGGATACAATAGTTAATAAAGTCACCTAACGCAGTGGGAGGGTCGGCACGAGCAAGTTCATCCTTAATCAGTGGAGACAACCCTTTCCGAAAAATAGATTTTTTGGCGGAAGTGTCCCAAGTGGTATCAAGAGCCCATCTCCTGAAATCCAAGGCATATTCGGCTACTGAACGCTTACCTTGGCGCAAAGTTAACATGGCTGCTTTCAGCTGTTGCACCTCGATTGGGGTCATCAAACACCTGCCCCATGGCTGAAATAAAAGCATCAAGGTGATTCAAACAATCATCCTCAGTCTCAATCAGAGGGTTTGCCCACATCAAAGCCTTATTGGTAAGCAACATGATTATAGTAAGCACTTTGGATCGTTCAGTGGGAAATTGTGAAGCATGTGCAGAGAAAAATAGATTGCATTGGTTAATAAATCCCCTGAATTTCTCACGTTCACCGCCAAAACGAAAAGGAGGTAACTTGGGGATCCCAGAACTCGGGGTTATGGCAGGAGCCTGGACTCGTTCCTCTAGAGCCTCAATCCTGGCTCGTAATTCCTGAGTAGTTTGTCCAAACACTTGCAAATTATGATTAGTGAGGTCCTGTAGGCTTGCAAAACGGGTCTTTATAGTCTGTATATCTGCAAGGATTGTATCAGTCACTCCGCAAAGCTCCTTTATGCGGGCCTCCATCTTCCAGATCTTTTAAGGCAGAAGTGCTGGAAGGAGAAGAGGAAAGGAAAAAAAAAAAACAATAGTGTTTACCTGTGGTAACACTCCAGAGTAACATTTAAGGGAATGCGCTCACCTGGAATGGTTGTGAGAAGTCACAACCACTGTCATCACAGAAGGTATTAAACGGACATCTGATATCCACAGTCACAGCAGACACGGCTTTCCCAGACCCAGCAGACACTAAACATTGGCTCCTGAATCTTGTCATGTATAGTGTACAGTTCCTATAGCGTCTTGTGCTTGGGTGCGAGGAAAACACATGAGACATAGGTTGATATGAAATGACTTGTATTACTTCATACAAGCATGCAGAAAAGGTCACACAGTTTGCAGGAACAGAGGCAGGAGAACACAGCAGGCCAGAGTAACTTCAAGCTCTACAATAACTCTCCAAGCAGGTTCAGGATCTCTTCTCTGTACCGTAATTCTTCTGCAAACATGGATTCACCAGACAGCAGGTTTCCAAAGTCCAAAAGTGTTCCAAAGTTCCTCAGTAGGAAATAGCTGGAGTCCAAAATCCTAGGTTTCCAGGAGTCAGGTCACAGGCTGACTGAGGCTTGATTCAGGAGCACTGATTGTTCAGCTGAGGCTGCTTAAGAAACAAGATGGAGAGAATCAGGGAGGGAACATGAAAACTGGAAACTCCATATTAACTGAGGGCAAGAGCTGCAGGAAGACAGAAAGCAAAATGGCCGACGGAAAACTGAGTTTCAAGGAACATGTCAAAAGAGACAAAGAACCTTACACCCGGTGTCCTTGAGGCCTGTAGCAAGACGGGCCCCCACGCGGATGGGCTGCACGTTGTCATCAACCCTCCCCACCACACCACCCACCAAAGGAACAGAGGCGTTGGGCCCGGAGGCCTTGGCTGGGGGGTTCTTCTGCCTCTCCGGACAGGTGGCGCTGATGTGTCCAGTCCTTTTACAGGAGAAACACTGGCGGGGGTCTGATGTAGGCCTGGCGCTGGCAAAGGGGATAGTGCCTCCAGAGGGACGACTGGCAGGGGCACTGGGGTTGGTTGCAGGCTTACCCCCTCCCCAGCGGGCGGCGACGGGCTTCCGCACCTCGGTTTTCCGGTTGGCCTCATAGCTGTCGGCGATCCGTGCTGTTGTGACCGCGTCCTCCGATTCTCGGTCCAGGATGAACTGTCGGACCTCAGCTGGGCACAGATGCAGGAACTGGTCTTTGATCATCAGGTCTCTCAGCTCCTCAAAGGTGTCAACTGACAGTCCATGGATCCACTGGTCAAAGTGGTTCCTAAGTCCTTGCACCACATCGCTATAACTGTCGTGTGGGCCACGTTGGAGGTTCCGGAACTTCTTTCGGTATACCTCAGAGGTTAGCTGGTACTTGGCAATCAGGGCCTGCTTGATGGCCTCATAGTCACTGTCTTGATCTGACGTGAGGGAAGCAAACGCCTCCAAAGCTTTGCCCTGGCCCATTGTTCGGCAGGCAGCCGGTACTGTCTGCAGACTTTCTCAAAGGCCCGCAGAAAAGTGTCCAAGTCTCCGTCCTTTTCCATCACGGGAAAGTGCTCCGGTCGGGGCTTCGGACTCTGAGAGCTGCTGGGTGTACCGCTCAGGGCTGTGGAGGGCGTTGCCCCTTGTCTGAGCAGCTCCAGTTCATGGGCTCTCTGAGCTTCCCGCTCGGCTCTCTCAGCCTCCCGCTCGGCCTCTCGCTGGGCTTGGCGCTCGGCTCTCTCAGCCTCCCGCTGGGCTTGGCGCTCGGCTCGGGCCTCCTGCTGGTATTGCTGAATCAGCTTCAGGCGCTCCTCCCGGTCGTCGGTGGGGAGACCCTCCAGGGCCGCCTGCAGGTAAGGGTCCAACCCGCCCTGGGTGTAAGCATGTAGGGTTTGGGCCTCTGCTGCAGCACCACCTTGGCTTGGGCCGGCTTCTGTGCCCGACACACTCTGATGCTCTTCCAGTTCCTTCAGGGCCTGGACCAGTCGGGCTTTGGTTTGGTTCTTGTGGTCAAGGCCGTGGTACACGCAGATTCCCACAAGAGTGTCCCTGTTCTGCTTTTCGAACCAACTTGCTCCTCTTGTAGCCATGTTTGCCAAATAAAAGATAGGATAGAAAAACAAAGAGAAGGGAGGGGTAACCGCAAGTACACACAATTGTCTCAGGACTAATAAACACTGAGTCTGTTCTCCAAAACTTTAGTTGCAGGGTCCCTGAAGAACCGTGCAAGTTTTTTTAGTGAATGGAATGATTGCTCAAACCAGATCACTAATGCTCTATAATCCCACCGCTCTGCCACCACATGTCATGAAACGGGCACACGGTCCGCCACACGGTAGCCCGGGGTATCACGGCTTGTGATCAAATGTGACGAAAACGCGCACACACACGACGGCTGCTGCCGTCCGACCCAGTAAACTGCAGGGATTTATAATTATCCCACTTCCACTTAGGAACTTGCAGCCCTCTGGCGCCCCCCTTACCCTCAGGTCAGTCAGGGAACTGCACCTAGGATAATTAGTCGCCAGACGGGTCACTTGGATGTGTGCTGGCTATTGGGCATGCTGCAGTGAGGGAATTATAATTACTCCGGGCCGCAGCCAGGCAATACACTTATAAAACCCGCTCCGTCACTGCCAACGCCACCCCATAGGTCAACACTTTACACCCCGTCTTTTAAGCTGCCACCAGCTACGGTTTACTTTAGGAACAATTTATCAAGAGGGTCCGTAGCAACCCCAAAACAGTAGCGTAGTACTTCAGGCACGTGCAAATTCGTTTATAGAGCAGGAGAATCAAACTAATAATTTTATAGGTTTATTCCTTAGAAACAGGCAGTGCTTATACAATATAAAAAGATGTAACAAGCTGAGGCAATATAGTTATGTACAAGGCAGTTAGAAAATAAAATAGGATTAAAAGTGGAAAAACTCACATGGTAGTTACAGGCAAGACTGGCTGGGGGAGGAGCCACACGTCATAGTTCATTTGCAGATCTCTTAGTCAGGACATCACAGCATGGACTGCGCAAGGGGGGCTCACCACAAGACTTATACCTGTGGGCTGCTGACTTCACAAAAAGGGGATGGTTTTTCTGGCCACCTCCCCAGGCTAAAAGTCATGGTTTAAGCTCTGGAAGATTATCAGGAGCATATTTCATCCTGAGAACCTCGCAGAAGAGTGGCAGACCTATCAATGAGCTTACTTTAAAATGACGGTTCCAATGAGCCCAAACTTGGAGGAAATAGTTCATGGGGGATCCGAGAATTCCATTTCTCGGGTTCTGTGGGAGTTACGGGTTCACCTGTACCACGGGAACGATGCCGGTCGGCGTATGTTTCAAAACAGTGACTTTCGTGTTTCTGACGCAACTTCCCACCATGTTATAAGCCAAAAGAATGAATCCTCATAATGGCTGCTATGAAAGGAAAGCACATGTGAAGACAATGGGGACCCCCTACGGTGAGGCGGGAAAACTCCAGCACTGGTAGCTTCAGATTACACTACTCGTGTGCAGGCTGGGGGTTGATGAGAAGCGTGAGAGAGGGAGGGGGGGGAACTTTGCTCAGTGGGCTGTCAGCAGTAAAAAAAAGATGAGGACTGTAGTTCTGCACAGCACAAGACATGGAGCTTCCAGTATCATCACAGTCCACATTTGTAGCACAAAAAATGTTGTTGACTGCTTTCTTGTGCCCGCCTCATAATGATGGACACTGCCAAAAATGAGGTCAGCACAAAGTGTCTCCTTCTGCTTCATTAAAGAGGTTACCAAATCAGAATAAAACACGTTTAAAAATTGGCACAGCCATGTTTTTATCCGGTTTTGGTCATTTCCATCTGGCGGATCTTACCCCCAGCCACTTGGCACTGGTAGCTAGCTATCTAAACCTTTATAGTGGTTTTGTCTTCATACAACCACCCAAGGTGAGCAAGTCTATTATTTTTACTGTCTCCCATATTAACGATTTACCCTATTGTGCACTTCTCCCTTCACAGTCACTGTTTACTACTTAACGAGGTTGTCTGGTCTAAATGTGATGCTGAGTCACTTCTTATGGGCAAGCCGTTAGACAAGGTAGTCAGGAAGCCCGAGGGTAGATACCAGGAGGGCTCGTAGTACAGAGGGGTAAGGCAAGGGCATGGTCAGACAACAGTCCTGGGACAAATGCCAGGAGGGTACGTCAAGACAAGGGAGTACAACAAATGGAGTCTGTGGTCAAGTGCAGGGTCATATACTTGAAGTCAGAGAGCGTTAAAAGAAAAAAAGGGATAATCCACACGAATAGTCACGACAATCCGAGGTACAGCAACAAGATCAAAAAGTCAGACATAGTGCAAGCAAAGCTGCCAATCAGTGGTGTGGGTGATGTTATACACAGATCAAAGTTAATATTAATCAATAGATCTTGGAATAATAATAATTTCCACAAGTGAATGTGTCTAAAAAATGTTCCTGTGCTGAGATAATCTTATAAATGTGCCCCTGCTGTGTACTGTGTAATTTCTGTGTCTGACCGTACAGGACCATGATCTGATCATACCACAGCTCCTGGAAGGGGAGAAAGCAAAAGAGTAAAAAGACATTACAGCATTGGATCACAGCTGATTTTTTTGTGAGGTAAAGCATATCCCTAACTGTTTTTAAAAATTTTTTAACCTCAAAGACAGAATTATTTGTGATCCCATGCTGTGATGTCTGTATACTTTCTTTTGCGTCCTCCCCTGCCCAGGAGCTGTGGTATGATCAGAGCATGTTCCTGTACGGTCAGACACAGCCATTACACAGTACACAGCAGGGGCACATTTATAAGATTATCTCAGCACAGGAAAAAAAATTTTAAACACATCCAATTGTGGAAATTATTATTCCAAGATCTATTGATTAAAAATAACTTTATTTGTGGAAAACCCCTTTAAGTGATACATCACCGGAATTAGGGTCTCCGTCCTTACACTGTACTGCTATCAGACTACACAGCAAAAACCTGCTGACAGATTCCCTTTAAAAGAGATACTCTTTAAAGGAGTCTATATTATTACGCAAATAGTTAGTATAATTGTTCCATGAATGTGATCCAATTTTTTAATAAAAGTTAGGATGAAATATTTGCTACCCATTCAACACTTGAGAGCCAAACAATAGACTGAGATTACAGGGAAGGTTTTCATCATCAATCATGCCACTTGAAAATGTATTACTATTTGTGGGCACCAAAATCTGAAATAAATTTACACTACTAGTAGCCGATTTCTTGCATTGAGAATTTCAGGGCATGCTGTGGATTTCCAGAATGCTTTTTATGATTTGTATTTGACACAGATTTTCACTGTGGATTTAACTCTTCTGTTTCAGGTATAACTTTACAATGTTTCTATATTATGCATTAGTTCCTTGCTGTATGATTACTCATACCACTGATCAATAGTGGGATCATTGGTTTTGAAAAGTAGTCCTGTGTATAGGTGAAGGAGGTAGCCAACAAAATGGTTTTGTGTTTTGCTTTTATTTATTTTTTTGGGGGGTACTCTGAAAATACGCTCTGTGTGAGCACTCTGCATAGTCAGTGTAATAATCTTTTAGGGTGCAAAGAATGAGGAAAGCATCAAATATGGGACGTGGCCGTGTTACTGCTGGTGGTGTAGCTGCTGCAGGGAGAGAGAGGATCTGTGCCTGCTATGCACCCAAATGAAACACCTACCTCTGGTGCACGCAAGCGACAGGACATCCTGCTTAATTTTATAGGCCCAAGTACCGCTGGATGAAAGGTGAGGCCAGAACAGGTAGAGGAGGTTTTAGATTGGATTGCTAAGAGTGCCTTCAGCTCCTTTGCTTTGTCTTCCACCCGGTCCCCTGCTTAGCATACAGAGTTTGCACCTGCAGCCCATGGCCATCTGTCTTCCACTTCACCTCCATGCAAATCAGCCAAGCAGTCAGAGCCCCAAGTCATGTAGCAGTTTCTTCTGCTTTTTGATGACTCCGCTGGCTGAGGTTCCGTGGGTAGTCCACCTGGCCCTGCCGCATAAGTGGAAGAAATTGAGTCCACTGATGCCCAACCACTTGTTCTGTTTGAGTACATTGGAGGGGTAGTGCAAACAGTCAGTAGACCACCGCAGCATATCTCTGATGATGCTGATGATGAAACACAGGTGCCAACTGCTGCAACTTTCTGCCATGTGCAGAATGGCAAGGAGGGCAGGGGTGCGAACTGGAACATCATGCAAGGGATTATTATTATTATTATTTATTTTTTAGAGCACCAATGTTTCTATGGTGGTGTACATGAGGAGGGGTTAGATACAAAACACAAACAGAAATTACAATGAACAAACTAATAGTGACAGACAGGTACAGAGGGGAGAGGACCCTACCCTTGCGGCCTTACATTCTACAGGACAATGGGGAAGTAGACAGTATGTTCAGTGGTTGCAGTAGCTCCGGTGTTGGTGAGGCTGCAGCTCTGGTAGTGGTGAGGTGGCAGAAGGGTCTTTGAAAGCTGTAAGTTGTTCTGAAGGGATGGGTTTTCAAGTTCCGCGTGAAGGTTCCGAATGTAGGGAGGGGATAATCGGACGAGTTGGGCCCCAGAATTCTAGAGGATGGGGGATACTCAAGAGAAGTATTTCAGGCGACTGGATGAGGACGTATGATTCTGAAGGAGACATGCAAATTTTGGGAGGACTAGAGATTACATGGTTGGAGATATCGGGAGATCAGTTCAAAGACATATGGGAGACAGATTATGGACGGCTTTGTAGCTTGAAGTGGATATGTTGTGGAATTGGGAGCCAATGAAGGAATTTGCAGAGGGGAGAAGTGTAGAATTAGCAAGCACAGAGGTGGATTTGTTGGGTAGTAGAGTTAAGGACAGACTGGAGAGGTGCGATGATGCGACCCCACATGGAGTCAATGCCATCCGAATTCAGAGGAAGAAGTCGTGGACAAGCTGCCCCAGCTGCACAGCAAAAGAGGGAGCAGGGTGAAAAAGCACCGTGGCCGGTACTTAGCCAGTACGTCGGCTGCTACTGCCCACTGCGCCGACGAACTGAGCACATCAAAGCCAGCTCAAAGAACCTCCCTGACATAAGACAGGTGGTTTGCACGCTGTGCCGTCAGAGACTGAAGCAAGGCATAAATGATCATAACCTAAGCACCACCTGCATGGCGAGGCATATGAAAGCAAAGCACGAGGTACAGTGGAGAACACACCTGAAAAACCATAAAACATCTGAACGTCCTCCTACTCCCTCTTCTGCTGCAGCCTTTCCCTCTTTCTCCAGCTCCCGAGCAACAGGGCCACCTGGCTCCCCGCAAAGAGAAGATGTGACAGCACCACCACCAGCAGTGTCACCGAGCTTCTCCACACCATCCCAATGAAGTGTTCAGCTATACATTGCCCAAACACTGGATCCAATATTCTACATGTGGCCTCGCAAGTGATTTCTAGAGGGCTAACAATACGTTGAGATCACGGGAACAACAGTATGTGGTTCACAGCCGTCACTACTTTTCCAGGTAGGTCATCCCTACCCTGCACGAACATGCTGCAGACAAAATCAGGTGTGCACTGGGCAACGCCATCAGTCTAAAGGTCCACATAACCACTGATACGTGGACCAGTAAGCACAGAGAGAGACGTTATATCTCTCTAACTGCCCACTGGGTAAAGGTTGTAGCGGCTGGCCCTGAGGCAGAAAACGTTTTGGTGCATGTCCTACCAGAACTGAGGATTGCTGGATGTTTTTGGATGTTTCTCTGTCCAGGTTGCTTCCTCTTCCTACTCCGCTTCCTACACCGCCTCCTTATCTGGTCAGCGTAACGCCTGCATAACCAACTTCAGCACAGCCAGGGGGAAACCACAGTTAGCTGTTCTGAAACTCATCTGTTTGGGGGAAAAAAATCCCATACCGTGCAGGAGCTGTGGACGGGGATCATAAAACAGACTGATAAGTAATTGGTGCAGCTGATCCTCAAGCCTGGCCTGGTGGTGTGCGATAACGGGTTAAATCTCGTAGCAGCTCAGGGCATAGCCCGTTTGATGTACATCACTTGCCTGGCCCATGTGCTGAATTTGGTGCATAGCTCCTGAAAAAATTACCCCGAGATGTCAGGACTGCTGCATTCTCACCCTGCTGCTCGCCTGTCTGCGCTGCAACGTCACTTCTGCATTCCTGTGAATTGCCTCATATGTGACGTACCCACAAGGTGGAACTCCACCTTGCATATGCTGGAATGACTGTGCGAGCAGCAGCAGGCGATAGTGAAGTTTCACGCACAGATCAGTTGCTCTGCTGAACAACACCACTTCACCACCGAGTGGGCCTCCATTCGGGACGTGTGTGCTGCTTCGAGTAATTCACCAACATGGCCAGCGCTGATGACGCCATCATCAGCATTATTATCCCACTACTAAGCCTCCTTGAAAAAGCTCTTAAGGCCATGATGGATCAGATGGTGGCATTAGAGGAAGAGGAACAGGGACCATTTACACCATCATCAGGCCAGTTGTTCACACATGGCTTGGAGGGTGGGTTTCTGTACCAACAGCAACTATGTACACAGTTTTGGAGGATGAGGAGGAGGAACCGTTTTCAAAGCAGGGTGGCACTCAAAGCAAAGGACACAGACGATACACCTCCCACCAAGGACAGCTTGTTGTTACCTCTGGGCAGTCTGGCCCACATGAGCCAAAACATGCTGCTGTGCCTGCACAATGACAGCCGAGTTGCCCGCATTGTTACAAGTGCTGATTACTGGGTGGCCACCCAGCTGGATGCCCGCTACAAGCAAAACGTGCCAACTTTACATCCGTCACTGGATCATGATTGGAAAAAGCGAGAATCCAAGCACACACAGGTAGACACACTACTGATGAAGTCCCCAACTGACAGTGGGGGCTCAGAGCAAGCACAAGACAGAGGAGGAGGAGGAAGTCGTCAACGTAGCTGTGGCATCGACACCACCTGGAAAGAGAGGGTTAGCGCTGTTGAAATGTGGAAAACCTTCCTAGACACACCACAACATCCAGCACCACCTTCTGATATGGTCCGTATTAGCAGAAGGCAGCGTTTGTTATGCTTGTGAAGCAACTCACTCGGTATTAATAGGCTATACAGTAAAAAAACGCAACTGACCCTGCCGGTTCCAGTACAGACTAGATATTCAGACATCACAGTCCCTAGTGGAGCCTGTGGGTACATGGATAGCAGCCCTAGCACACGAACTAGGAGATGGCAATTTGGACCTAACCTGCCAAAATGGCTGTCGAGTTACTTCAAGTTCTTCCTAAAAAAGTGGAGGACAGAGAAGAGTGTGAATTACCTACAAGAGGACAAGAGTGCTGAACAAAGGAAATATCTCAAAGTGAGTAAAGTAAATAACGAATAGCAAAGAATAAAGCAAGTACTGTTAACAAATATACTGTCTACTTACTAAAAGAAAAACAGAAGATAGGTGCAAAATATAGCAAAGAAACAGCAAGGCAAAAATCCTTATCTGAAAGCTGACAGACACGCTCCAAACATCAACAGAATGTCTGAACATCCAAATGAATCTATCACCACCAGGAAATGCCCACCAGGGAACAGAATATAAAGCTACACCCAAAAGGTGATAGGCAGACAAATTAAAATACTTGTGTTAAGCTGCAACCAGAAAACAGATCCCAAAAACCCAGAGAAAAGGTGTGTCTCCTATGGCTTGGCAGAAAGAGAAGACGACCACAGAGCACAAACTGAAGGGATCAAATCGAAGAGCACAACAATTTCAACAACATGGTGGAAGAGTAAGTGTCCACACGTCTCCACGTACTGAGTGATGGGTCTGCCCCATTTAAATTCTGGGTCTCCAAGTTGGATACATGGCCTGAGCTTTCCTTTTATGTCTTGGAGGTGCTGGCCTGCCCTGCTGCAAGTGTACTGTCAGAACGTGTGTTTAGAACGGTAAGGGGTGTGATCTGTGGCGGATGTGCCTGTCCACACGTGGGCAAGCTCACATTCATTAAAATGAACCAGGTGTGGATCCCACAGTACTTGTCCATACCTTTGGCTGAATAGTGAAGTAAGTATACCAGCCGCACCCAGCCATTTTTATACTCCACCACAGTTTGTTCGTTCTAGTTGCCATTTCCGATGTTTTGGGGCCTCTCCAAACTAAAATAAAACCAAAAAACAATGCTGATTTTTTCAGAGCACTCCCACAGAGACGCGTGTAGGATAAACAGAAGCCATTCAGCACAGTATGTCCACAGACAGGGGTGCAGAGTACACAGAGGCTTTTTGGCACAGTACTCCCACAGACAGGAGTGCAGAATACACAGAGGCTTTTTGGCACAGTACTCCCACAGACACGGGTGCAGGCAGAGTACACAGAGACTTTTTGGCACAGTACTCCCACAAACATGGGTGCAGAGTACACAGAGGGTTTTTTGGCACAGTACTCCCACAGACCTGGGTGCAGGCAGAGTACAGAGGCTTTTTGGCACAGTACTCCCACAGACAGGGGTGTAGAGTAAACACAGAGGCTTTTTGGCACAGTACTCTTACACACACAGGTGCAGAAAACACACAGTTGCTTTTTAGCACAGTACTCCCACTGCATCCAGAGTATACACACACAGATGCTTTATTGCAGAGTGCAAATACAGAACCTAGCAATGTACCTCTCTCCAGTTGCGTCCTGTCCCTATGCTATCAGAGCAGAATAGCGGTGGCACCCGCTATTTGGCATTTATACAGGCGGGATCACATGGTGCGTCGGCCAATCACATCCATACCCATACTTCACATAGTGATGACTCTGTAAGTGCCAGAACCTAAAAGCTTGTTGACTAGCTGCGCTGCAGCCTTTCAACAAACTTTATTCAGCACCAAACCCGAAAATGGACTTCCTGTAAAAAGTACATGTTCAGGGGTTTGGTACCGGACACAAGGTGTCTGTGGGAGTACTGTGCTGAATAGTTTCTGTTTACTCTACACACATCTCTTTGGGAGTACTCTGAAAAAATCTGTATTGTTGTTTTTTTTCTTTTGGTTTTAATGTAATTTGGGAGGCCCCAAACATTGGGGATGGCAAATAGAATGAACAAACTGTGGTGGAGTATAACAATAGCTGGGTGAGGCTGGTATACTTCTCTATTCACAAGGTGTCCGGTACGAACCTCAAACTTTACAGTTCAGTTTCGCTCATCCCTAGCTCTAACCCATCATCTTCATATCATGACAGAACTATATAAATATATAGACATACATACTGTAGGGCTTAGTGATGGCCTAATAATAAAATCTCACATTTTATGTGCTCAATTTCATTTCTGATTTTCTTGCTGTTTTTGTTTCCTACAATTAACTATAAAAGGCTATTTCTGGGATGATATAAAATTGACCCCAAGGTAGGGAATGATTACCAAGTACAGAAAAATTAATTATTATGGGAAAAGAAAAAGCAATCTGTCACAAAAATAAGGATATTTAAAATGCATGTTGTCTTCCTTGATCTCGAGTTCGACACAATTTGGTTTTGGTTGACAAATTACTGAGGGGCTGGTGAGAACCTGTCATGGGTGTATCGCCACGAGGATCGTCGCGATTACACACTCTGACTTCTCACAGCTGAGTTGCTGTTTCTTTGTGTTTGGTAATGAGGGAGTTAATTTTACCTAGCTCTTTGCTAAGACTAGGTTCAGCCTCGCCCGGCTGCTTTTGATTATGTTCTAATTAGATTCCTTCATATACCTGCCAGTCTGCTTGTTAGATGCCGGTGAAAGCATTCATGTAGTCTAGCAGACTGGATCGGTTCTGAGAATACTTAAGCTAAGAGCTCCTTAGTTGTTTTTACTCTTACAGCTTATAGTTTATCTCTGAGACCTTAGGTGTTCCTACTGTGTGTGAGTGTTGTATGTAAGACTTTATTTACTTTATTTCTTGTCTTTCTTGTATGTCTTTCTGTTCATTAACCGTTACCTGTTCATTCCCTTTGGTGGTAATCAGGGTCCTTCTTAGGACTAGATTACAGTTGGCAGGGATTGATAGGAGACAGGGTTTACGCTGGTGGCCTGGACCTCTGTACCTTTAACAGTACCTCCAGGTAGAGGGATTAGTTAGGACCCCAGTTTAGGGTCAGCATAGACCCCGGTCACCCTCTAGCCGGAGACAGTGTATAACGGATTCCGTATTGACCCACTGGACATTGTCAGGTAATTCTATGTTATCATATATCTATGCGCATGTTATATAGGATGTTGCCCTTTTGATATAGATTACTGACATCACATATATATATATCTGCTATACAGCGTGACATTGTCACCGGCCCATACTAAAGATTCTCCCCAGCTGTCATGGATCCAGTAGCCCAGCTGGCCCGGCAGTTGCAGGGGTTGTCCATGGAGTTTGCAGACATTAAGTCCAAGGTTTTGTCCCCCCCGGAGCAAACCAGATCTGAACCTAAGGTTGCTCTTCCGGACAGGTTCACTGGCGGGCGGGACAAATTTTTTACTTTCCGGGAGGCATGTAAATTGTACTTTCGGCTGCGGCCTCGGTCATCTGGGAGTGAAGAGCAGAGGGTGGGAATTGTTATCTCGCTCTTACAAGGGGACCCTCAATCTTGGGCGTTCTCTATTCCTCCAGGCTCCCCAGATCTCCAGTCAGTGGATCGATTTTTTACTGCCCTGGGTCTGGTATATGATGATCCGGATCGAGTTTCCCTTGCTGAAACAAAGTTACGTAAAATACGGCAAGGAAATCGTCCAGCGGAGGAATATTCTTCTGAGTTCCGTAGATGGGCAACAGATACTCAGTGGAATGACCCAGCTCTTAGGAGCCAGTTTTGTCAAGGGTTGTCTGACAAATTAAAAGATGTGTTGGCTCAGTATGATTCTCCTCCATCACTGGAGGCTGCTATGGCCCTCGCTATTCGCATTGATAGACGAATTCGGGGAAGACGCGAGGTAACTCCGCCTCCCGTGATGACTCCACCTACTACTAAAGTCCCTTATACTGAGGTTCCCCTGGTCTGTTCTGAGGAACCCATGCAGTTGGGAGGGACATCTTTTTGTAGGAGGGAATCGGCGGTGCGCCGCAAGACTAGAAGGTGTTTCTTTTGCGGGAGAGAGGGACATTTTGTTGGGGGGTGTCCATCCCGGGCCTCTTTGAGCAAAGGAGTTAACCTAGGAGTGTGTATTTCGTCCCCAAATCCCTCTCAGTTTCTCGTGCCTGCGGAGGTGGTGATTGGTACTAGAACTGAGAGGATTTCTGTTTTTCTTGATAGTGGGTCCGGGGCTAATCTGGTGGACGCTCGGTTTGCCCAGGTGCATGGTATGCAACTGAGTGTATTGACCAAACCGGTCCCTATAGTCTCTATTGATTCTAGACCTCTCGGTCAAGGTAGCTTGGTACAAGCTGTTCATAACATAGATCTTCGAGTAGGGGCAATACATAAAGAGCAATTGTCTTGTTATGTGTTGGAGGGTCTACCTACTCCTATTGTGTTGGGACTTCCTTGGTTGGCTAAACATAACCCAGTGATTGATTGGCAATCCAGAAAGATAAGCCAGTGGGGTGAATTTTGCAGGAATAACTGCATGAGCACGGTCATCGGTGCGGTTGTGCCTAGGACTTTGTCTCCTTTTCTGGAGGACTTTGGGGAGATGTTCTCAGAGGAGGGGTGTAAAGAGTTACCTCCTCATCGCGCATATGACGGCTCAATAAAGTTGCTTCCTGATGCCTTATCTCGTACTTTCCCAGGGGCCGGGAAGACGGATGATCCGGTTCCTATTCCTCAGGAGGGAGTTGTAGTGTCAGCTGTATGCTCTGAGCTTGAGGAGGAGGTATTGGGGGCTCAGGGGGACGCCCCTGTGGGACTTCCAGGGAGACTGATAGTTCCAGATCGGTTAAGACTGAAGGTTACGGGGAACCGTTACAAACGGATGGCTGATAGGGGGAGAGTTTTTGGTCTAGATCTGAAGGTGAACGATCTGGTTTGGTTGTCTACCAGGAATATAAAACTTAAAGTTTTTTCCTCCTGGAGGTTGGGTCCCAGATTCATCGGGCCGTACAGGATCAGTTCCATAATTAATCCGGTGGCATTTCGTCTGGACCTCCCTCCTACGTTTAAAATTCATAATGTGTTTCACAAGTCATTACTTAAAAAGTATGTGGCACCAGTCATACCGTCACCTCTACCTCCTCCTTCAGTGGTGGTCAATGATAACGTGGAATTTCATGGGTCGAAAATCATTGACTCACGTCTCAGTCGCCGATCCCTTCAGTACTTGGTTCATTGGAGGGGGTATGGTCCTGAGGAGAGGACGTGGGTCCCTGCGTCTGATGTTAACGCAGATCGATTGGTTCGGACCTTTCACACAACTCACCCGGGCAGACCTGGCCCTGAGGGTCCGGAGTCCCCTCGTAGAGGGGGGGGGTACTGTCATGGGTGTATCGCCACGAGGATCGTCGCGATTACACACTCTGACTTCTCACAGCTGAGTTGCTGTTTCTTTGTGTTTGGTAATGAGGGAGTTAATTTTACCTAGCTCTTTGCTAAGACTAGGTTCAGCCTCGCCCGGCTGCTTTTGATTATGTTCTAATTAGATTCCTTCATATACCTGCCAGTCTGCTTGTTAGATGCCGGTGAAAGCATTCATGTAGTCTAGCAGACTGGATCGGTTCTGAGAATACTTAAGCTAAGAGCTCCTTAGTTGTTTTTACTCTTACAGCTTATAGTTTATCTCTGAGACCTTAGGTGTTCCTACTGTGTGTGAGTGTTGTATGTAAGACTTTATTTACTTTATTTCTTGTCTTTCTTGTATGTCTTTCTGTTCATTAACCGTTACCTGTTCATTCCCTTTGGTGGTAATCAGGGTCCTTCTTAGGACTAGATTACAGTTGGCAGGGATTGATAGGAGACAGGGTTTACGCTGGTGGCCTGGACCTCTGTACCTTTAACAGTACCTCCAGGTAGAGGGATTAGTTAGGACCCCAGTTTAGGGTCAGCAAAGACCCCGGTCACCCTCTAGCCGGAGACAGTGTATAACGGATTCCGTATTGACCCACTGGACATTGTCAGGTAATTCTATGTTATCATATATCCATGCGCATGTTATATAGGATGTTGCCCTTTTGATATAGATTACTGACATCACATATATATATATCTGCTATACAGCGTGACAGAACCCAGTGGTCATGGTACACATTGGCACCAATTACAAAGTTAGAGGTAGGTGAAAGGTCTTTAAAACTGATATCAGGGAATTAAGCCATAGCTGTTCCACATGCCACTTCAGAGAGGCAGCGGGAGAATATGGAGGTGAATAAGAAGCTAAGATGTTGGAAGGAGGGTTTTGAGTTCCTGAAGAACTGGGCTAACTTTTCTGTTGGCAACAGGTTCAACGCTAGGGAGAGGCTGCACCTCAGTGGGGAGATGTCACGCGGTCTTATGATATGTGTACGATGTCAGTAAACTATTCTTAAAAGAACAACACTCTATACAACATATAGATTAGCAACATCAGCATGTAAATATAGAATAGATTTACCTGACACGATATCCGTTGAACTCAGGGTTAATCTTGAGGACTTGATACACTGTCACAGGAAAGAGGAGGACCGGGGGTCTAACCTGACCCTAAACTGGGGTCCTAACTAATCCCTCACCTTGGAGGTACTGATAATGGTTCAGAGGTCCAAGTCTCCAGCCTAACCCTGTCTCCTATCAGTCCCTGAACCCTGTAATCAGTCCTAAGAAGGATACTGATTACCACCAAAGGGATATGGGCTGATCTCTGCTAAATACACAGATTAGACATATAAGACAGACTGGAGAAAACACAGACTTGCATACACACTCAAACACAGAAGGAACATAAATGATCTGGGATATTAAACTCTAAGCAAGGTGAGCTTAAAACAACTAAGGAGCTCTTTAACTTAAGTCTATACAAATACAATCCTATCTGCGGTCTGCATGAAGAATTTCACTGGCAACTCCCAACACAGACAACCAGAGATTTAAAGGAAACCAATCAACAAATAATTAATTGCAGCCGGGAGAAACTGCACCCAGTCCCAGAACTGAGCACAGACAGAATTAACTCCCTAACTGCCAAACACAAAGAAACAGCAACTCAGCTGTGAGAAGTCAGAATGTGCAACCGCGACGATCTTCGTGGCGATGCACACATGACAGTACCCCCCCTTCTACGAGGGGCCTCCGGACCCTCAGGGCCAGGTTTGCCCGGGTGAGTTCTGTGGAAGGTCCGCACCAAACGATCTGCGTTAATGTCAGACGCAGGAACCCACGTCCTCTCCTCCGGACCATACCCCTTCCAATGCACCAAGTACTGAAGGGACCGGCGATTCAGACGTGAGTCAATGATCTTTGACACTTGAAACTCCAAGTTACCATTGACCACCACTGGAGGAGGAGGTAGAGGTGATGGTATGACTGGTGCCACGTACTCTTAAGTAATGACTTGTGGAACACATTGTGGATTTTAAACGTAGGAGGGAGGTCCAGACGAAATGCCACAGGATTAATTATGGAACTGATCCTGTACGGCCCGATGAATCTGGGGCCCAGCTTCCAGGAGGGAACTTTAAGTTTTATATTCCTGGTAGACAACCATACCAGATCGTTCACATTAAGATCTGGACCAGAAACTCTCCTCCTATCAGCCATACGTTTATAACGGTTCCCCATAGCACTCAGATTATTCAATACACCTCTCCACACTGAAGCAAGTGACGACGAGAAACGCTCCTCCTCAGGAACCCCAGAAGGGCCCCCCCCATTGAATGTACAAAACTGGGGATGAAAACCATATGCCCCAAAAAACGGGGACTTACCAGTGGACTCGCTCCGCCTGTTGTTAAGAGCGAACTCTGCCAGAGGCAAGAAAGAAGACCAGTCCTCCTGGTTCTCTGAGACAAAACACCGAAGATAAGTCTCTAGGCTTTGATTCAGACGCTCTGTCTGACCATTGGTCTGCGGATGAAAAGCCGAGGAAAATTACAATTGCATCCCCCGACGTAAACAAAATGCCCTCCAAAACTTGGACACAAACTGAGACCCCCTATCTGACACCACATCAGAAGGCAACCCATGAAGTCTCACAATCTCCCCAATGAACACCTGCGCCAGAGTTTTAGCATTAGGGAGGGCAGGAAGAGCAATGAAATGTGCCATCTTACTGAACCTGTCAACAACCACCAGTATGACAGTCTTCCCTGACGACTGAGG
This sequence comes from Oophaga sylvatica, assembly GCA_033576555.1. Taxonomy (NCBI): domain Eukaryota; kingdom Metazoa; phylum Chordata; class Amphibia; order Anura; family Dendrobatidae; genus Oophaga; species Oophaga sylvatica. The sequence continues at coordinate 342,202,974 of JARQOD010000001.1, forward strand.
AAGGTCCGTGATGAAGTCCATAGACAAATGAGTCCATGGACGCTCCGGAAGTTTCAAGGGTAAGAGGGTCCCAGACGGACGGGTATGAGGGGTCTTAGAGCGAGCACAAACCCCACAGGACGCGACAAAAGTTAAAACATCTTTATTAACGTTAGGCCACCAAAACCGGCGAGAAAGGAGATCTAAAGTAGCCTTACTCCCTGGATGTCCTGCTAAAGCAGAATTATGATGTGCCTCAATAACCTTTTGTCTCAACTGATTTGGGACAAACAGTCTCCCTGGAGGTCCTGCAGGGGCGTCCCCCTGAGCCTCTAACACCTCCTCCTCAAGCTCAGAACATACAGCCGACACTACCACCCCCTCCTGAAGGATAGGAATCGGGTCATCCATTTTCCCGGCCCCTGGGAAACTGCGAGACAAGGCATCCGCCTTAACATTCTTAGATCCAGGGCGATAAGTGACAACAAAATTAAACCTGGTAAAAAACGACCATCGAGCTTGTCTGGAATTCAGACGCTTAGCAGATTCCAAATACAGCAGGTTCTTGTGATCAGTAATGACGGTGACCGGGTGGACTGCCCCCTCCAAAAAGTGACGCCATTCTTCAAAAGCTAACTTAATGGCCAAAAGTTCCCTATTGCCGATATCATAATTCCTTTCGGCGGACGACAATTTTTTAGAAAAGAAAGCGCACGGATGCCATTTACCAGGGACGGACCCTGGGACAATATTGCACCCACCCCTACGTCAGACGCGTCCACCTCCACAACGAACGGCTGTGATGCATCTGGTTGGATGAGAACGGGTGCCGAAGCAAAACATTTTTTCAAAGAGGAAAAAGCTTGGCAAGCTTTGTCCGACCATTTAGAAAAATCCGTCCCTTTTCTTGTCATGTCAGTGAGAGGTTTGACAACAGATGAGAAATTACAAATAAATTTCCGGTAGTAGTTAGCAAACCCCAGAAAACGCTGCAGAGCCTTAAGATCCTCTGGCTGATCCCATTCAAGCACTGCTCTCACCTTTTCAGGGTCCATACGGAAACCGGAGGCTGACACCAAGAAACCCAAAAACTGAAGTTCCTGTACGGCGAATACACACTTTTCCAGTTTAGCGTATAGTTTATTGTCTCGCAAGATCTGCAACACCTGTCTCACATGCTCCTGGTGAGACACAAGATCTGGTGAGTAAATTAAAATGTCATCCAAATATACGACCACAAACAGCCCCACCAGATGACGAAAAATGTCATTAACAAAATGTTGGAATACTGCTGGTGCAGTAGTCAGACCAAAAGGCATGACAAGGTTCTCATAATGTCCCTCCGGCGTGTTAAACGCCGTTTTCCACTCATCCCCCTCTTTTATCCTAATCAGATTATACGCCCCCCTGAGATCCAATTTAGAGAACCATTTGGCGCCAACAATTTGATTGAAGAGATCAGGAATCAGAGGGAGTGGATACGGATCTCGAACAGTAATCCGATTAAGTTCGCGGAAATCCAAGCAAGGGCGTAGGCCTCCATCTTTTTTCTTCACAAAGAAGAACCCCGCGGCCACTGGGGAAGATGAAGGTCTAATATGCCCTTTGGCCAGACTTTCCGAAATATAATCTTTCATAGCCTGCCTCTCAGGACCAGAAAGGTTATATAACCTAGCTTTAGGTAACTTAGCATCAGGAAGTAAATTAATAGAGCAGTCATACACGCGATGAGGAGGCAACTCCTGACACCCCTCCTCAGAGAACACATCCCCAAAGTCCTCCAAAAAAGGAGGCAAAGTACTAGGCTTATATCTCTGGACTGCCAATTAATCACAGGGTTATGTTTAACCAACCAAGGAAGTCCCAACACAATAGGAGTAGGTAGACCCTCCAACACATAACAAGATAATAGTTCCCTATGTATTGCCCCTACCCGAAGGTAAAAAATTTGTCTCGCCCACCAGTGAACCTGTCCGGGAGAGCTACTTTAGGTTCAAATCTGGTTTGCTCCGAGGGAGACAAAACTTTGGACTTAATGTCCGTCAGCTCCATGGATAATCCCTGCAACTGCAGAGCCAGCTGGGCTACTGGATCCATGGCAACTGGGAATAATTTTATGGGCCAGTGAAAATGTCACGCGGTCTTATGATATGTGTACGATGTCAGTAAACTATTCTTAAAAGAACAACACTCTATACAACATATAGATTAGCAACATCAGCATGTAAATATAGAATAGATTTACCTGACATGATATCCGTTGAACTCAGGGTTAATCTTGAGGACTTGATACACTGTCACAGGAAAGAGGAGGACCGGGGGTCTAACCTGACCCTAAACTGGGGTCCTAACTAATCCCTCACCTTGGAGGTACTGATAATGGTTCAGAGGTCCAAGTCTCCAGCCTAACCCTGTCTCCTATCAGTCCCTGAACCCTGTAATCAGTCCTAAGAAGGATACTGATTACCACCAAAGGGATATGGGCTGATCTCTGCTAAATACACAGATTAGACATATAAGACAGACTGGAGAAAACACAGACTTGCATACACACTCAAACACAGAAGGAACATAAATGATCTGGGATATTAAACTCTAAGCAAGGTGAGCTTAAAACAACTAAGGAGCTCTTTAACTTAAGTCTATACAGATACAATCCTATCTGTGGTCTGCATGAAGAATTTCACTGGCAACTCCCAACACAGACAACCAGAGATTTAAAGGAAACCAATCAACAAATAATTAATTGCAGCCGGGAGAAACTGCACCCAGACCCAGAACTGAGCACAGACAGAATTAACTCCCTAACTGCCAAACACAAAGAAACAGCAACTCAGCTGTGAGAAGTCAGAATGTGCAACCGCGACGATCTTCGTGGCGATGCACACATGACAGGAGGGTGCAGCTGTGATGGGGGAAAATGGCTAGGAGGTTGGAGGAGTGTTTGAACCTGGGACTTGGGTGGGAGCACAATCACTATACAGAAGGGGAAGATAGTGAGCTGAGTCTAGGTAATGAAACTGGGGCTGGTATGGGGGAGGAATTAGGACAGGTATAAAAGAAAGGATGAACTACAGGTGATTCTCACAAAATTAGAATATCATCAAAACATTAATTTATTTCAGTTCTTCAATACAAAAAGTGAAACTCATATATTATATAGAGTAATTACAAACAGAATCATCTATTTCAAGTGTTTATTTCTGTTAATGTTGATGATTATGGCTTACAACCCATGAAAACACAAAAGTCATTATCTCAGTAAATTAGAATACTTATAACACCAGCTTGAAAAATGATTTTAAAATCCGACATGTTGTCCTACTGAAATGTATGTTCAGTAAATACACTCAATACTTGGTCGGGGATCCTTTTGCATCAATTACTGCATCAATGCGGCGTGTCATAGTCGCGATCAGCCTGTGGTACTGCTGAGGTGTTGTGGAAGCCCAGGTTACTTTGATAGCAGCTGTCAGTTTGCATTGCTGGGTCTGGTGTCTCATCTTCCTCTTGACAATATCCCATAGATTCTCTATGGGGTTAAGGTCAGGAGCCAAGTCCTGCTGGAGAATGAAATTTCCACCTCCAAAAAGCAGAGAGAAGCATGAAGTGCTCTAAAATTTCCTGGTATCTGGCTGCACTGACTTTAGTCTTGATAAAACACAGTGGACCTACACCAGCAGATGACATGGCTCCCCAAACCATCACTGATTGTGGAAAATTCACACTAGACCTCAAGCAGCTTGGATTGTGGCCTCTCCACTCTTCCTCCAGACTCTGAGACCTTGATTTCCAAATGAAATGCAAAATTTACTTTCATGAGAAAACAACAGCTTAGACCACTGAGCAACAGTCCAGTTCTTTTTTTCCTTGGCCCAGGTAAGACGCTTCTGGCGTTGTCTATTGGTCATGAGTGGCTTGACACAATGATGGAGATGGAAATTTCAATCTCCAGCAGGACTTGGCACTTGTCCACAATGCCAAAAGTACCAATACCTGGTTTACAAACAACAGTATCACTGTGTTTGATTGGCAGCAAACTCGCCTGACCTTAACCCCATATTAATAGAAATAAACACTTGAAATAGATCACTCTGTTTGTAGTGACTCTATATAATATATGAGTTTCACTTTTTGTATTGAAGAACTGAAATACAATAACTTTTTGATGATATTCTAATTTTGTGGGAAGCACCTGTAAATACATAAAAAAAACTGAGCCTGGAAATTGTAGACCAGTACATGCATTCTCTACTGTGGGCAAAATCTTGGAGTTTTTTTTAAGAAATACTATCCTGGAGTATCTAAATGAGAATAGCCTCATGACCCACCATCAACATTAAACTAATCTGAACACTTTTTATGAGGAGGAAAACTCCTGACTGGACCATGGAAATGCAATGGATATTCTCTATCTGAACTTTTCAAAGGCGCCTGATACAGTGCCACATAAAAGATTGGTACTTAAAATGAGAACAATAGGACTAGTGGAAAATATGTGTAAATGGATACAACTGGCTCAGTGATAGGAAATAAAGAGTGGTTAAAAATAGGTCACGGGTTGGGGTAAAAGTGGAGAACCACAGGAATCAGTATTGGGCCCTCTTCTTTTTAACATATTTATTATTGACCTTGTGAAGGGCATAAAGTGTAGAATTTCAATATTTGCAGATGACACTAAACTCTGCAGGGTAATCAACACAGCGGAGGATAATTTAATATTACAGAAGGTTGCCTCCATACAAGTCACTAGTGCAGCGACACTTAGAATATTGTGTACAGTTTTGGGTTCCAGTGCATAAAAAGAACATAGCTAAGCTAGAATGGGTGCAGAGAAGAGTGAACAAAATTATTAAGGGAATGGGTAGACCGTGGACTGCAGTAGCAAGACAGGTTATCAAACTTGAGGTTATTCATTTGGAACTGTGGTATGTTCACACTACGTTCCTGCATGGTCAGACACAGCCATTACAAAGAACTGAAATAAATTAACTTTTTGATGATATTCTAATTTTGTGAGAAGCACCTGTAAATGCAGACTACGTTCCGGCATGGTCAGACACAGCCATTACAAAGAACATAGCAGGGACAGATTTATAAGATTATGTCAGGATAGTAAAAAAAAATGAACACATCCAAATGTGAAACTTTTATTCCGAGATCTATTGATTAAAATGTAAAAATGTTGTTAGTTGAACAACCCCTTTATGTCATGCGGCCAAACAGTGGTGATGACTACATGCTCAGTGTGTGACCACTAAGATCAATTATTTGCTGCAAAGGTAAATTGACCAAAGGATATGAAATCCTCACTTCTGGTACTGGGTGAAAGACTACCTGAGGCAGGGATGAGTAAATTATGGTTTTTATTTTCTCACATTTCCTTATTTCTCATTACCTAGCAATTTTGTAAAATCTCAGAAATTTTTTTTTAATTTGGAACTACTACACTTTAAGAAACATCTTAAGCTGCTACATTAAGTGTATTTCGCGAGTTGAAAATGCATGCTTTAGAAGGGTGAAATAAGAATAAGCATCAGATAAAAAGTAATGTAATTAAGGCTATGTTCATATCTGGTACATTTTTTGGTACAATCATGGGAGCTAAAGAAAAACAAAATAATACATAGCTGTCAAGTCACCAGACATTGAAGGGAGATAGCTATTTTAATCATAATAAGTTGCAAAGCCATTATAATTCTGAATGAATTAGGTAAAAGGTGTTTGACGCTCCCAGAATGGAAACACGTAAAAAATTGGAGTATTGAAAAAAATATCTCTGACATAAAAAGATTTTTTATTTTAAAAATAAAATTAAAACACGACACGTTTCAGCGGCTAACATCCTTCCTCAGGTAAATTCACACCTATCAGCCGCTCCTGCGCTCACTGTAATTAGCGGCAGCAGGTGTCGGATGATGGGAGCTGCAGTCACATCCGCTGACATCAGTGACCAGAGGTAAGCTTTATACCTACGATCACAGCTGAGCGCTCACGCTGTCTTTTGACAGTGTGGGAACCGCAGCTTTCTGACCGGGGGGGATGATTTCACCGCCGATCAGAAGTGGTGTTTGCCATGCATTTGACAGCGCGACAAACACCCGGTGTTTGGGTAGCCGAACCCGAACAGTAACACGGACTTCCTGGTGAAATTCGTGTTTGGTGTCCTCGCCCGAACAGTAGGTGTTCGATACAGACGTCGAACTTTACTGTTCAGGTTCGCCCATCCCTACTTAAAACATTCTCTCTATCATTATTCTGGCATTTGGCAAATATTAATAATTATGGAAATTCTAATTGATCTAAAACGGGAAAGGTTTATTCTGATTTCATGTCAGATATTGAGAAAAACATGCATGTGTCTTTTTATATAGAGTATGTAAACTTCTAGTTTCAAATGTACATATCCTCAATTAAAAGGGGGTATAGTTATTAATTCCCCAGAGAAAACATACATTTGATAAAAACAATTATTCTCAGCAATTTACATCCTGAATACATAAATAAATCAAAAAAGTTTTTAAGGTGTGAACTCATAAAAGTAGAAAAAATGCACTAAAATGTCCAATAGATATATTACACAAATACACTAAAAAATGAGCTGAGACAGTTATAATTACTTAACTGCACAAGATCCGCATGACAACAGCAAAATTAATATACCTTCCACTTTCCCTGATGATAAAATATTTACCACCGAGTGGAACGAATACTTGGATACAAGTTCCTTGGGTCTGATTAGATTTTTAATAACTAAATGCAGGATATTAGCTTCTCAAGCGACAACACAATGTGAAACTTTGTTATAATATGTAGACAAATATAAATCATAACCCATTTTTGAGGATATAAATAGAAATGTTATATCCAGACTCAAAAGATTTGAGAAAGAATTTGCCAAAAGAAAAGTTAGTAAATTAAAACGTGATAGCCTTTCTCATAGAAATAATATTTTCAATCAAACACCCCAAAACTCACAGTGCTCTATCTCGTCACACTTTTCATAACCATACACCTTCTCCCTCTGTACAGTTCCATACTATTTGGAATACTAGGTCCATATTACACAATACTACAATACTATCACCACTGCTACATATCCTTCCCACAATAAATCTCTGAATAACACTACCACTCGATCATACACCAACGTACTTCACATACAGCTACCACTTCCACATCAATCTCCAATCCCCCTCCATCCTTTACTGTCCCTATTCCTTCTCTTTCCAATCCCTCTATTCCTGCCCCTAATCCTTGTCTCCCTCCTTTTTTGACCACTTCTGTCTCACTACCCACTCAGACACTTTCCCCAAAATCTCCCACAGTTGACCCTATGGAAATTCCGCTAGATGTAAGTGAACTCACTCTTCATAATCATTCCTATCAATCCTCCACCCAAACCACGGTCATTTTACATCCACCGTCACCACATACTCCTTTGCCCTCTCCTTATACCACCTGCATTTCATCTCACATTTCTTTTTTAGAATTGGACCCATGTGCCATCCTCCATCCTACTCCCCACACACAGCCACGAGCCAGAGCACTTATCATTCTCCTCCTACTCTCAGGTGTGCACCTCTGAATCGGAACACGATAAAATATTAATTCGTCCCGCTCCCCCCTTCTAGTATTTGTAAATGAAAAGAAAGGTTAGAGGAAAACGAGGACTGAGCAAACCCAATAGAAAACCTCACTAATTCCATAAGGAAGGTGTACAAACTATAAAGGTCTTCAATCTTTCCAATTGTATATTGAACCAAGGAGAACTTAAACTTTTGAGTAAGGGTCTAAATTTTTATCCAACCTACAATCCAAATAATTTTCATTTGTTTCTTAATTTGAATGCGTCCGTAAATTAGCATTAAGTAGACATTAAACTATCATGAAAGGTTTACATGAAAATAAAATACAAACAGAAACACATGAGCCATAAACACTTGTTCACTGTGTGCATGGCTCATGTGTTTCTGTTTTTAATCAATCGTTTTCTTGTTTCTACAAGACCAGGGAGTTTTCCACCCCTCCTTTGTGAGCCGTGCACATATAATTCGTTCTATGCAGCGTGTCCACATTGGACATTACCTTTCTGAATCCTGCTCATACAGGTATTATACATATGACCAGGTTTTTAAATACATCAGATAGGGATTACATACATTAGGGACTGCTCTAATATGGGTATACCTTCACGTTTGGTAGAGCGGCTTAATATACATTTTTTGCAAAAAACGTATCAACCAAATACCCTGTACCCTGTATTTTTCCATCTTTTTATTAGCACTTGCTGTTTACTGTTATTTATTTGCAACAGAGTATTTTTTGGTTTTACTGGGCTTCATTGTGTTTTTTGAAAATAAAACAATCCTGGTAGGGGACAACTCTATACATCAGGATATGAAATCCAATTCCAACTTTTACTCTACACATCACAGGGGTCTTTATCTTGATACTATATTCCTCAGCTACTAAAGTGAAATAAGTAAGACTATCAAATCAAAACAGTCTGGCTCTGACAACTTATCTGCTACTGAAAAGAAGGCTCTTGAAGCCTCAAAAATGAATGATAAAATTGTGATAAGACGATTGGATAAAGGGAGAGGGGTGGTGGTCATATAAAATACTGCAGACTATTTAAAATAATCTTATAATATTATATGGAAATCATTAATGATCCATCTGCACAATAGGAGCGTGAATTTCACAAACTTATCAATGATGCCTTTAAGTGTCAAATATTAAATAAAAGATAATAAAAGAGAAACAATTCCTCCAAATAAGGCTATAGTTTATCATCTTTCCAAAGTCCATAAGGATCAAAAAAATCCCCCGGGATGCCCTATCATATCAGGGATTGGTTCTCTAACTAGTTTGTTATCGCATTACATCAATCTTTTTCTACAAGATCTGTTGGTTCAATTGCTCTCCTATCTCAGGAATTCTACCCAGCTAATTGAAAAAATTGGGAATATCATGTGAGAGGATGATGATACCAATTATACATGAATTGGTTTATCTGGAAAATTTTGGCCGTGATACAGGATCCAAAACATGTGCACCCCTGTTTGATCATATCGCCACAAGGAAATTTTGCTCCACCACAACAATAAAATACCATATATGTAGCTGACAATGGTTTTCTAGGCGGTATTATATTGGACGGTTGGATAGCTCTGTGCTGTGAACGTTTTGGAGACCACTTCGGAGCTGAAGCTCCCTCTGGTGGTTGCTGAGGGTATTGAACCTATGTTGAATACCAAGAGTCCTACACCTGCAGATAACGAGTGGTTGTCAGGTGATACTGACTGGCCTGATATAAGTGAGCTGACCTGCCATGATCCTCGCCGGTGATCAATTGTTCTTCCTGGTCTAGTTTGGAATTCAGCTTGCTTTCCTGCTGTCTCCTGCTTGCTTTCAGATAAGTCCCTTTCAGTTTTTTTTACTGTGGTTTGAATTCCTTGCTTTTTGCTGCATTGCTTTTTGTCTTCAGCCGGGTCCCCTTTGGGGGGCTTTGGCTGGTCTCCGTTCGTTTTTTGTATTTGTTCATTTGCTCAGTTCTTGTGATATTTTAATGCTGGGTATCTACGTGTCCACACCAGAGATCTGATATAGGTGGTCGAGACCGTGTGGTTCCAGTGTTTTTGGATTCAGAAGTGTTGGTGTCTTTCCTAGGGTTTTTCTGGGTTGCAGACAGTATTCTCTCCTGTGCTGTCCTATCTAGACAGTTTTGGGCCCCAGTGTTTGCTCAATCTATTTTCTGTCTGTGTTCGTATTTTCATCTTGTCTAACCGCCATTATATGTTTGGGGGCTTCCTACTCTTTTGGGGGTCTACTCCGGGGCAGTTAGCTTTCCTCTTTCCATCTTCAGGGATAGCTATCTCTCTGGCTGTGCCGAGGAATCTAGGACCACCGTAGGTACGCTCTACGGCTGCTTCTAGTTGTGCGGTTAGTTTAGGGTCTGCAACCTATTAGTTTCCAACCTCTCTGGTGTTAGGCTGCCTATGCGGTTTTTTGCTCCTGCCTCCTCAGCTACCAAAACATAACAGCTCTGATCCTACTTGGTGCAATGTGATTTTTGAGATTCATGCTACTACAAAAAATGATGTTGGGTCTCTTAGGTATTGACTCCAATAGAACTGGATCATATTTTAATATTGACCAATATTTTGTTAAAATATCCCTTATACTGTATCTTTATGGGGTTGACTAAAGGTGGTAATAAAAAATATTTGATTTTCTTATCGAATTCTGGTTCATTGCCTTTTACTTTTTTACATTTCATATTGTTTTCACTTTCCCCATTCACTTTTTTTGTGCGTTGGTAGGCATCATTAAGGATCTGTTTTGAGTATTTTTTCTCCTCGAATCTGTTTTGTAAGACTCTAGCTTCTCTTTAAATCTGAATCATGACTACAATTTTTCTGATGCGTCCTTTATGTCCGTAGGGAATATTCTTAATTAATTTAGGAGAGTGCCCACTAGAAAACTTTAAATACCTATTGACGTCAACCTTCTTAAAATGTGCATTTGTAATTGTCTTACCCTGATTTTTGTACAAATCATTAACTATGTCATCAGTGACCTCTATAAAGATAAATAGCAATATCCTGTTAAAACATGCACCTGATGAAGGAGCCTGATCGGCTCTGAAACGCGTAGTGTGTTAAATTAATCATTTAATTTACCCCTTGGATCCTTTTCTTCCTGGCAGAGCTCACTAGACTGCAGTATTTTGATTCACAACTTTATTCTGTATTGAAATATAGACCATGTATTGGATTTTCAAGCAAAAGACTATTATTTATCCACAAATCCCAATATTGGGTTCGAACAAAAACTTTTCCTCTTCAATGGATTACAGTTCATATTAAAGCTTAACTTGTTTTCATTTCAAGGTAAACTATATTTACAGCAACTTGGTACGGTAATGGAGACTTAAGTCACCCCAAGTTTTGCAAATTTCTCAATGGGGCGATTCAAGCCCTTATCGCCCATTACATCTGATGCTTACCATAATCATATTAAGTATATCGTCGTTATATAGATGATCTCTTTATTCTCTGGTGTAGCACTATTTCAGAAGCTAGTCAATTTGTTGAGCTATTAAATATCAATAGGTAGGGATTTTCCTTTACCCCTCAAATTGCCGAGGATAGAATCATATTCCTAGATTTGAAGTTATTCCATGTAACCAAATCCATTATGATCAAAACGCATTTTAAACTTGTATATGGAAATGGCTATCTGGATTTCCATAGCGCACACATTCCCAAATGAAAGAGAAACATTCTTTTAGTGAATTTTACCGCATCAGAGGAAATTGTACTTCAATAGAAAACTATGTAAATCAATTGGAATTATTAAAGAAAAGGTTTTCTGAAAAAAGGTACCCAAAAAGAATTATAGAGACAACTTTTCAGAAAAATCTATAAATAATTCAACACGATTGTTTATCTAGTAAAAATTTAAAAAAATACAAAAAATGAACATAATGATGGAAACTACTGGAAACATATGGTAATTTCATAACAAGGGCAATCAAACCATTTGGAAAATTCATAAAAAATACTTGTACCTTTTAAAAAAAAGATCTGATCTTAAAATGGCTCATTCCAGCAGAATCAAACATTACATTCTATAGGGGAATCAATGATAAAAACATGATTGCACCAAGCAAATTAACGAAGAGTGTTTTAAAGGAACAAACAAAAAAAATTATACAAAATCTGGTATTAACAAAGGAGTCAGCAGATGTGGTATAAAAAAAAGTGTTGCTGTTGCAAAATCATGATAATAAAAGCAATTGTGACGTGCCCAAGTAGGAAGTTATTCCAATGAATTTGACTAATCGCCCAGCCTTATACACACATGTATGGTTGGCAGATTTTATAAAGGATTTCCATGTGCACGCAGGGAACATGTGCTTTATTTCTGGCCAGATTCTCAATATTTATGGTGTGCTTTTCGCTATCTTGTAGTATTTTGCTAGGCAATTTTTCAAACAGGAAACAAGCAGTCTTGCTTGCCTCTTTTTTTGTATCGGGAATAGGCCAACATGGTGAAGCAAAAATTAACTATAGTAATACAAAAGTAAGAAAATAATTCCATATTAAAAAATCCTATTTTTCCATTTAAACAAGGTATTAAAATATTTGGCTTTAAAATGAACTTATCATGTCCAGAAATGCTATTTACATGCAGATATAGGGTTATTTTGTAGGTAAAGATCCCTAAAATCCTGTTTGTATGCCTTATAGGACAGCAGATACAAGGATAAAATGAAATTATATCCTCCCCGCAGCAGTTAGCTTCCGTCATTGGGGCAGTACAGGGAGCCATTACTTCCCTACACAGTCATCACTCTCTGGCAAATTGATTGGCGGCCTGTTCTGTACACACATGCTGCAGAGCAGGCTGTCAATCAAAGTGCCTGGAGTGATAATAGCTGCGCTCTCAGTATAGCGAGTTGTGACTCTAACCAAATTTCATCTCTTTTTAACTGACTCATTGTTTAGAGTCAATGGATAAAAAAAGTTCAGACTATTTACCTGCCTCAGTGAAAAATGGAAAAACTAGGATGCAACTAGGTTGACACTTGAGAAATAATTGGTCAATTTCTCTGGGGTGGTAATACACGGATGTGTGAATATAGCACAAGGCTCGATCGACACTACATCTGTGCCCACTGTCGAGTGCCAAGAGTAGGCACAGTAAAGAGATGCATTCCACTTGGTTCTGTCACGATTGGCTGCAGCCGCCGAGAAGCGGCCCAGCCCATAATCGCCTCCACGCTGACTGACCACCATGGCGTGGGGCGGGCGTCCCCCGGGGATGCAATATGGACCCTCCATACCGCAGAGGGGGACCCTGGCCTACCCAACCTAGGGAAGGGCAGAGACCGGGGTTCTGTGGCAGCTGAGCATGTGGACAAGAGACACGTAGAACTTGATTACACCGCACAACTTCAGGTATAAGGAAGTAAAGTTTACTAAAGTAAATAAGTGAAGACACAGTACATAAATCAAACATGACTATGCAAGGCTCCCGATTCCACACCTTCCAGAAGGGTATCACCCAGAGGACTCCAAGGTACCAACGGATTATCGCAGCACACATAGGTGGGACATCAGGACACAGGCATGACATCAGGGTACACAAGGTCATCAGAACGTAGACAGGACACATGAGGACATCAGAATCACGAACTCAGGAACACGAACTGGATCTCAGGAACATGGACCGGATCTCAGGAACACAGACCGGACATCAGGAAACTGGACATCAGGAACACAGCCTGGATCTCAGGAACACGGACTGGATCTCAGGAACATGGAATCAGGAACATGGACTGGATCTCAGGAACACGGACTCAGGAACATGGAATCAGGAACACGGGCCGGACATCAGGAACACGGACTGGACATCAGGAACACGGACTGGACATCAGGAACACGGACACAGGAACATGGAATCAGGAACACGGACTGGACATCAGGAACACGGACACAGGAACACGGACTCAATAACACGGACTGGACATCAGGAACACGGACACAGGAACACAGACTCAGGAACACGGACTGGAAATCAGGAACACGGAGACCGGAACACGGGCTGGATCTCAGGAACATCAGAACACTGGCATCGGACTCCGGACATCTGGCAACGATCGACAGGTTCCGGACATCGCATGCGGACATCAGGTTCCGAACATGAGGCCGCAGTATCAGGCTCAGGACATCTGGCAACGATTGGCAGGCTCCGGACATCAGGCAGGGAAGGATCGGATCCGGACATCTGGAAGCGATCTAAAAAGGAACCCAAGCGGTCTGGTGCCATAGGTGATTATTTACCAGAGACCAAAAGTGTTTTCTTTCGGCCTCTGGCCGGTAAGTAGCTGCATACCGTTTAACCATACAGGAAAATGCATCAGACTGCGCTTTCCTAAACAAAGGGCCCTTTGACAGAAGCGTATTACAGTATACGGCAGGAAAATCTTTGGATGTATACTGTAGGCAAGGTGCGAAGAAGTGAGCTCTTAGCCTTTGTCAGGTAGGCATGACTTTAACTCCATGTGATTGCAGATTAACCCTATATCTATTGATACAGAGAGTTTTCTGGACATGACCGGTTCCCTGTTAAGGTCACGTTCACACATTCACTATTTGGTTCAGTATTTGTAAGGCAGAATAAGGAGTGAAACAATCAGAAGAAAAGTATTATAGAAACACGTCACCACTTCTGCATTTTTCACCCACTCCTGGTTTTGGCTTACAAATACTGATATAAAACACTGATCAAATACTGAAAGTGTGGATGTAGCCTAAGGGCTCTTTCACAGGTCAGTGTTTCTGGTACGTGTGGTGACATTTTCACACATACCGGAGACATTTACATATGCTGACATGTCCGATTTTTAACAGCAGCACGGGCCACAAAACGTCCAGCACACGTACACACTGATGACACACGGATGATACCCATGTGTCATCAGTGGGACACGTATCAGCGCTTGGGAATAAGGGGTACTGTTCGTGCTGTTCACCAGAGCCAGGTGCTGAAGCTCATATCATTGTTCCCTGCTCACGCAGCGATCAACGCGAGCAGGGGACGATGTTGAGAGTTGTATTCAACTGATAACAGTGAGAGCAGGAGCTGGCTAATGGGAGTAAAAATGATGTGGGGTACCCCTGTATCATTGATAACCAGCCAATCAAAACTGACAGTTGCAGCCTGCAACCCTCAGCTATTAGCTTTAGCAAGGCTGATTATCAAGAATAGAGGGGTCCCATGCAGTATTTTTCAATTATTTAAATAAATAATTTAAGAAAATGGCATGGAGTCCCCCCATTTTTCATAACCAGCCAAGCTAAAGCAGACAGCAGGGGACTGGTATTCTCAGGCTGGAAAGAGGCAATGGATATTGGGCCCCCAAACCTAAAAATAGCAGCCCGCAGCCGCACCAGGAAAGACGCATCTATTAGACGTGACAATTCTGGTACTTTGCCCTGCTCTTCCCACTTGCCCTGTGATGGTGGCAAGTGGAGTTCAAATTTGTGAGGTTGATGTATTGACATCAAGCCCATGGCTTAGTAGTGGAGAGGCGTCTACAAGACACTTATCTATTACTAATCCTATAGTTATATTTTAAATAAACACACAGCCAGAATAAAGTTCTTTATTTGAAATAAAAACAAAACACACTTTTCCTTTTTTTATTTAAAAATAAGAAACACGCCCATTCCATTAAAGCCTCCGTCACCTGTAATAAACTAAAAATAAAAACCAACAATATCCCTCACCTGTCTGATAGTCTGTTCCACACCGTAATCCATGTCTGGGATAAATAATTTTCAACCTTGACTGTGCCAAGATGCGATCGTCCAGACTGAGAACCAATGAGGAATAGCTGCTGCGAGCGTAGCATCAGTGACCAGTGTTGACCTCATTGAGATTACTGTGGATCACTTAATCTGTGTTCCAAGCCGGGCCTCTGAACTGCGGTGACCTCAGCACCATGAGAAAAAGTCTCATGGTGCAGCGCTCAGCTCAGTGAGTTCACTGCAGTTCAGCTCAGAGAGTTCACCGAAGTACACCATGAGGAATATTTTGTGAATGTGGAAAATCCCTTTAAAAACTAAGCAATGAAAGTGAAAACACTCTTCTTTTAGGCAAGAGGAAATAAACCTGTTTGTTACGCAATCCCTGCATGTGTTGCAGCTGTCAAACAGCCACGAGACATGCATGAGCGGGACTCGAACATATTATTTGAGAACACCAAAGCCAATTGGTTAGCACTTGAGCATACTCGGATAACACCTTATCCGAGCACGTTCGCTCATTAATAATAGTTAACAATCTTTTGACACAATAATACCAATATCAGGTATTAGTATGTGCACACAATGTTTTTTTTAGGCGGATTTTGCCACGGAAAGTGCTTGAAAAAAACAAAAAAAATGCTCAAAAGATTGAACACATTAATTTCTATGCAAAATCGACTTGCTGTGCATATGTTCAGACTTTCGAATACCGCTTCAAGTTTCTAAAACCGCCAAGCAATTAAAATAAGTGACCTATCCAATCTTGCTCCTTTTTCCGCTCAGAAGACACTTAGTAGTTTACAATACTAGTTCATGGGAAAGCTCAAAAAACAACGGATGTCTTTTGGAGCATTTTGCCATAGTTATTGCTTGAAAAATTGCTAGCAGTTTCTTCATTATTCATCATAAAGCCATACCTTCATAAAAACGCTCAGGAAATGATCGAAAAAATTACATAAAAGATGTTTCAGGAAAAGCGCCTTCTTGAAAAACTCGGCGGGTTCGCCTGAGTTGTAAAAGACGTTGTGCACACATACCATAAATAATTTTTTATGTTTTGCTTCTTTTCCACAAAAAAAATGACCTCATCATTTTTTAGGTCACTATATTCAGATACCCATAACTTTTTATTTTTCTGTATACAGAGCTAGGGAGGACTTGTTGTTTTGTAGTTTTTACTGGTACAGTTTTTGGATGCCTTCAACTTTTTCATCACTTTTTTCATCTGAACAAAAATACAATAAATCTGAAATTGTTTTCTATTTTTTTTTCCTCTGGAGTTCAATATGCAGAATAATTTACATGTTAAATTTATTCTGTGGGTCAATATGATCAAGGAGGTAACCAAATTATATTAGGTATTTTTTATGCTATACTATTTTTGCACAAAAAATGTTTTTGATGGTCATGTTTTTTAAGAGCCTTAAGAGCCACTTTTTCATTTTTGCAGAACTGTATTAAGGGTTATTTTTTGCATAACAAGCTGCATGCAACTTTTTGATACCTTTTTATTGCAACAAAATACCAGAAACATTCTGGAATTTTTTTTATTATTTTTATTAGTGTTCATGTGGGATAATCAAATTAGAGTTGTTTTTGCAGGGACTTTTTTCACGAATAAGTCATTTTTTATTATTAAAACATTTGTGGGTTTTATTTTTAAAACTGATTAGCAGAGCACCTGAGGTGCCAGAAGAGAAGAAACCCCCCAAAACTGACCCCATTTTACAAACTACACCCCTTTATGGGGTTCATCTAGAGTTTTAGTCAGCATATTGCCATCAAAACTGTTTCATAGAATTTTTTTTATATCATTGGGCTATGAAGATAAAAATATATATTTTTCATGCTAAAATGTATTTTACACCCAGAGTTTCCATTATCACAGGGGAGAATAGGTGAAAATGGACACCACAATTTAAGAAATGTATCCCAAATGTAACAATATACCATGTGTGACAGTAAGTTACCATTTGGCCACATGGCAGGATTCGGGAGGAAGGAACGCTGTCATAGAAAAATTAAGATCCATAAAATCTTTAGGAGCAAGAACTGACAATTTAAACCCCTTTTGGGAGTAGGACCATGTTTAACATATGGGAAGAGAATAAATTGCATATAGCTAAGAATTGAGAAAAAGTCATTAAAACAGCCATTGAAGATAGGACCCCCTGGTGTGGACAGGTAAATAAGATGAGTATTTCTACTGGGAATAGACATCAAGTCTGGGGTTTGATTAATAAAAGGCAGAGAAATAAACTTTCACAAGAAACAGTTTGTTTGGTTCACAAGACTTTTTTCAGACACTTGGGCACTGGTGGAAAATTATGAATACTTGGGTTTGTATCTATCTGATATTTATGGGATATAGATTTTCAGCTTCATGAATGAATGGACGTGATGCACATCACATCACCATGTGTCCACTAGAATCACTCCAATTTAATAACTAACTATTTAATAACTATTAAATAGTGCTAGAAAATATGATGGCAATGTCTAACGCCAGGGAGCTTTACAGGTAAAAATATCTATTGAATTAGGGACTTCATAAAATCCTGAATGGCTGAGAACATCCCACAAATCCGCCCAACATGAGGTAATCAAGGGTAGGTGCTTGGGTGTTACTTAGGACCTAATAAAAGGCAAACGCCAATTACGATCTGTGTTCAATGCATGGAGAGATACATATCTGTGTAGGCATGATCCACGTTTCACCAGACTTTTTCCAAATCGAAGTACTCCTTTCGCAAAGCTCCAAGCCATTTCTGTGACAAAGGTTTATAACATTTCTTTTGTCAATCCTTTTATTTTATTTAATTGTATATATCGTATTGGTTTGTCCCCTTTGTAAAATCTTTTGTATAATTTTAATAAATACTGGCTATTTATCGGGATTAAACATAAAATTAAATAGTTCTATTACTTTTGTTCTGTAAACCGCACTCCTGAAAGCCATACGCTACCTGTAACTGGTGTCTAATCAGCCTGTAAAATGATTTGTGAAGGCAGCTAATAATCTTTCTTCTTTCTTGGGCGAACCCAAATGGTTAAAGTTCATGGTTCTGTACCGGACACCTAGTGTCCGTGCACAGACCCTGAACACAGACTTCTCCCAGAAGTCTGTGTTACTGTTTGTGTTCGGCAGCCCCAACAGTGCTTGTTGCAAGGCTGCAGAGCAAACAAGCCAAAGCCAAACAACAAGCTTTACTTTGTGGGCATTTCTGGTTAAAACACAGTCATGTCAGCTATTGGCACGGCTGTGATTGGCCAGCGTACACTGTGTAAAAAAAAAAATGCGGTCCCCTCTATTTTTTGATAACCAGCACAGGCAAAAGTGACAGGCTGCAGGTTCCCACACAGTTTAAATTATTTATATAAGTAATTTAAAAAAAACAACATGGGGTCCCCCCATTGTTGATAACCTGCCAAGCTAAAGCAGACAGCTGGTGGCTGGTATTCTCAGACTGCGAAAGGGCCATGGACTTTGGCCGTCCCCAGCTTAAAATAGCAGCCCGCAGCCTCTCCAGAAAAGGTTCACCCATTAGATGCTCCAATTTTGTTCACTGACATCAAGCCCAGGGGTTAGTAATGCCTAGGCATCTATCAGACACCCCCATTACTAACCCCATACTCAAATTTAATAAAGACACAGTAAAGTCCTTTAATTTAACCCCTTCCCGACATGCACCATGCATTCACTGCTCTGTGAGAGATGTGTTCCTGCAAAGAGAAGTATATATACGGTGTATCGATTGCGCAGGCTCATGATGAGTGCCGCGGCGATCGGGTGCCAGCTCTATGTGACACCTCTATCTGAACCTTCTGATGCCGCTGTCAGTGGTGACAGCAACATTGAGGAGCATCATGCAGGGAGTGGGCTTCCATCAGCACAAGGCAATGCAATTACGTTGTGCTGATGGTCTAAATGGTGACCCCCAGCTGCAAGATTGCTGCAGGGTCCTTCAGGGAAGTTGGCTTGTCAGTGCCACTAAGAGCAGGAGCTGACACGCCCCCTTCCCTGCCCATCATATGCTGATCATAGAATCATAGAAAGTCAGAGTTGGAAGGGACCTCAAGGGTCACCGTGTCCAACCTCCTACTCAATGCAGGATTCACTAAACCATCATAGACAGATGTCGCTCCAGCCTCTGTTTGAAGACTTCCATTGAAGTAGAACTCACCACCTCTCATGGCAGCCTGTTCCACTCATTGATCACCCTCACAGTCAAAAAGGTTTTTCTAATATCTAATCTGTATTGTCTCCCTTTCAGTTTCATTCCATTGCTTCTTGTGCTTTCATGTGCAAATGAGAATAAGAATGATCCCTCTACACTGTGACGTCCCTTCAGATATTTGTAGACAGCTATTAAGTCTCCTCTTAGCCTTCTTTTTTGCAAGCTAAACATTCCCAGATCCTTTAACGGTTCCTCGTAGGACATACTTTGCAGTTTACTCACCATCCTGGTAGCTCTTCTCTGAACTTGCTCCAATTTTTCAATGTCTTTTTTAAAATGTGGTTCCCAGAACTGGACACAGTATTCCAGATGAGGCATGACCAAGGAGGAGTAGAGGGGGGTAATCACGTCACGTGATCTAGACTCTGCTTCTCTTAATACATCCTAGAACTGTTTGCCTTTTTTGCTGCTGCATCACACTGTTGACTCATATGCAGTCTGTGATCTTTTATTATACCCAAGTCTTTTTGACACATGTTATTGCTTAGTTCTATTACTCCCATTTTACAGATGTAATTTTTGTTTTTCTTGCCCAGATGTAGAATCTTGCATTTCTCCCTGTTAAACACCATTCTTTTAGTCGCTGCCCATTGTTCAAGCTTATCTAGATCCTTCTGAATCCTTTCTCTGTCTTCTGTAGTGTTAGCTATCCCTCCTAGCTTTGCAGTGTCCGTAAATTTGATTAGTTTACCTTCAGTTCACTTATTTATATCATTTATAAAAATGTTGAAAAACACTGGGGCCAGGACAGTGCACGTGAAAAACTTTTCCAATTGTATTTATGTGCAACCATTAATTACCACTCTTTGAGTACGATCACTGGGCCAGTTATGAATCCACCTAACCATAGCCTTGTCAATCCATACTTGGTCATGCTTCACTAAGAATATTATAAGATACTTTATCAAATGCTTTGCTGAAGTCAAGATATAGTATATCTACCGCATTTCCCTGATCCACCCAGTCAGTGATTCCATCATAGAAGGAAATTAGATAAGTCTGGCATGACTTGTTTGCTACAGTGCAGAAGCATTGTAGAGTATCAGAACAGCGATCTGTTACTAAACAGTGATATTCCATCCTTGGAAAATGTAAAAAAGTTAAAAAAAATATTAAAAAGTGTAAAAATCCCCAAAGAACAAAAAAAAGAAAAAATATTAATCCAATAAATACATTTATCTAAAATCCCAAAAACCCCAAAACAATAAAAATACACATATTTGGTATCGCATCTTCCATAATGTCCCGCTCTATAAAACTGATCCACTAGTTAACCCCTTTAGTTAACACTGTAAAAAATAATTAGGCAAAAAACAATGCTTTATCATCATAATGCCGAACAAAAAGTGCAAAAAAAGCGATCAAAAAGATTAATGTAAATAAAAATGGTACAGCTGAAAATATCATCTTGCCCGCAAAAAACAAGCCACCATAAAGCTCCATCAGCAAAATATAAATAATCTATAGCTCTCAGAACAAAGTGATGCAAAAATTATATTTTTTTCTATAAAATAGTTTTTATTGTATTAAAGCGCCGAAACGTAAAAAAAGTTATAAATGGGGTATCGATGTAATTGTACTGACCCGAAGAATAAAGCTGCAGTATCAATTTTACCACACGTGGAACGGTACAGTGAGTACGGAAAGTATTCAGACCCCTTGAAATTTTTCACTCTTTGTTTCATTGCAGCCATTTGGTAAATTCAAAAAAGTTAATTTTTTTGCTCATTAATGTAGTAGGGAGATGGAGAAAGTTTCACAAAGTCAACTATCACTGCAGCCAGGGCTGGCGTCAGCACCCGGGGCCCTGAGCAGGCGGGGGGGCCCACTTGCCGTCGGGCACCGCGACGCCTGTTAGTGGTGTCAGCGCCGCTTGGTCAGGGCCCCGGCAGCAGCCGGCGCAATACTCACCTCTCCCCGTGCATCCGCTGCCGCAGCTCCGAGCTCCAGGGGGCGCCTGCGCTTCCTCTCTCACAGCAGCGCCGCTGAATGACGTCATCATTCAGCGGCCGTCTGTGGCAGAGAGCGCGCGGACGTCGGACAGGTGAGGCGTGTGTGTGTGTGTATGTGAGAGAGTGCTGCCTGCGGTGCTGTATGTGTGATGGTGGTGGGGGGAGGCAGTGATGGTGGTGAGGAGGCAATGATGATGATGATGATGGGGAGGCAATGATAATGGGAAGGCAATGATGATGATATTAATGGGAAGGCAATGATAATGATGATGATGGGGAGGCAATGATAATGGGAAGGCAATGATGATGATGATATTAATGGGGAGGCAATGATGATGATGATGGGGAGGCAATGATAATGGGAAGGCAATGATGATGATATTAATGGGGAGGCAATGGTAATGATGATGATGGGGAGGCAATGATAATGGGAAGGCAATGATGATGATGATATTAATGGGGAGGCAATGATGATAATAGGGAGGAAATGATGATGATGATGGGAAGGCAATGATGATGATGATGGGGAGGCAATGATGATGATGATGGGGAGGCAATGATGATGAGGGGAGGCAATGATGATGATAATGGGCAGGCAATGATGATGATAATGGGGAGTCTTTCCACAGCGCCCTTTCCTGAGCCGTAACAGTGCAGAATGCAGCACAGTGTAGAGGAGAGCTCCATATTTTGTATGGAGATTTATATGTGGTCCAGTATTCTGTATGGAGCATTATATTGGATCAAGTATTCTGTATGGAGCATTATATGGGGGATGGCGGGGTGACATCCTGCATGGGGTATTATATGGGTGATGAGGGTGAGACTATGTGGTGCCCATAATATTGTATGGAGGACTGTACTGTCCAGTCTATGCTGTGCGCTGTGAGGATTTGGCGGTTTTTGAGCTATTGTACAATTTACAATAGCTATCAGTCGTAATGTAAGAAGTGAAGTGTTTGGCATTGTGCTATACCTATATTTCTCTGCAGTATCTGTGGATCATGAATCGTGGTCTGTGTTAAAGGGGCCCACTGAGACTCTTTCGCCCGGGGCCCATAAAAACCTGGAGCCGGCCCTGACTGCGGCCCTCCACCAGTCGGGCCTTTATGGCAGAGTGGCACAACGGAAGCCTCTCCTCAGTGCTACTTACACACTAAAAAATGTGTCTTTTTACAATTTTTCTTTGTTGCATTTTCATATTTTCAGGGCTTATTTTTTGCTGAATGAGTTGAAGTTTTTATTAATGCGATTTTCGGATACATAACTTTTTTAACTCACTTTCTATTGCTGTTTTTGGGAGGCAGACTAAACAAAAAAACATCAATTTACAAATTGTTTTTATATTTTTCGCATTTTACTGTGTAGTAAAGCTGATAAAAACAACTTTGTTCTTTGGGTCTACGGCTACAGCAATACCAAATTTGTATATATTTTATTATGTTTTGCTACGTTGCACACTAAGATCAATTTTTAAATTAAAAAAAAATGTTTGCTCATCACTATTTTCTTACAGCTATAACTTTTTTAATTTTCCGCCGGCAGTCATGTCAGAGCTTCATTTCTATGGGACAAAATGATATTTTTTAGTGATACTACTTTTCTTTACATGCGACTTTTCATTACATGGTATTCTTCATTTTGAAAGGCACTATGATGAAAAAAACAGCTGTTTTTTTTTCTGGTGTACTGTAGGGATTCAATAATGTGACAGTTTTATAGCTCGGGTGGTTCCAGACACGGTGATTACAGATATGTGAACTCTTTTGTATGTGTATTTTTCTTTTCCCATAAAAATGTATTTTTATAGTAAAATCTTTTTTTCAAGATTTCATTTTTCATGTTTTTTTTTTTTAATCTTTATAAATTTTTCTGCACTTTTTTTTACCTCTTTACTTAGTCCCTCTATGGTACTGACCTGTCAGTCACCTGGGGCGGCGCAGGGAGAAACCAGACTAATTTTGTCTGCGGCTATAGTCCTTGGCCGAAGCTTTAGGCTACGTTCCCATGATGAGCTTATGGTACATTTTTGATGTTGTGTATTTTTACTACGTCTAAAACGCAGCGTCTTACAGTTCCAACATCGTGGATAGGATTTATAGAAATCTCATGTCTTCTGTGCTTTTATTTTACTTAGCATAAACTGACCTGCGGTGCGTGTTTCATTTCCATCACATGTCAATTTCTCTTGCGGATACGTTGAATTTTCTGTGCATATTTTCCCCATAGACTTGCATTAGATGCAAAAAATCCATAGGTAAAAAACACACATGCGGAAACGCATCAAAAAACACATATTCTGCTGTGACACTGCAAAAAAATGCAATTCAGCCATTGATTTTTTTGTGTTTTGTTTATATGCCATTCATTTATGCCGACATAATTGCTTATACTATATACTGCAATACCATGATATTGCAGTATTTAGCGAAATCGCAATTCTCCTATGCAAATCAGCCTGTAGGTGCGCTTCATTGGAGGACCAAGATGGCAGCGACGGGGTCCTTCAGCATGCCCCCAGCTGCCATGACAGCCCATGGTTACCCACAATCACATTAGGGAGAGCTGATGGACCACACGTGCTGTCACTGTTGTCATTTAAAGTTAACCTGTCACCCTTTTTGTGTCATACCAGCTAAAAATATGACCTTAGTAAGCGTTTGCTATGCATTCTGTAAATACGTATGTAACCCCCGACTCCCCCTCTATCTATTCTATTATTTCTAAACACTGTTTTTCGGTGAATACTTTGTATCTCCGTTCATACTGCACCACACACACAAATGATACACCATTTGAAAGGTAAACTTGCCCCCTTCAGCAAGAAAATAGCCAAACAAACTAAACATCCACGACCTGATCACAAAATACAGTTTAAACATTAATTTTCATAAACCTGCAATAAGGAAAAATGACCTACAGGTGGCACCACACTACCCCAAAGCACACTACCACAAAGCTTCTTAGGCCGAGATCACACATGCGAGTAAATCGGCCGACACTCGCATGTGAAATCCCAGCTCTGGCGCCGGCACTCGGGAGTGGAGCGAGCGACTGCATGTATTTATATGCAGCTACGCGCTCCACTCCTAAGTGCCGGTGCCAGAGCTGGGATTTCACATGCAAGTGTCGGCCGATTTACTCGCATGTGTGATCCCGGCCTTACAGACATCACAAACAAATCAAAACATTTGCCTTGGGGGCTTTACAGCTTGGCGAACTGCTTGCCCAGCACATTTCAGCCAAATTGGAGGATTGCACACTTCACTGCAGGTGAGTCACATATGCAAACACATTTGTAAACATGCACTGCCTATTGAATTGCACACTTGCTCCGTTCATATTCCACCCACACAAACAAATGATACACCATTTGAAAGGTCAAATTACCTGCAGGTGGCAACACACAACCCCAAAGCACACTACCACAAAGCTGCTTACAGACATTACAAATAAATCCAAACATTTGCCTTGGGGTCTTTCCAGCTTCCCCAGCCTATTTCAGGCAAATTGGAGGATTGCACACTTCACTGCAGGTGAGTCACATATGCAAACACATTTGTAAACATGCACTGCCTATTGAATTGCACACTTGCTCCGTTCATACTACACCTACACAAACAAATGATACACCATTTGAAAGGTCAAATTACCTGCAGGTGGCAGCACACAACCCCAAAGCACACTACCACAAAGCTGCTTACAGACATCGCAAACAAATCCAAACATTTGCCTTGGGGTATTTCCAGCTTGCTCAAGTGCTTGCCTAGCCTACTTCAGGCACATTGGAGGATTGCACACTTCACTGCAGGTGAGTCACATATGCAAACACATTTGTATACATGCACTGCTTTTTTGGTGATTACTTCACCCCACACACAAATTATACACCATTTGAACGGTAAACTTGTCCCCTTCAGCAAGAAAATAGCCAAACAAACCACCCATTCACGATTTGATCACAAAATACAGTTAATTCATTTTCATAAACCGGCAGAAAGAAACAATGACCTGCAGGTGGCACCTCAACTGGAAAACATTTTTTCGCCTCTACTTTTCAAACCAATTTATTGTATTACAAGATATATAAATACTTGTCTGTGTTCATCATCTCATGAAATACATTTACATTTGACCAGCTTGCTTTTTCTGAAATTGCCTGCGCCCCCGACGACCAATGTGCGAAAATTTCGCACAGGTCAAGCTAGTAGCCTTGAAAAATCTTTTTTATTTTTCCTGCGGTGTATTCTATTCAGGTCTGTCTGGTCTGATGAGTGTGGCATCAGGTCACTCCACCCTTCCCCGGCTGCTGCTCGGCGTCCTTGATGTGGATAACATCTCCTGCGTCATCCTCATCGCCATGAGAAATTCTGCACTTGAGCAGACAAATTGTGTCTTGGGCTTGTGCAGTATGCTTTGCCCAACGCAGGCAATGCCGAAAAGCAGAAGTGCGCATGCGCCGGTCAACGTATTTCCGGCTTATGTACTGGTACTACTTCCATGTACCAGAAATACACTTCTGCATTTCGGCATTGCCGGCAGTTGGGCAAAGCATACTGTCCAAGCGTAAGACATGATTTGTCTGTGCAGGCGCAAAATTTCTCACGATGATGAGTATGATGCAGGAGGCATCATCCACATCCAGGACGCCGAGCAGCAGCAGGGAGGGGTGAAGTGACCATAAGACATGCCTATCGGACAAGACGGACCCAATTAGAATACAGCGCGAGAGAAATAAAAAAGGTTTTTCAGGGCTATACAGGGGAGACAGGGGTTACATAAGTATTTAAAGAATGCATAGCAAATGCTTAGTAAGGTCATATTTTTAGCTGGTATGACACAAAAATGGTGACAGGTTCCCTTTAACTGCTGCTGTCAATGAATGATAAATAGTTAGACTATAGCAACCAGTGAGCCCTCCAGCCGTTGTTATAACAAGCAAATACCGGCTATATAGCATAGTATCTGCATGGTTTGAAGCAGGCTCAGTTCCTGAAAGTGCTTCAAACATTCCTTAAAAACCTACGTTGTTCATACGTTGTTAAGGGGTTAAAAACATGTTCTGACAAGAGTCTAGCAATACTTAAAAAATAAAATTACAAGGCCAAATACAGTTTCCTATGTCAATAATTCCAGTGTATCTGTAAAAAACAGAATATGGATGATCTGTACGGGATTGCTTTTTTTTTACTTTTTTTTTGCATATCCATAGACCTGAATGGGAGAGTATCATCTGAAAAATGTGAAAGATGTTGTACTCCCTAAAAATCATTTTTATTCTTCATTAAAGTTTTTGTCAGGGAATTAACTTTTAATTGGTTACAAGACTGCAGGGGTACAAATTGACAAGATACAAATACACACCCTCCCCAGGTCCAGTGCTGACACTCCACTGCTGAGTATTGGTGTCTTTGTGATTTTCTACCTTTGCAGTCCTATGACCAATTAAAAGTTAAATGCGGACAACCCCTTTAACCTTTTCCCACTACAGTTATTTTTTTTTACCAGCTTTTGTTTTTTTCCCCGCATTTTTCAAGAACCATAACTTTTTATCTTTTTCTATCAACATAGTCATTTTTGGGGTCTGGTCCGGAATCTGCATTTATTTTAGGGTGTGGATTCATTTTATTGGTCTTGTCTGGGATCAGAATCAATTTGGAGGTCAGTAGGAATTGGAGTATGAATTTTTTTGGGGATCTGATTTGAATTCTGGATTAGATTTAGGGGCCTGTGGTCTACATTAATTCTGGGATCAGGAATTCTTTTGAGGCCTGGTCTGCGGTTTGATGCTACTCCCATCCTATATTTTCTATATCAGTGGCCGAATTTATGTGAGGTACTAATGCTTCTGGAGCTGCATCCTCACAGCATGTGCTGATCTGTTGTCAGGTCATGTAAATCAAATAAGGACTTAAACTGGGTAATATTTTGTGGGAATACTATTACATGGTTTCTAGGGGTCAGATGTACATTAATTGCCATGGGGCACATATAGGACCTAGTGTACTTCACAATTCTCTTTCTTGAAGTCCTGCTGAAAGAGTATTCTGAGTACCAAGTTACCGTGCTTGGTACTCTATGTAAGCGCTTTTGAAAAAGCATTTGTGAGCGTTCCTACAGATTTCTTAAAATTAAACAATATTCTGATCTGCCAAGAGGAGCACCAATAACCAAAAAAAACTACAAGTGTATCCAGTCACTGTGGCTGCCTCAGAGTATGGTCTCTGTAGTCTCTTGTGGCCCAGCGGGAACTGCAATCCTTCAAAATCTAGTAGATGTACTTGTAATTTCTGAAGGTTCTAAGGCTCTAATTCTGGGGTGGCTGAGGGCTGGTATTTTTAGGCTGAGAAGGGCCCAATAACCAGGGATTTTCCCAGCCTCATAATATAAGCCTGCAGCTGTCTGCTTTACCTTTGCTGGTTATCAAAATATAGGGGAGACCCTGCATCATTTTATTATTTATTTTTTTAATAGGTTAAACAAGGCTACACACCCTTTAGTGCCACATGAAAGGCAATAAAGGGTGCAAGTTTATTATATGTAGAGGGCTCCTGACATTATATATCTACAGGATGTCTATTCTATCTATTATATTTATCTATTCTATCTATTATCGATCTCTAATATATATAATATCTTTCTATCACCTGTCTATATTTAAGATTGCTTTATTAATTTCTAAACTAGCTTTAAATAACAGAGAATTACTGTATGTTAAAAATGACCTTAAAAACACATTGCATAAGCATGTCATACAGATGCTAGGTGAGAAAAATCGTATTGTACTCGCATGACACTCGTCCAACGTTTCAGGGGCAACAGAGTGATTTTTCTTATACGCAAATGTGAGCGAGACCTTAGACTCATTGACAAAATTTTGAGACTGACACAAATTTTGGTTTTCCTAAAGTTTGCTCCTTCAGTATTTTTACATCTTATAGTCAGAGGTCTCTATCGTTACGAAAGAATAATTATAAGCATTTCATTAGTTTTTATACTTTTATTAACAAATACCTCAAGTTTATGCAAAGACTCAGTATATACAGTACAGACCAAAAGTTTGGACACACCTTCTCATTCAAAGATTTTTGTGTATTTTCATGACTATGAAAATTATAGAATCACACTGAAGGCATCAAAACTATGAATTAACACATGTAGAATTATGCATTACACTTTACAAAAAAGTGTGAAACAACTGAAAATATGTCTTATATTCTAGGTTCTTCAAAGTAGCCACCTTTTGCTTTGATTACTGCTTTGCACGCAGAAAAGGTGAACGGATGGACTCTACATGCCTGGTTCCCACCGTGAAGCATGGAGGAGGTGGTGTGATGGTGTGGGGGTGCTTTGCTGGTGACACTGTTGGGGATTTATTCAAAATTGAAGCGGTGAGTGGTCCAGCTCACCCCAAACCATCTCGATTGGGTTCAGGTCTGGTGACTGTGGAGGCCAGGTCACCTGGCGTAGCACCCCAACACTCTCCTTCTTGGTCAAATAGCCCTTACACAGTCTGGAGGTGTGTTTGGGGTCATTGTCCTGTTGAAAAATAAATGATGGTCCAACTAAATGCAAACCGGATGGAATAGCATGCTGCTGCAAGATGCTGTAGTAGCCATTCTGGTTCACTATGCCTTCAATTTTGAATAAATCCCCAACAGTGTCACCAGCAAAGCTCCCCCACACCATCACACCACCTCCTCCATGCTTCACGGTGGGAACCAGGCATGTAGAGTCCATCCGTTCACCTTTTCTGTGTGCAAAGCAGTAATCAAAGTAAAAGGTGGCTACTTTGAAGAACCTAGAATATAAGACATATTTTCAGTTGTTTCACACTTTTTTTGTAAAGTGTAATGTATAATCCACATGTGTTAATTCATAGTTTTGATGCCTTCAGTGTGATTCTACAATTTTCATAGTCATGAAAATACAGAAAAATCATTGAATGAGAAGGTGTGTCCAAACTTTTGGTCTGTACTGTATAGTGTTGTCCCTTATTTTTCAGGACTTATGCCCTTCCCCTGGCATGTTGGGTATCAGCTTTTGGGCCAAATCCTGACTGATGACAACCCATTCTTGCCTAATCGCTGCTTGTTGTTTATCACAATTTTTATATTTTTGTTTATCCGGCTGCTTTTTAGAACTTGACAACAGGTTCTCAATAAGGTTGAGATCTGGGGAGTTTCCTGGCCATTAACCCAAAATGTCAGTGTTTTGTACTCAGAGCCACTCAGTTATCACTTTTGACTTGTGACATGGTTCTCCATCATGCAGGTAAAAGAATTGTTCATCACCATTTTGCTTCTGAATCATTGGGAGAAGTTGTTCATGGAAAATGTTTAGATATCATTCTTTATTCATGGCAGTGTTCTCTTTCTCTTCTCTGGACAATCATTCTTCAAGATTTCCCAAATGGGGGTTCATCTGAGAAAATAACTTTACCACAGTCCTCTGCAGTCCAATCCCTGTACTTAAAGGGAATCTGTCAGCAGGTTTTTTCTACCTCATCTGAGAGCAGCTTAATGCAGGCAAAGGGAAGTTGAATCCAATCATGTATCACTTAGATTACTGAGTGCAGCCATTCTGACACAATCAGAGCTTTTAGGTTTAGAATGAAGCAGAGCTGAGAAAGCTAACCCCGCCCACACCAGGCTCTTTTGAGTACAAAGTCCATAGAAAGTTAGGTGCTTATCACAGGAGGGGGCGTTGCTGGACTTGTGAAGTCAGGCAATGTTAATCTCTTAATGATAAATCCTTCACAGATATTAAATAACAGAACGCACTTTGACAAGTGACACATCCCTGAATTCAGTGTTTCAGCCTCTGTCTTCAGATTACATAACAAAAACCTGCTGACAGATTCCCTTTAACAGAATGTCAAACTCTCCTTGATGTTTTTCTTGAAAAGAAGTGACTTTTTTTGCTGTCCTTCTTGACACCAGGCCAGTTTGCAAAATGCTCGACCGCACTGTGCCTCCAGATGCACTGACATGCCTTCTGCCATTCCTAATAGTGATGAATCAATCCCGTAACATCTCTAAGAGAAAGTCCTGGTACTTGCTTGACTGTCTTGTGCGCCATGTAGCTTTCTTCACACCAATTGCACCTCAACTGAACCTCTTTCTTTGAAGTTCTTAAAGAGCTTATAGATAGTTGACTTAGTGGACTTAGTGGCAATTTTACAAGGAGCAATGTCCTTACCTGTAAAGTCCTGTTGATGCAAAGCAAGACAATGATTTCAAACATCAATCCCCTTTTAAAGCAACCAGTCTGCTCATATAATTCATTTAGCATGGCAGAGATATCAGATGCTTTGAAATCATTAGCACTTGCTCCTGCGCTAATGACAAGCTCCCTATGTATGATGTACTGTAATAAGTTCATTTTGTGATTGGGCTGAAAATCAGTGGAAATTGGATTTTTCTGAATAATTTAATTTTCATGTATTTGCAATTCATCTGATTACCTTTCCTAACAATATATAGATAATGCAAATTCCCACTATAAACAGTGAAGAAGCAAACTTTGTGAAAACCAAAATCTGAGTCAGTCTCAAAACTTTGGGCCATAACTGTATATGCAGGTTTTTTTTAACCAAGGATATGTTCACTGAGCCTCTTTTACATGGATTTTGGAGTGGATTCTGCCCGATTTGGATTTTGTTTTCTTTTATTTTCAATAGGAAAACACTAGTGATGAGCGATCATGCTTGGATAATGTCTTATCCGAGCATGCTCAGGTCTTATCTGAGCATCTGGGAGTGCTTGTATACCATGCTCGAGTCCCTGCAGCTGCAAGTTTTGCTACTGTAAGGCCTCTTTCACACACCCGGTGTGCGCCTGACGGCGCCCCCGGCATTTTGCCGCAGCGCCGCATCACAAAACCTGATGCGCCGCTTGCGTTTTTTTTTGGCATTGACTTGCATTAGTGCCGGATGGCGCCGTATGTCAGTGCGTTGTATGCGGTTTTGTCCGGATGCGGCGGAATTGTACATTCTGGCGGCCGGACAAAACGCAGCATGTAACGTTTTTTGTTTTTGCCGGATGGTTTCTGTTGTCTCCGGGCATCAAAAACCATCCGGCAAAAAAACGCAGGCGGCGCATGCCGCGCATCCGGTTTTGTGTTGCGGCGCTGCGGCAAAATGCTGGGGGCGCCGTCAGGCGCACATCGGATGTGTGAAAGCAGCCTTAGACAGCCTGAAAACATGTGGGGATTGCCTGTTTGTTAGACAGCCTGAAAACATGTGGGGATTGCCTGTTTGTTAGACAGCCTGAATACATGTGGGGATTGCCTGTTTGTTAGACAGCCTGAATACATGTGGGGATTGCCTGTTTGTTAGACAGCCGCAACACATGTAAGGATTGCCTGCTTGTTAGACAGCCTGAACACATGTGGAGATTGCCTGTTTGTTAGGCAGCCTGAACAAATGCGGGGATTACCTGTTTATTAGACAGCCTGAACAAATGCGGGGATTGCATGTTCGCTAGACATCCAGAACATGTAGAGATTGCCTGTTTGTTAGACAGCCTGAACACATGTAGAGATTACCTGTTTATTAGACAGCCTGAACACATGTGGGGATTGCCTGTTTGTTAAGACAGCCTGAACAAATGCGGGGATTGCCTGTTTGTTAGACAGCCTGAACAAATGCGGGGATTGCCTGTTTGTTAGACAGACTAAACACATGCGGGATTGCCTGTTTGTTAGACAGCCTGAACACATGTGGGGATTGCCTGTTTGTTAGACGTCCTGAACACATGTGGGGATTGCCTGTTTATTAGACAGCCTGAACACATGTGGGGATTGCCTGTTTGTTAGACGTCCTGAACACATGTGGGGATTGCCTGTTTGTTAGACGTCCTGAACACATGTGGGGATTGCCTGTTTATTAGACAGCCTGAACACATGTGGGGATTGCCTGTTTATTAGACAGCCTGAACACATGTGGGGATTGCCTGTTTGTTAGACAGCCTGAACAAATGCGGGGATTGCCTGTTTGTTAGACAGCCTGAACAAATGCGGGGATTGCCTGTTCGCTAGACGTCCTGAACATGTAGAGATTGCCTGTTTGTTAGACAGCCTGAACACATGTAGAGATTGCCAGTTTGTTAGACAGCCTGAACACATGTGGGGATTGCCTGTTTGTTAGACAGCCTGAACAAATGCGGGGATTGCCTGTTCGCTAGACGTCCTGAACATGTAGAGATTGCCTGTTTGTTAGACAGCCTGAACACATGTAGAGATTGCCAGTTTGTTAGACAGCCTGAACACATGTGGGGATTGCCTGTTTGTTAGACAGCCTGAACAAATGCGGGGATTGCCTGTTCGCTAGACGTCCTGAACATGTAGAGATTGCCTGTTTGTTAGACAGCCTGAACACATGTAGAGATTGCCAGTTTGTTAGACAGCCTGAACACATGTAGAGATTGCCAGTTTGTTAGACAGCCTGAACACATGTAGAGATTGCCAGTTTGTTAGACAGCCTGAACAAATGTGGGGATTGCCTGTTTGTTAAACAGACTAAACACATGCTCGGGTTGCCTGTTTATTAGACAGCCTGAACACATGCGGGGATTGCCTGTTGTTAGACAGCCTGAACACATGTGGGAATTACCTGTTTATTAGACAGCCTGAAACACATGTGGGGATTGCCTGTTTGTTAGACAGCCTGAACAAATGTGGGGATTGCCTGTTCGCTAGACGTCCTGAACATGTAGAGATTGCCTGTTTGTTAGACAGCCTGAACACATGAGGGGATTACCTGTTTATTAGACAGCCTGAACACATGTGGGGATTGCCTGTTTGTTAGACAGCCTGAACAAATGTGGGGATTGCCTGTTCGCTAGACGTCCTGAACATGTAGAGATTGCCTGTTTGTTAGACAGCCTGAACACATGTAGAGATTGCCAGTTTGTTAGACAGCCTGAATACATGTAGAGATTGCCAGTTTGTTAGACAGCCTGAACACATGTGGGGATTGCCTGTTTGTTAGACAGACTAAACACATGCTCGGATTGCCTGTTTATTAGACAGCCTGAACACATGTGAGGATTGCCTGTTTGTTAGACAGCCTGAACACATGCGGGGATTGCCTGTTTGTTAGACAGACTAAACACATGCGGGATTGCCTGTTTGTTAGACAGCCTGAACACATGTGGGGATTGCCTGTTTGTTAGACAGCCTGAACACATGCGGGGATTGCCTGTTTGTTAGACAGACTAAACACATGCGGGATTGCCTGTTTGTTAGACAGCCTGAACACATGTGGGGATTGCCTGTTTGTTAGACAGCCTGAACACATGTGAGGATTGCCTGTTTGTTAGACAGCCTGAACACATGCGGGGATTGCCTGTTTGTTAGACAGCCTGAACAAATGTGGGGATTGCCTGTTCGCTAGACGTCCTGAACATGTAGAGATTGCCTGTTTGTTAGACAGCCTGAACACATGAGGGGATTACCTGTTTATTAGACAGCCTGAACACATGTGGGGATTACCTGTTTATTAGACAGCCTGAACAAATGTGGGGATTGCCTGTTCGCTAGACGTCCTGAACATGTAGAGATTGCCTGTTTGTTAGACAGCCTGAACACATGAGGGGATTACCTGTTTATTAGACAGCCTGAACACATGTGGGGATTGCCTGTTTGTTAGACAGCCTGAACAAATGTGGGGATTGCCTGTTCGCTAGACGTCCTGAACATGTAGAGATTGCCTGTTTGTTAGACAGCCTGAACACATGTAGAGATTGCCAGTTTGTTAGACGGCCTGAATACATGTAGAGATTGCCAGTTTGTTAGACAGCCTGAACACATGTGGGGATTGCCTGTTTGTTAGACAGACTAAACACATGCTCGGATTGCCTGTTTATTAGACAGCCTGAACACATGTGAGGATTGCCTGTTTGTTAGACAGCCTGAACACATGCGGGGATTGCCTGTTTGTTAGACAGACTAAACACATGCGGGATTGCCTGTTTGTTAGACAGACTAAACACATGCTCGGATTGCCTGTTTATTAGACAGCCTGAACACATGTGAGGATTGCCTGTTTGTTAGACAGCCTGAACACATGCGGGGATTGCCTGTTTGTTAGACAGACTAAACACATGCGGGATTGCCTGTTTGTTAGACAGCCTGAACACATGTGGGGATTGCCTGTTTGTTAGACAGCCTGAACACATGCGGGGATTGCCTGTTTGTTAGACAGACTAAACACATGCGGGATTGCCTGTTTGTTAGACAGCCTGAACACATGTGGGGATTGCCTGTTTGTTAGACAGCCTGAACACATGTGAGGATTGCCTGTTTGTTAGACAGCCTGAACACATGCGGGGATTGCCTGTTTGTTAGACAGCCTGAACAAATGTGGGGATTGCCTGTTCGCTAGACGTCCTGAACATGTAGAGATTGCCTGTTTGTTAGACAGCCTGAACACATGAGGGGATTACCTGTTTATTAGACAGCCTGAACACATGTGGGGATTACCTGTTTATTAGACAGCCTGAACAAATGTGGGGATTGCCTGTTCGCTAGACGTCCTGAACATGTAGAGATTGCCTGTTTGTTAGACAGCCTGAACACATGAGGGGATTACCTGTTTATTAGACAGCCTGAACACATGTGGGGATTGCCTGTTTGTTAGACAGCCTGAACAAATGTGGGGATTGCCTGTTCGCTAGACGTCCTGAACATGTAGAGATTGCCTGTTTGTTAGACAGCCTGAACACATGTAGAGATTGCCAGTTTGTTAGACAGCCTGAATACATGTAGAGATTGCCAGTTTGTTAGACAGCCTGAACACATGTGGGGATTGCCTGTTTGTTAGACAGACTAAACACATGCTCGGATTGCCTGTTTATTAGACAGCCTGAACACATGTGAGGATTGCCTGTTTGTTAGACAGCCTGAACACATGCGGGGATTGCCTGTTTGTTAGACAGACTAAACACATGCGGGATTGCCTGTTTGTTAGACAGCCTGAACACATGTGAGGATTGCCTGTTTGTTAGACAGCCTGAACACATGCGGGGATTGCCTGTTTGTTAGACAGACTAAACACATGCGGGATTGCCTGTTTGTTAGACAGCCTGAACACATGTGGGGATTGCCTGTTTGTTAGACAGCCTGAACACATGTGAGGATTGCCTGTTTGTTAGACAGACTAAACACATGCTCGGATTGCCTGTTTATTAGACAGCCTGAACACATGTGAGGATTGCCTGTTTGTTAGACAGCCTGAACACATGCGGGGATTGCCTGTTTGTTAGACAGACTAAACACATGCGGGATTGCCTGTTTGTTAGACAGCCTGAACACATGTGAGGATTGCCTGTTTGTTAGACAGCCTGAACACATGTGGGGATTGCCTGTTTGTTAGACAGCCTGAACACATGCGGGGATTGCCTGTTTGTTAGACAGACTAAACACATGCGGGATTGCCTGTTTGTTAGACAGCCTGAACACATGTGGGGATTGCCTGTTTGTTAGACAGCCTGAACACATGTGGGGATTGCCTGTTTGTTAGACAGCCTGAACACATGTGGGGATTGCCTGTTTGTTAGACAGCCTGAACACATGCGGGGATTGCCTGTTTGTTAGACAGCCTGAACACATGTGAGGATTGCCTGTTTGTTAGACAGCCTGAACACTTGCGGATATATGCTAACAGCCGCGAATCCTGCAGCTGCAAGGACTCGAACATAATATACGAGCACGCCCAAGATACTCGGATAACACCCGAGCATGCTCAGATAAGACGTTATTCGAGCAATTTTGCTCAACACTAGAAAACACACCTCTAACGCACACAATGCTATTTTTTCCATGTGTATGTTTTTATGTGCATAAATTAACAACATGTAAATTCTTAAAGAGAGTCTATCAGCAGAAAATGACTGTTCAAACCAAGCACTGGCACTGATGACCTTCCCTGCTTTCTTTCTATTTATTTCTGCCCTTCTCTGGCTCCTATAAAGTTAAGGCTACGCTCACACTGGCAAGCAGCCAGCGTATAACTCGGACGAGTGCTATGTGATGTTTCATTGGATAGCACTTGGCCCAATGTTATACTATGGAGCAGTGCCGACTAGCTGCATTTTGCAATTGGCAGCGTATTTCGGACGGCACGCACCCATACAAGTCTATGGGTGCATGAAAAAACCTCAGCCTGCACTTGGGTGTCATCCGAGTGCAGTCTGATATATGTGACTCACAGAATGGAGAAGATGGAGAATGACATTCTCCATCTTCTCCGTACCTGTGATCCGATTCTCGCATGCAAGAGATTCAGATCACAGTAAAATGACACTTGGATCATGCTCGTAGCAGAGTTTGAGCCGAGGGTCATTTCCATATAGTATCCGATTCTCTCGCATGAGGGAATCATCAGATGCTACTCGCCAGTGTGAACGAGCCCTAAAGCAGTCGATCAACGAAGCAAAGATGGAGAAAGATGTAAGCAAATATTTAGGAAGGTGCTGATGGCTACGTCAAGATTACACCAAGCATCTGTGACAGGTTTCAATGGCTATTTTGTGCTGACAGACACCCCAAACACCATATTTATGTCTAATAACCACCACTAAATATATATATACTATATATATGTATGATATATATATATATATATATATATATATATATTTAAGCATTATTTTTGTGGAGATTTTAGTCAGAAAAGACACATCCAAATACTCTAAGTAGTATGCCCACACTGAGTTTTATGACATCCATTTTTCTGCCAAGCTTATGAAGTACAGATTTTTACGTGTGTATTTTTTCTGCTTGTAATTCAGTCACTTGGCAAAATTTAGGGCTATTTTTGTATTTGCTGAAACTCCTCAAGAATTGACATGTTACAGCTTTTTCTAGATTGCAAAAATCATGTGGAAAAAAAAACACCTGTGAGTTTTCCAAGTGAAATCAATAGGAAACTTTAAGGCTGTGTTCACACTGAGTCTTTTTTCGCAATTTATTGACCTTCAAAAATTTCTGGAAAAAGCACTCGCAAAACGCTCAAAAGATTTGTCCTATTTATTTCTATGAAAAAATGAATTGCTGTCCATATATTCGGGATTTTCAGTGTCATGTAAATGAAAATGAGGGTGAAAAAAATACTTCAGGAAACAAATAAAAGATGGAAAAAAAAACCTGCTCAAATTACAAAGTGCCAAGAGAACGACAGAAAAAAATGGAGTGATATCTGAAGTGCCTTCTTCTTAACTTAAACAATGGACGTTTGGACCACTAGAAAAGGCGTAGAGTGAACATACCCTAAGACAAGGGTCTCAAACATGCGCTCGCGGACCACATGCGGCCCCTGAGGCTGCTTCATGCGGCCCGCAGGCACTGTAGACCCCTTGGCGGTCCCTGTCTGGTCCAGGGGGGCGCCGATGACAGCATTTTATTTCGGCTGAAGGTGCATCTTTAGACGCACATTCAATTGAAATGTATTGCCGAGCAGAGACTCTACACAGCAATACTAATATAAGCCGCCGGCCAATCAGAGGCCAGCAGCTAACATAGGCGTGCAGGCGCCGCAGCATATGATATCACTGTCATACGCCAGCATGCAGATGTCAGCTGCTGGCCTCTGATTGGTCGGCGGCTTATATTGGTATTGTTGTGTAGAGAGTCTATGCGCTGCAACACATTCAACTGAAATAAAGAGCTGCCGGCGGCTCCTGTATCGGGGCGCGATTGTCATGGGGTCTACAGTGCCTGCAGCCACACGTACAGTAAGGACGCCGAGGGAACAGAAGACAGGCGAGAAAAAATCTTTGTTTTTTTTTCCTCTTTTATGTGTTTATGAAGAACGGCACAATAGGGGACATATCCATAACTACAATATGAGAACCTGGATGGGGACATCTACAATATGATGACCTAAATGAGGACATAATTACAATATGGGGACATAACTACAATATGAAGATATGGGGACATAGACAAGGGGACATGACTACAATATGGGGGCCTTGATATGAGGACATAACTACAATATGGGGACCTGGATATGGGGAAATAACTACACTATGGGGACATAACTAAAAAAAAGGGAACATAACTACAATATGAAGACCTGGAAGGGGACATATCTAAATATGGGGACCTGGATGGGGACATAACTACAATATGGGGACATAACTACAATATGAGGACCTGGATGGGGACATAACTACAATATGGGGACATAACTACAATATGAGGACCTGGATGGGGACATAACTACAATATGGGGACATAACTACAATATGAGGACCTGGATGGGGACATACGGTAACTACAATATGGGGACATAACTACAATATGAGAACCTGGATGGGGACATCTACAATATGATGACCTAGATGAGGACATAATTACAATATGGGGACATAACTACAATATGAAGATATGGGGACATAGACAAGGGGACATGACTACAATATGGGGGCCTTGATATGAGGACATGACTACAATATGGGGACCTGGATATGAGGACATAACTACAATATGGGGACCTGGATATGGGGAAATAACTACACTATGGGGACATAACTAAAAAAAAGGGAACATAACTACAATATGAAGACCTGGAAGGGGACATATCTAAATATGGGGACCTGGATGGGGACATAACTACAATATGGGGACATAACTACAATATGAGGACCTGGATGGGGACATAACTACAATATGGGGACATAACTACAATATGAGGACCTGGATGGGGACATAACTACAATATGGGGACATAACTACAATATGAGGACCTGGATGGGGACATACGGTAACTACAATATGGGGACATAACTACAATATGAGGACCTGGATGGGGACATACGGTAACTACAATATGGGGACATAACTACAATATGAGGACCTGGATGGGGACATACGGTAACTACAATATGGGGACATAACTACAATATGAGGACCTGGATGGGGACATATCTACAATATAGGTGCCTATTTGGAGACATATCTACAATATGGGGACCTGGATGGGGACATAACTACAATATGGGGACCTGGATATGGGGACATGACTACCAGGGCAGGTTCCAGGTTTTCGTGGGCCCCGGACAAAAGATTCTCAGTGACCCCTTTATCACATACCACAATTCATGATGCACAGATACGGCAAAAAATATAGGTATAGTACAATGCCAAATACTTCACTTCTTACATTACATGACTGATATCTATTGTGAATTCTACAATAGATCAGAAATTGGACAGTATAGTCCTCCATACAGTATTATGGGCACCACATGGTGCTCCATACAGAATAATGAGCCCCATATATAGCTCCATACAGAATAATGGGCCCCATATAATGCTCCATACAGTATAAGGCTATGTGCACACGTTGCGGTTTTTTAGCGGTTTTGCCGCGGTTTTTCGCGGCGGAAACTCCGCGAAACCGCGGCAAAACCGCTTACACAATACAACTCATTAAGGCCTATGAGATTCCGCAATGCTGTGCACATGCTGCGGGTTTTTCCGCGGCGGAATCGCATCGCGGGAGAATCCGCAGCATGCTCATTCTTTTTTGCGGAACCGCGGCGATTCCGCCGCCATAGGAATGCATTGAACCGCTTACTTTCTGCATGTGGCTGTGCCCACCATGCGGAAAGTAAGCGGTTCATGTGCGGATGGTACCCAGGGTTTGGAGGAGAGGAGATTCTCCTCCAAGCCCTGGGTACCATATCCATGTAAAAACAATAATTAAAATAATAAATAATGATATTCTCACCTTCCGGCGTCCCACGCAGCTTTCCCGCCTCTCAGCGACGCTCCCGCCAATCGCGTTCCCAGGAGTGCATTGCAAGATCACCCTGATGACGTAGCGGTCTCGCGAGATGCTACGTCATCGGGATGATTGCCGCAAAGGACTCCTGGGAACGGAACTTGCCGGGAGCGTCGCTGAGAGGCGGGAAAGCTGCGGGGGACGCCGGAAGGTGAGAATATCATTATTTATTATTTTTTTTATTATTTTAACATTAGATCTTTTTACTATTGATGCGACATAGGCAGCATCAATAGTAAAAAGTTGGTCACACGAGTCAAACACTTGTTTGACTCGTGTGACCAGCCTGTCAGATCGCTTGTAAAACGCTAGCATTCTGCAAGCTAATTCCGCTTGCAAAACGCTAGTGTTTAGCGGGAATACGCATACCTATAATATGCGGATTTCCCGCGGCAGGGAGGTGCGGAATTGCCGCGGAAATTTCCATGGCAATTCCGCAACGTGTGCACATAGCCTAAGGAGTCACATATATTATTATTATTATACATTTTTATAGCGCCATTTGTTCCATGCCGCTTTACATGTGAAGAGGGGCAAATATAGACAAGTACAGTAAACATGAGCAATACAAGGGACACACAAGTACAGAAGGAGAGAGGACCCTGCCCGCGAAGGCTCACAGTCTACAGGGATGGGTGAGGATACACTAGGAGAGGGTAGAGCTGATCGTGCGGTAGTTCAGTAGACTGATATATTGCATCATACAGAATAATAAGCCCCATATATTGCTTCATAAAGTATTATGGGCACCAAATAGTGATCCATACAGGATAATGAGCTCCATATCTTGTTCCATACAGAATAATTGACCCCATATAATGCTCAATACAGTATAATGAGCCACATATAATGCTCTATACAGTATAATGAGCCCATATAATGCTCCATACAGTATTATGGGCACCATATATTGCTCCATACAGAATCATGGAGCCCATATATTGCTCCATGCAGAATAATGAGCCACATATATTGCTACATGCAGAATAATGAGCCACATACATATATTGTTCCATACAGTATATAATAGGCCCCACATATTGCTCCACACAGAATAATGGACCCCATATAATGCTCCATACTGTATAATGAGCCCCATATATTGCTCTATACAGTATATAATAGGCCCCATATATTGCTCCCTAAAGAATAATGAGCCCCATGTATTGCTCAATACATAAAGGGGCCCATATAATGTTCCATACAGTATATGATGGACTCTATATAATGCTCCAGTATATGATAGTCCCCATATAATGATCCATATATAATTGGCCCCATATATGATGCTCCAGTGTATAATGGGCCCCATATACGATGCTTCAGTGTATAATGGGCCTCATACCAGTGTATGATGGTCCCTATATATAATGCTCCAAACATAAAAAAATAATATGAAATACTCACCTTTCCTTGCTGTTCTGCTCCGGACTCCTCAGCGTCGCCATCTTCCAGCTTTCTGCACTGTGACTGCACACAGACGTGACGTCATAGCGTCCTCTGACCTGAAACATCACAGTCAGAAGACACCGCAGTGATGTAACGGGGAGAGGTAAGTATCACAAATGACAGGGCCCTGAGCAAACGGGGGGGCCCACTCATGGGAGTCGGCACTGGCACAGATACTGGGCCCCCATAGTGTGCCGAAGTCCCTCACGTCGAGTGGGCCCCCCAGCCTGCTCAGGGCCCCGGCACTTGCCCGGGTGCGTCGGGTGCTGACGCCGGCCCTGATGACTACAATATGGGGACCTGGATGGGGACATAACTGCAATATGAGGATCTGGATATGGGGACATGACTACAATATGAGAACCTGGATATGGGGACATGACTACAATATGAGAACCTGGATATGGGGACATGACTACAATTTGCAGACCTGGATATGGGTCATGACTACAATATGGGGACCTGGATGGGGACATATCTACAATATGGGGACCTGGATGGGAACATAACTACAATATGGGGACCTGGATGGGGACATAACTACAATATGGGGACCTGGATAGGGACATGACTACAATATGGGGACCTGGATGGGGACATAACTACAATATGGGGACCTTGATGGGGACATGACTACAATATGGGGACCTGGATATGGGGGCATGACTACAATATGAGGACCTGGATGGGGACATATCTACAATATGGGGACATATCTACAATATGGGGACCTGGATGGGGACATAACTGCA
This sequence comes from Oophaga sylvatica, assembly GCA_033576555.1. Taxonomy (NCBI): domain Eukaryota; kingdom Metazoa; phylum Chordata; class Amphibia; order Anura; family Dendrobatidae; genus Oophaga; species Oophaga sylvatica. Next base: position 342,245,463 of record JARQOD010000001.1, read on the forward strand.
ATATGAGGATCTGGATGGGGACATGAATACAATATAGGGACATATCTACAATATGGGGACATAACTACAATATGAGGGTCTGGATGGGGACATGACTACAATATGGGGACCTGGATGGGGACATTACTACAATATGGGAACCTGATACAACTTTCATGGAAATAATAGCCTAAAAATAATTAACCATAAATAAATAAATAAATGGATATATATAGGCAATTATCAGAAAAAAGTTAGGGAATATCGCAAAACAAGGCAAACACAAAGAACCAACAAAAACTAACTAAATTCCCAAAATGGTATAAAATATAAATTTTATTGAATAATATAACATCTAGGAAATTCGGACAAGAAGGGGAAGGAGGTGAAGACCAAAATTGTATATGTAAAATGAGGGGTGCTACAGAGGAGGGAACCTGGATATGGGGACACGACTACAATATGGGGACCTGGATATGGGGGCATGACTACAATATGGGGACCTGGATGGGGACATAACTACAATATGGGGACCTGGATGGGGACATACCGTAACTACAATATGGGGATCTGGATATGGGGGCATGACTACAATATGGGGACCTTGATGGGGACATAACTGCAATATGAGGATCTGGATGGGGACATAACTACAATATGGGGACATATCTACAATATGGTGACCTGGATGGGGACATAACTACAATATGAGGATCTGGATGGGGACATGACTACAATATGGGGACCTGGATGGGGACATATCTACAATATGGAGACCTGGATGGGGACATAACTACAATATAGGAACCTGGATATGGGGACATGACTACAATATGGGGAGATGAATGGGGACATATCTACAATATGAGGATCTGGATGGGGACATGACTACAATATGGGGACCTGGATGGGGACATATCTACAATATGGAGACCTGGATGGGGACATGACTACAATATAGGAACCTGGATATGGGGACATGACTACAATATGGGGAGATGGATGGGGACATATCTACAATATGGGGACCTGGATGGGGACATATCTACAATATGGGGACCTGGATGGGGACATATCTACAATATGGGGACCTGGATGGGGACATAACTATAATATGGGGACCTGGATGGGGACATAACTACAATATGGGGACCTGGATGGGGACATGACTACAATATAGGGACCTGGATATGGGGGCATGACTACAATATGGGGACCTGGATGGGGACATATCTACAATATGGGGACCTGGATGGGGACATAACTGCAATATGAGGATCTGGATGGGGACATGACTACAATATGGGGACATATCTACAATATGGTGGCCTGGATGGGGACATAACTACAATATGAGGATCTGAATGGGGACATGACTACAATATGGGGACCTGGATGGGGACATATCTACAATATGGAGACCTGCATGGGGACATAATTACAATATGGGGACCTGGATGGGGACATAACTACAATATGGGGACCTGGATATGGGGACATGACTACAATATAGGGACCTGGATATGGGGGCATGACTACAATATGGGGACCTGGATGGGGACATATCTACAATATGAGGATCTGAATGGGGACATGACTACAATATGGGGACCTGGATGGGGACATATCTACAATATGGAGACCTGGATGGGGACATAACTACAATATGGGATCTGGATGGGGACATATCTACAATATGGGGACCTGGATGGGGACATAACTGCAATATGAGGATCTGGATGGGGACATGACTACAATATGGGGACTATCTATAATATGGTGACCTGGATGGGGACATAACTACAATATGAGGATCTGGATGGGGACATGACTACAATATGGGACCTGGATGGGGACATATCTACAATATGGAGACCTGGATGGGGACATAACTACAATATAGGAACATAACTACAATATGGTGACCTGGATGGGGACATAACTACAATATGAGGATCTGGATGGGGACATAACTACAATATAGGAACATAACTACAATATGGTGACCTGGATGGGGACATAACTACAATATGAGGATCTGGATGGGGACATGACTACAATATGGGGACCTGGATGGGGACATAACTACAATATGGGAACCTGGATATGGGGACATGACTACAATATGGGGATCTGGGTGGGGACATATCTACAATATGGGGACCTGGATGGGGACATAACTGCAATATGAGGATCTGGATGGGGACATGACTACAATATGGGGACATATCTACAATATGGTGACCTGGATGGGGACATAACTACAATATGAGGATCTGGATGGGGACATGACTACAATATGGGGACCTGGATGGGGACATAACTACAATATGGGAACCTGGATATGGGGACATGACTACAATATGGGGATCTGGGTGGGGACATATCTACAATATGGAGACCTGTATGGGGACATAACTACAATATAGCGACATAACTACAATATGGGGACCTGGATATGGGGACATGACTACAATATGGGGACCTGGATATGGGGGCATGACTACAATATGGGGACCTGGATGGGGACATATCTACAATATGGAGACCTGGATGGGGACATAACTACAATATTAGGATCTGGATAGGGACATATCTACAATATGGGGACCTGGATGGGGACATAACTACAATATGAGGATCTGGATGGGGACATGACTACAATATGAGGACATATCTACAATATGGTGACCTGGATGGGGACATAACTACAATATGAGGATCTGGATATGGGGACATGACTACAATATGGGGAGCTAGATGGGGACATAACTACAATATCAGGACCTGGATATGGGGACATAACTATATTAAGAGGATTTGGATGGGGACATAACTATGAGGACCTGGATGGGAACATAACTACAATATAGGGACCTGGATATGGGGACATAACTATAATATGAGGACCTGAATGGGGACATAACTATAATATGAGGACCTGGATGGGAACATAACCACAATATGGGGACATAACTACAATATGGGACCTGGATATGGGGACATAACTATAATATGAGGACCTGAATGGGGACATAACTATAATATGAGGACCTGGATGGGAACATAACAACAATATCGAGATCTGGATATGGGGACATAACTATAATATGGGGACCTGGATGGGAACATAACTACAATATGGGGACCTGGATGGGAACATAACCACAATATGGGGACATAACTACAATATGGGGACCTGGATGGGAACATAACCACAATATGGGGACATAACTACAATATGGGGACCTGGATGGGGACAAAACGACAATATGAGGACATAACTACAATATAAGTGCACATTTGTTATCACCACCTCCATTACGACGCAAGCTCTAAAAAAAAAAAAATAAACACGCCAAAAATGTTTAAAAGGTGCATAGAAAAAAACATGGTATCACTAAAAATGTCACTTTGTCTTTCAAAGAATGCGGCCCCCCAAATTCAAGTTTTTTCTATTTGCTGCCCATATACCAAGCCAAGTTTGAGACCTCTGCCCTAAAAAAAACTTTGTGTGAGGGGCTTATTCAGACGTCAGTTTTACGAGTACGAGTTTTACGCATGGTCTATAGAGCTGTTCACACGTCTGTTGTTTCGTGTGGACCGAGTAGTCCGCGACAAATAACGGAGACATGTACGGTTTTGATCCGAGTCCCGAATTAATCTTACTAATGCAAGTCCATGAAAAAAACTGGGCAGCACTCGGATGCCATCTGTGTACTGTCCACTTTTCATGGACTGTTTGATAGGAGAAGGTTGAGAAATCTTCATTATTAATTCTTTTTTACATCCAAGAGATCCTGATGAAACTCTGTTTTTTTTGCCTTCTTCTAAACTCCAAACCATTAGCACAGTCCTCTGCTCTAATGCTTCCAACATTATGGACACGGACATAAAAAGCTCAAATGAAGACCGAGGTTGCATGTTGTGGTCTCTGATAATTGAAGTCTATGGCTCCGATGTGCTCCATATCCCGATTTTCAGGGATTCTGACAGAACCCCTAATACAGCCATACACGTGTGGCAGAAACTTGATGTAAACATACTCTCAGCCAGAAATATAGTGGTAGTATAAAGGTTTGTTTTTTATATTTCTCATTCATTTTGAATTCGGTTCTGATGGTGGCTCAAAAACCTACAAGTTGATTTCAGCCTCACTGTATTTTCTCCATTACGGTTTGGTCAATGGGTGATTTTTTTCCTTATGTTTTTTTTGTATTGGGACAAATCTGCATCAAGTCATCCCACAAACTATTCTCAGTAAGAAACCTGCATTGCAGTTCATATAGCAGTGCATTTTTCAGCCATGGATGTAAAATCCATAAAAAAAAAAATAATTGAATTGTCACTTGGAGAAATGTTAAAAAGCTTAATGTCACTTGAACGGAGACTAACCCAAGAGTTAACTCACAACAGACCAGACTGCAAAATCCTCGGCAGAAATCCCAGGACCAGCATCAGATTTCTGCTGCAGATTCTCTTGAGTTTCTACACCTAAGGTCCATGTGAACATAGCTTCAAAGAAGACAGAGGCAGAAATAATGACTGCGGAAGCAGGACAGGCATCAGTCAGTATAGGAAAAGGTGGCTTTCCAAATCTTTCAGCACCGCCATTCAGATCATCTTCCCTATGCATAGACCTGGAGATACCTTCACCCAAGATGGCTAGCAACGGTACACACCGTGCATGATGATGCATGAAAGAACGCTAGGTCTTGTTGCTATGCCTAAGACGAGAAGACTGTACATTTCTAAGAACTTATTCTGGAGGCAACTTTTCAGATTACTGATCTGCAGGAACATTTTAGAGGAGCACTCATAACAAAAATGTAGCACATCTCCATCCTGATCCCTTTGCCCCAATCCTCCTCTACTGTGTGACCCTCTTATCTTGTGAGATGCATCCCCCTTCTTTTTCCTTCTCATGTTACAAACTGAATCAAACATCTTAAGTGTTTTGAACATTGATTACTTTGGCTCATGTGCCCGAGTTTGTAATATTAATAATGTAAAACACAATCAAAATAATAACAGCTTAAAAATAAATAAATATACATATAAAACATTAGTATTTTTTTATAATACTAGTATAACATTATATACGTACGTATAATATATAGATCAACTTATATTACTGTTTTAAAAAACAATAAAAAATACAAAATATTTTACATGTATATTTATGCATTTTTAGCTGTTATTTTTATTGTCTTTTACATTACATATATACAAACATACACATATATACTGTATATATAAAGCTTGTAATATTAATAATGTAAAACACAATAAAAATAATAACAGCTTAAAAATAAATATACATATAAAACATTTGTATTTTTTAGTATTTTTTATAATATTAATATAACATTATATATTTATGTATATAGTATACAACATGTTTATATTAATATTATAAAAAAAAATACAAATATTTTACATGTATATTTATATATTTTTAACTGTTATTTTTATTGTATTTTACATTACATATATACAAACACACATATATATATAAAGCTTGTAATATTAATAAAAAATATTAAAAAAATAAATAAATATACATATAAAACATTTGTATTTTTAGTGTTTTTTTTATAATACTAGTATAACATTATATATTTATATAATATATATATCATGTTTATATTAATATAAAAAAACGATAAAAATACAAATTTTTTACATGTATATTTATATATTTTTAGCTGTTTTTTTTATTGTATCTTACATTATTGATATTACAAACTTATATACAATATATATATACAAATATTGTCCAGTTCTTTGTAGAAATTGGCAGGGGCCTAGATAACGAAGGTGGGGGTGGTGAGAGGGTGGACAAGCCGCTACATCATGGCCATGATATTGGGATACAAGGCATTTTTTCCAGGTGATGCAAAGTCTGATCTTACGGAATATTGTCACAATTTCGAAGCAGAAGTGTGGGATTTCGGCCGGATGTCGGCAATGCCCAGCCTTTTCCATGGGCATCCATCTGAACATGACGGACACCCAAGACCAGCCTCCATCAGATTCCACATCTCTCCCCAATATTTCACAATCTATGGACTAGGAAGCGATTTATTTTCCTAATAAACCCTGTCCCCGGCCATAATTCGGGGGAACATTGGCTGTGAGCAGATCTCTGCCCTCCCACATTCTTTATCACTACAGTGCAGATAAAAAGTGGGAGGTGTGATGATGACAACAAGCTCTATAGTAACACAAGGCAGACAAAGAATAGCAAATGAAGGCTAAACCTGCCTGCTGGAGCATCAGCCACCCAGACCTGGGCTAGTGACCTCACACCTGGGCATACAGGTGCCAGCAGGTGCAGAACTGTGGGTCTAATGCCTCATCAATGAATGACAGGCAGCAGGGAAGATGTCAATGGGGAAGGTTTGGTGATGTCATTACCTTGTGGGGAAGCATTGCAGCTTAGGAATGGATGCCAAGGGCTCGATCATGCCCAGCCATTCATCCAGCAGGACGGTAGCCGCAGGCAGGAGCGGCAGCTGCTATGGCTGCAGAAGGCGAAGCTGCGATCGCCGGGCTGCTGCGATCACCGGGCTGCTGCTGCTGCTGCTGCTCAGGGCCGCTCTCTTCTTCTTCTTCTTCTTTTTCCCTCTGATGACAGTGATAAAAAGGAAATCAGGACGGAAGAAAGAGCATCATGAATCCAGAGGGGGACACAACTGCGGCGATGCCATGAATGGAGGCAGACACGGATTCCTGCAGCCTTTGTCTATTGGCAGCCGGCTGGAGATGCGGAATCTGCACAGGTCTGTAGCCCACCTAGCAATCCTGCGCTTCCATTGTCACGATGCTTCGCCCAGATGTCGTGATTGGCTTCACAAACCATCATCCGCCTGTCACTGCTGGGATACGCCACTAGTCATTGCTATGCCGGGGAAATGAGCGATCTTTTGCCTTCTCGCCCGGCTCCCAATGACCATTTAACGAGAAGCCATATATTAGGGGAGAAATTCAGCTGATCCAGCCTCGCGAAGGCAAACGAGCAGAAGCCTGCAGCTAACCTGTCACCAGAAAGACAGAATAAGCACAGAGGGAGGGGGAGGGGAAGCGGGATGTCAATAGTGAGCAGCAGCGCCACCTAGCGCGCAGCCGCTGCAGCGACATGCTCCAGCACAGAACATGCGAGCCAGCCTCATCACACTGCTAATGACAGCGGGCCCCGGACTGCGCATGCGTGCTGCGACGCTTCCCAGACAGCGCTCCACTTCACAGACCTGGGCGCAGGCAGCACAAGCCACGGAGATCATCACAGGGTGCAGAGCATCAAAGGGAGCCGGGCATCTGAGGGAGCAGGGGATCACAGGGAGCAGATCATCCAGGGAGCATGGGATCACAGTGATCAGGGTATCTCAGGGATCGGGATCTCAGTGATCAGGGGATCTCAGAGCATGGGATCACAGGGAACAGTGCATCACAGGGACCAGGGATCAGGGGATCACAGGGAGCAGATCATCCAGGGAGCAGGTCATCTCAGGGAGCAGGGGATCACAGGGACCAGGGGATCTCATAGAGCAGTGGATCACAGGGAGCATGGGATCACAGTGATCAGGGCTTCACAGGGAGCAGGGGATCTCATAGAGAAGTGGATCACAGGGAGGAAAGCATCAAAGGGAGCAGATCATCACAGGGAGCAAAGCATGAAAGGGAACAGATCATCACAGGGAGCAGGGGATCACAGTGATTAGGGCATCACAGGAAGCAGGGGATCTCAGAGAGCATGGGATCACAGGGAACAGTGCATACAGGGGATCTCAGGGATCAGGGGATCACAGGGAGCAGATCATCCAGGGAGCAGGGGATCACAGGGAACAGGTCATCTCAGGAAGCAGGGGATCACAGGGAACAGGGCATCACAGGGAGCAGGGGATCTCAGAGAGCAGTGAATCATAGGGAGCAAAGCATCAAAGGGAGCAGATCGTCACAGGGAGCAGGGGATCACAGGGAGCAGGGGATCTCAGGGAGCATGGGATCACAGTGATCAGGGCATCACAGGAAGCAGGGGATCTCAGAGAGCATGGGATCACAGGGAACAGTGCATCATAGGGACCAGGAGATCTCAGGGATCAGGGAATCACAGGGAGCAGATCATCCAGGGATCAGGTCATCTCAGGGAGCAGGGGATCACAGGGAATAGGTCATCTCAGGGAGCAGGGGATCACAGGGAACAGGTCATCTCAGGGAGCAGGGGATCACAGGGAACAGGGCATCACAAGGAGCAGGGGATCACAGGGACCAGGCAATCTCATAGAGCAGTGGGTCACAGGGAGCAAAGCATCAAAGCGAGCAGATCATCACAGCGAGCAGGGGATCACAGGGAGCATGGGATCACAGGGAGCAGTGGATCTCGGAGCAAAGCATCAAAGGGAGCAGATCATCACAGGGAGCAGGGGATTTCAGGGAGCATGGGATCACAGTGATCAGGGCATCACAGGGAGCAGGGGATCTCAGAGAGCAGTGGATCACAGGGAGCAAAGCATCAAAGGGAGCAGGAGATCACAGTGAGCAGGGCATCACAAGGAGCAGGGGATCTCAGAGAGCAGTGGATCACGGAGCAAAGCATCAAAGGGAGCAGATCATCACAGGGAGCAAGGGATCACAGATCAGGGGATCTCAGGAGCATGGGATCACAGTGATCAGGGCATCACAGAGAGCAGGGGATCTCAGGGAGCATGGGATCACAGTGAGCAGGGGATCTCAGAGAGCAGTGGATCACAGAGAGCAAAGCATCAAAGGGAGCAGATCATCACAGGGAGCCAAGCATCAAAGGGAGCAGATCATCACAGGGAGCAGGGGATCTCAGGGAGCATGGGATCACAGTGAGCAGGGGATCTCAGAGAGCAGGGGATCTCAGAGAGCAGTGGATCACAGAGAGCAAAGCATCAAAGGGAGCAGATCATCACAGGGAGCCAAGCATCAAAGGGAGCAGATCATCACAGGGAGCAGGGGATCACAGGGAGCAGGGGATCTCAGGGAGCATGGGATCACAGTGATCAGGGCATCACAGGAAGCAGAGGATCTCAGAGAGCATGGGATCACAGGGAACAATGCATCACAGGGACCAGATCATCCAGGTAGCAGGTCATCTCAGGGAGGAGGACAGCTCAGCAGGAGATCACAGGGAACAGAGCATCACAAGGAGCAGGGGATCACAGGGATCAGGGGATCACAGGGAGCAGATCATCACAGGGAGCAGGGGATCTCAGGGAGCATGGGATCACAGTGATCAGGGCATCACAGGAAGCAGAGGATCTCAGAGAGCATGGGATCACAGGGAACAATGCATCACAGGGACCAGATCATCCAGGTAGCAGGTCATCTCAGGGAGGAGGACAACTCAGCAGGGGATCACAGGGAACAGGGCATCACAAGGAGCAGGGGATCACAGGGAACAGTGAATCACAGGGATCAGGGGATCACAGGGAGCAGATCATTCAGAGAGCAAGGCATCATAAGGAGCAGGGGATCACAGGGAATAGGTCATCCAGGGAGCATGGGATCACAGTGATCAGGGGATCTCAGGGATCGGGATCTCAGTGATCAGGGGATCTCAGAGCATGGGATCACAGGGAACAGTGCATCACAGGGACCAGGGGATCTCAGGGATCAGGGGATCACAGGGAGCAGATCATCCAGGGAGCAGGTCATCTCAGGGAGCAGGGGATCTCATAGAGCAGTGTATCACAGGGAGCATGGGATCACAGTGATCAGGGCTTCACAGGGAGCAGGGGATCTCATAGAGAAGTGGATCACAGGGAGGAAAGCATCAAAGGGAGCAGATCATCACAGGGAGCAAAGCATGAAAGGGAACAGATCATCACAGGGAGCAGGGGATCACAGTGATTAGGGCATCACAGGAAGCAGGGGATCTCAGAGAGCATGGGATCACAGGGAACAGTGCATCACAGGGGATTTCAGGGATCAGGGGATCACAGGGAGCAGATCATCCAGGGAGCAGGGGATCACAGGGAACAGGTCATCTCAGGAAGCAGGGGATCACAGGGAACAGGGCATCACAGGGAGCAGGGGATCTCAGAGAGCAGTGAATCATAGGGAGCAAAGCATCAAAGGGAGCAGGGGATCTCAGGGAGCATGGGATCACAGTGATCAGGGCATCACAGGAAGCAGGGGATCTCAGAGAGCATGGGATCACAGGGAACAGTGCATCATAGGGACCAGGAGATCTCAGGGATCAGGGAATCACAGGGAGCAGATCATCCAGGGATCAGGTCATCTCAGGGAGCAGGGGATCACAGGGAATAGGTCATCTCAGGGAGCAGGGGATCACAGGGAACAGGTCATCTCAGGGAGCAGGGGATCGCATGGAACAGGGCATCACAAGGAGCAGGGGATCACAGGGAGCAGGCGATCTCATAGAGCAGTGGATCACAGGGAGCAAAGCATCAAAGTGAGCAGATCATCACAGGGAGCAGGGGATCACAGGGAGCATGGGATCACAGTGATCAGGGCATCACAGGGAGCAGTGGATCTCAGAGAGCAGTGGATCACAGGGAGCAAAGCATCAAGGGAAGCAGATCATCAGAGGGAGCAGGGAATCTCAGGGAGCATGGGATCACAGTGATCAGGGCATCACAGGGAGCAGGGGAACTCAGAGAGCAGTGGATCACAGTGAGCAGGGCATCACAAGGAGCAGGGGATCTCAGAGAGCAGTGGATCACAGGGAGCAAAGCATCAATGAGAGCAGATCATCACAGGGAGCAGGGGATCACAGATCAGGGGATCTCGGAGCATGGGATCACAGGGAGCAGGGGATCTCAGGGACCATGGGATCACAGTGAGCAGGGCATCACAAGGAGCAGGGATCTCAGAGAGCAGTGGATCACAGGGAGCAAAGCATCAAAGAGAGCAGATCATCACAGGGAGCAGGGGATCACAGATCAGGGGATCTCAGGGAGCAAAGCATCAAAGGGAGCAGGGGATCTCAGAGAGCAAAGCATCAAAGGGAGCAGATCATCACAGGGAGCAAAGCATCAAAGGGAGCAGATCATCACAGGGAGCAGGGAATCAGAGGAAGCAGGGGATCTCAGAGAGCATGGGATCACAGGGAACAGTACATCACAGGGACCAGGGGATCACAGGGAGCAGATCATCCAGGGAGCAGGTCATCTCAGGGAGCAGGTGATCACAAGGAACAGGTCATCTCAGGGAGCAGGGGATCACAGTGACCAGGGGATCTCATAGAGCAGTGGATCACAGGGAGCAAAGCATCAAAGGGAGCAGATCATCACAGGGAGCATGGGATCACAGGGAGCATGGGATCACAGTGATCAGGGCATCACAGGGAGCAGGGGATCTCAGAGCAGTGGATCACAGGGAGCAAAGCATCAAAGGGAGCAGATCATCACAGGGAGCATGGGATCACAGTGATCAGGGCATCACAGGGAGCAGTGGATATCAGGGAGCAAAGCATCAAAGGGAGCAGGGGATCTCAATGAGCATGGGATCACGGAACAGTGCATCATAGGGAGCAGGTAATCTCAGGGAGCAAGGGATCACAGGGAATAGGTCATCTCAGGGAGCAGGGGATCACAGGGAACAGTTCATCTCAGGGAGCAGGGGATCACACGGAACAGGGCATCACAAGGAGCAGGGGATCACGGAGCAGGCGATCTCATAGAGCAGTGGATAACAGGGAGCAAAGCATCAAAGCGAGCAGATCATCACAGGGAGCAGGGGCTCACAGGGAGCATGGGATCACAGTGATCAGGGCATCACAGGGAGCAGCGGATCTCAGAGAGCAGTGGATCACGGAGCAAAGCATCAAGGGGAGCAGATCATCACAGGGAGCATGGGATCACAGTGATCAGGGCATCACAGGGAGCAGGGGATCTCAGAGCAGTGGATCACAGGGAGCAAAGCATCAAAGGGAGCAGATCATCACAGGGAGCATGGGATCACAATGATCAGGGCATCACATGGAGCAGTGGATATCAGGGAGCAAAGCATCAAAGGGAGCAGGGGATCTCAATGAGCATGGGATCACGGAACAGTGCATCATAGGGAGCAGGTAATCTCAGGGAGCAAGGGATCACAGGGAATAGGTCATCTCAGGGAGCAGGGGATCACAGGGAACAGGTCATCTCAGGGAGCAGGGGATCACACGGAACAGGGCATCACAAGGAGCAGGGGATCACGGAGCAGGCGATCTCATAGAGCAGTGGATCACAGGGAGCAAAGCATCAAAGCGAGCAGATCATCACAGGGAGCAGGGGCTCACAGGGAGCATGGGATCACAGTGATCAGGGCATCACAGGAGCAGGGGATCTCAGAGAGCAGTGGATCACAGGGAGCAAAGCATCAATGAGAGCAGATCATCACAGGGAGCAGGGGATCACAGATCAGGGGATCTCAGGGAGCATGGGATCATAGGGAGCAAAGCATCAAAGTGAGCAGGGGATCTCAGGGACCATGGGATCACAGTGAGCAGGGCATCACAAGGAACAGGGGATCTCAGAGAGCAGTGGATCACAGGGAGCAAAGCATCAATGAGAGCAGATCATCACAGGGAGCAGGGGATCACAGATCAGGGGATCTCAGGGAGCATGGGATCATAGGGAGCAAAGCATCAAAAGTGAGCAGGGGATCTCAGGGACCATGGGATCACAGTGAGCAGGGCATCACAAGGAACAGGGATCTCAGAGAGCAGTGGATCACAGGGAGCAAAGCATCAAAGAGAGCAGATCATCACAGGGAGCAGGGGATCACAGATCAGGGAATCTCAGGGAGCATGGGATTACAGTGATCAGGGTATCACAGGGAGCAGGGGATCTCAGAGCAGTGGATCACAGTGAGCCGGGCATCACAAGGAGCAGGGGATCTCATAGAGCAGTGGATCACAGGGAGCAAAGCATCAAAGAGAGCAGATCATCACAGGGAGCAGGGGATCACAAATCAGGGGATCTCAGGGAGCATGGGATCACGGAGCAGGGGATCACAGGGAGCAGGGGATCTCAGGGAGCATGGGATCACAGTGAGCATGGCATCACAAGGAGCAGGGGATCTCAGAGAGCAGTGGATCACAGGGAGCAAAGCATCAAAGAGAGCAGATCATCACAGGGAGCAGGGGATCACAGATCAGGGGATCTCAGGGAGCATGGGATCACAGTGATCAGGGCATCACAGGGAGCAGGGGATCTCAGAGCAGATCATCACAGGGAGCAGGGGATCACAGATCAGGGGATCTCAGGGAGCATGGGATCATAGGGAGCAAAGCATCAAAGTGAGCAGGGGATCTCAGGGACCATGGGATCACAGTGAGCAGGGCATCACAAGGAACAGGGGATCTCAGAGAGCAGTGGATCACAGGGAGCAAAGCATCAATGAGAGCAGATCATCACAGGGAGCAGGGGATCACAGATCAGGGGATCTCAGGGAGCATGGGATCATAGGGAGCAAAGCATCAAAGTGAGCAGGGGATCTCAGGGACCATGGGATCACAGTGAGCAGGGCATCACAAGGAACAGGGGATCTCAGAGAGCAGTGGATCACAGGGAGCAAAGCATCAAAGAGAGCAGATCATCACAGGGAGCAGGGGATCACAGATCAGGGAATCTCAGGGAGCATGGGATTACAGTGATCAGGGTATCACAGGGAGCAGGGGATCTCAGAGCAGTGGATCACAGTGAGCCGGGCATCACAAGGAGCAGGGGATCTCATAGAGCAGTGGATCACAGGGAGCAAAGCATCAAAGAGAGCAGATCATCACAGGGAGCAGGGGATCACAAATCAGGGGATCTCAGGGAGCATGGGATCACGGAGCAGGGGATCACAGGGAGCAGGGGATCTCAGGGAGCATGGGATCACAGTGAGCATGGCATCACAAGGAGCAGGGGATCTCAGAGAGCAGTGGATCACAGGGAGCAAAGCATCAAAGAGAGCAGATCATCACAGGGAGCAGGGGATCACAGATCAGGGGATCTCAGGGAGCATGGGATCACAGTGATCAGGGCATCACAGGGAGCAGGGATCTCAGAGCAGGGGATCTCAGAGAGCAGTGGATCACAGAGAGCAAAGCATCAAAGGGAGCAGATCATCACAGGGAGCAAAGCATCAAAGGGAGCAGATCATCACAAGGAGCAGGGGATCACAGTGATCAGGGCATCAAAGGAAGCAGAGGATCTCAAAGAGCATGGGATCACAGGGAACAGTGCATCACATGGACCAGGGAGCAGGTCATCTCAGGGAGGAGGTCATCTCAGCAGGGGATCACAGGGAACAGGGCATCAAAGGAAGCAGAGGATCTCAGAGAGCATGGGATCACAGGGAACAGTGCATCACAGGGACCAGATCATCCACGGAGAAGGTCATCTCAGGGAGGAGGTCATCTCAGCAGGGGATCACAGGGAACAGGGCATCACAAGGAGCAGGGAATCACGGAACAGTGCATCACAGGGATCAGGGGATCACAGGGAGCAGATCATCCAGAGAGCAAGGCATCACAAGGAGCATGAGATCACAGGAACCAAGGTTTCAGTGAGCATAGCATCACAGGGAAGCAAGCCATCACAGGGAGCAGGTCATCTCAGGCAGCAGGGGATCACAGGGAATAGGGCATTACAAGGAGCATGGGATCACAGGGGACAGTGCATCACAGGGAGCAGATAATCCAGAGAGCAAGGCATCACTGGGAGCAAGGGATCACAGGGAATAGGTCATCTCAGGGGATCACAGGGAGTAGAGCATCATAGAGAGCAGGGGATGACAGGGAACAAGTCATTTCAGGGAGCAGGGGATCTCAGGAACCAAGGTATCACAGTGAGCATAGCATCACTGGGAAGCAAGGCATCACAGGGAGCAGGTCATCTCAGGAAGCAGGGGATCACAGGGAGCAGGGGATCTCAGGGAGCAGGGGATCACAGGGAGCAGGGGATCTCAGGGAGCAGGGGATCACAGGGAACAAGTCATCTCAGGGAGCAGGGGATCTCTGGGAGCATGGGATCACAGGGAGCAGGGGATCACAGGGAGCAGAGCATCACAGGAAGCAAGGAATCACAGGGAGCAGAGCATCACAGAGAGCAGGTCATCTTAGGCAGCATGGGATCACAGGGAGCAGGGCATCACAGCGAGCAAGGGATATCAGGGAGCATGGGATCACAGTGAGCAGGGCATCACAGGGAGCAGAGGATCTCAAGGAGCATGGGATCACAGGGAACAGGTCATCACGGAGCAGGTCATCTCAGGGAGCAGGGGATCACAGGGAACAGTGAATCACAGGGAGCCTGGGATCACAGAGAGCATGGGATCACAGGGAACAGTGCATCACAGGGAGCAGGGGATCACAGGGAGCAAGGCATCACAGGGAGCTGGTCATCACAGAGCAGGTCATCTCAGGGAGCAGGGGATCACAGGGAATAGGTCATATCAGGGATCAGGGGATCACAGGGAGCAGGTCATCACGGAGCAGGTCATCTCAGGGAGCAGGGGATCACAGGGAACAAGTCATCTCAGGGAGCATGGGATCACAGTGAGCAGGGCATCACAAGGAGCAGGGGATCACAGGGAACAGCTCATCACAGAGCAGGTCATCTCAGGAGCATGGGATCACAGTGAGCAGGGCATCACAGGAAGCAGGGGATCACAGGGAACTGCATCACAGGGAGTAGGGGATCTCAGGGATGAGAGGATCACAGGGAGCAGATCATTCAAGGAGCAGATCATCCAGGGAGCAAGGCATCACGGAGCAGGTCATCTCAAGGCACAAGTCATCTCAGCAAGCATGGGATCACAGTGAGCAGGGCATCACAGGGAGCATGGGATCACAGGGAACAGGTCATCACGGAGCAGGTCATCTCAGGGAGCAGCCGAAAAAATAACCGTGTGCACAACCAAGAAGGTGCCAGAGTAGGTTCCCACACCGTATCTAATAGAAAATGAACTCGGCACTCAACTTTAGTATAGTGAGAATAAAGATTTTTATTCACAGTAGTAACACGAAACGTTTCGGTCCTATATCATGGACCTTCATCAGTCACAGATACTACTGGGAAGGGGGTTGATCCACATAGGGAAGAAAGAAAGGGCTGGATATAGCCTGTATTGGTGGGGTGAGATGAGGAAGAGGACAATGCCTCTATTGCACTAGTAACCTGTTGTGAAGGAGTCCGGCAGTGAGGATAGGTCTCTACATTGGACGCGGTGTCCACCGCTAGTCTAAGTGCCCTTTCTTTCTTCCCTATGTGGATCAACCCCCTTCCCAGTAGTATCTGTGACTGATGAAGGTCCATGATATAGGACCGAAACGTTTCGTGTTACTACTGTGAATAAAAATCTTTATTCTCACTATACTAAAGTTGAGTGCCGAGTTCATTTTCTATCTCAGGGAGCAGGGCATCACAGGAAGCAGGACATCACGGAGCAGGTCATCTCAGGGAGTAGGGGATCACAGGGATCAGGCGATAACAGGGAGCAGAGCATCACAAGGAGCAGGGGATCTCAGGGAGCATGGGATCACTGAACACAGGGGGCAGGGGATCTCAGGGAGCAAGGGATCACCGCGAGCAGAGCATCACAGGAAGCAAGGTATCACAGGGAGCATAGCATCACAGGGAAGCTAGGCATCACAGGGAGCATAGCATCACAGGGAACAGGTCATCTCAGGAAGCAGGGCATCACAGGAAGCAGGACATCACAGGGAGCAGGGGATCTCAGGGAGCATGGGATCACAATGAGCAGGGCATCACAGGGAGCAGGGAATCACAGAGATCAGTGTATCACGGAGCAGGGTATCACGGGGAGCAAGGCGTCACAGGGAGCAGATCACAGAGAGGAGAGGATCACAGGGAACAGGGCAACACAAGGAGCAGGGGATCACAGGGAGCAGAGCATCACAGGGAGCAAGGCATCACAGGGAGCATGGTATCACAGGGAGCAGGTCATCTCAGGATGCAGGGGATCACATGGAACAGGGGATCTCAGGTAGCATGGGATCTCAAGGAGCAGAGCATCACAGGGAGCATGGTATCACAGGGAACAGGTCATCTCAGGATGCAGGGGATCACAGGGAACAGGTCATCACAGGGAGCAGGGGATCTCAGGTAGCATGGGATCTCAAGGAGCATGGGATCACAGGGAAACACATGGTGCAGGGGATCTCAGGGAACAGGGAATCAAAGGGAGCAGAGCATCTCAGGAAGCATAGCATCACAGGGAGCATAGCATCTCAGGGAAGCAAAGCATCACAGGGAGCATGGTATCACAGGAAGCAGGTCATCTCAGGAAGCAGGGATCACAGGGAGCAGGGCATCACAGGGAGCAGGGGATCTCAGGGAGCAAGGGGTCACAGGGAGCCGAGCATCACAGGAAGCAGGGCATCACGGGGAGCAGGGGATCACAGAGCAGGGCATTACAGGGAGAAAAGAATCACAGGGAGCAGAGGATCACAGAGCAGGACATCACGAGGAGCAGAGCATCACAAGGAGCAAAGCATTACAGGGAGCAGGGCTTTGCAGGGGATCAAAGGGAATAGGGCATCACAGGGAGCAAGGAATTACAAAGAGGAGGGCGTCACAGGGAGCAGGGCATCACAGGGAGCAGGGCATCACAGAGAGCAGGGGATCACAAGGAACAGGTCATCTCAGGGTTCAGGGAATCACAGGGAGCAGGTCATCACGGAGCAGGTCATCTCAGGGAGCAGGGATCACAGGGAACAGGTCATCACAGGGAGCAGGGGATCTCAGGTCGCATGGGATCACAGGGAGCAGGGGATCTCGGAGCAGGAGATCACAGGGAGCAGAGCATCACAGGAAGCAAGGTATCACAGGGAAGCAAGGCATCACAGGGAGCATAGCATCACAGGGAGCAGGTCATCATAGGGAGCAGGTCTTCTCAGGCAGCAGGGGATCACGGAGCAGGGAATCTCAGGGAGCATGGGATCACAGTGAGCAGGGAATCACGGAGCAGAGGATCTCAGGGAGCATGGGATCGCAGGGAACAGGTCATCACAGAGCAGGTCATCTCGGAGCAGGGCATTACAGGAAGCAGGACATCACAGGGAGCAGGGGATCTCAGGGAGCAGGGGATCACAGTGAGCAGGGCATCACAGGGAGCAGGGGATCTCAGGGAGCATGGGATCACAGGGAACAGTGCATCATAGGGACCAGGGGATCTCAGAGATCAGGGGATCACAGGGAGCAGATCATCCAGGGAGCAGGGGATCACAGGGAACAGGTCATCTCAGGGAGCAGGGGATCACAGGGAACAGGGCATCACAAGGAGCAGGGGATCACAGGGACCAGGCGATCTCATAGAGCAGTGGATCACAGGGAGCAAAGCATCAAAGGGATCAGATCATCACAGGGAGCAGGGGATCACAGGGAGCATGGGATCACAGTGATCAGGGCATCACAGGGAGCAGGGATCTCAGAGAGCACTGGATCACAGGGAGCAAAGCATCAAAGGGAGCAGATCATCACATGGAGCAAAGCATCAAAGGGAGCAGATCATTACAGGGATCAGGGGATCACAGTGATCAGGGAATCACAGGAAGCAGGGGATCTCAGAGAGCATGGGATCACAGGGACCAGGGGATCTCAGGGATCAGGGGATCACAGGAGCAGATCATCCAGGGAGCAGGTCATCTCAGGGAGCAGGTGATCACAAGGAACAGGTCATCTCAGGGAGCAGGGGATCACAGGGAACGGCATCACAAGGAGCAGGGGATCACAGTGACCTGGGGATCTCATAGAGCAGTGGATCACAGGGAGCAAAGCATCAAAGGGAGCAGATCATCACAGGGAGCATGGGATCACGGAGCATGGGATCACAGTGATCAGGGCATCACAGGGAGCAGGGGATCTCAGAGAGCAGTGGATCACAGGGAGCAAAGCATCAAAGGGAGCAGATCATCACAGGGAGCATGGGATCACAGGGAGCATGGGATCACAGTGATCAGGGCATCACAGGGAGCAGTGGATATCAGGGAGCAGTGAATCACAGGGAGCAAAGCATCAAAGGGAGCAGATCATCACAGGGAGCAGGGGATCACAGGGAGCAGGGGATCTCAGGGAGCATGGGATCACAGTGATCAGGGCATCACAGGAAGCAGGGATCTCAGTGAGCATGGGATCACAGGGAACAGTGCATCATAGGGAGCAGGTCATCTTAGGGAGCAGGGGATCACAGGGAATAGGTCATCTCAGGGAGCAGGGGATCACAGGGAACAGGTCATCTCAGGGAGCAGGGGATCACAGGGAGCAGGCGATCTCATAGAGCAGTGGATCACAGGGAGCAGGGGATCACAGTGATCAGGGCATCACAGGGAGCAGCGGATCTCAGAGAGCAGTGGATCACAGGGAGCAAAGCATCAAGGGGAGCAGATCATCACAGGGAGCAGGGAATCTCAGGGAGCATGGGATCACAGTGATCAGAGCATCACAGGGAGCAGGGGATCACAGGGAGCAGGCGATCTCATAGAGCAGTGGATCACAGGTAGCAAAGCATCAATGAGAGCAGATCATCACAGGGAGCAGGGGATCACAGATCAGGTGATCTCAATGAGCATGGGATCACAGGGAGCAAAGCATCAAAGGGAGCAGGGGATCTCAGGGACCATGGGATCACAGTGAGCAGGGCATCACAAGGAGCAGGGGATCTCAGAGAGCAGTGGATCACAGGGAGCAAACCATCAAAGAGAGCAGATCATCACATGGAGCATGGGATCACAGATCAGGGGATCTCAGGGAGCATGGGATCACAGGGAGCAAAGCATCAAAGGGAGCAGGGGATCTCAGAGAGCAGTGGATCACAGGGAGCAAAGCATCAAAGGGAGGAGATCATCACAGGGAGCAAAGCATCAAAGGAAGCAGATCATCACAGGGAGCAGGGAATCACAGGAAGCAGGGGATCTCAGAGAGCATGGGATCACAGGGAACAGTACATCACAGGGACCAGGGGATCTCAGGAATCAGGGGATCACAGGGAGCAGATCATCCAGGGAGCAGGTCATCTCAGGGAGCAGGTGATCACAAGGAACAGGTCATCTCAGGGAGCAGGGGATCACAGGGAACGGCATCACAAGGAGCAGTGGATCACAGTGACCAGGGGATCTCATAGAGCAGTGGATCACAGGGAGCAAAGCATCAAAGGGAGCAGATCATCACAGGGAGCATGGGATCACAGGGAGCAGGGCATCACAGGGAGCAGGGGATCTCAGAGAGCAGTCGATCACAGGGAGCAAAGCATCAAAGGGAGCAGATCATCACAGGGAGCATGGGATCACAGGGAGCATGGGATCACAGTGATCAGGGCATCACAGGGAGCAGTGGATATCAGGGAGCAAAGCATCAAAGGGAGCAGGGGATCACAGGGAGCAGGGGATCTCAGGGAGCATGGGATCACAGTGATCAGGGCATCACAGGAAGCAGGGGATCTCAATGAGCATGGGATCACAGGGAACAGTGCATTATAGGGAGCAGGTCATCTTAGGGAGCAGGGGTCACAGGGAATAGGTCATCTCAGGGAGCAGGGGATCACAGGGAACAGGTCATCTCGGAGCAGGGGATCACACGGAACAGGGCATCACAAGGAGCAGCGGATCACAGGGAGCAGGCGATCTCATAGAGAAGTGGATCACAGGGAGCAAAGCATCAAAGCGAGCAGATCATCACAGGGAGCAGGGGATCACAGGGAGCATGGGATCACAGTGATCAGGGCATCACAGGGAGCAGCGGATCTCAGAGAGCAGTGGATCACAGGGAGCAAAGCATCAAGGGGAGCAGATCATCACAGGGAGCAGGGAATCTCAGGGAGCATGGGATCACAGTGATCAGGGCATCACAGGGAGCAGGGGATCTCAGAGAGCAGTGGATCACAGTGAGCAGGCATCACAAGGAGCAGGGGATCTCAGAGAACAGTGGATCACAGGGAGCAAAGCATCAATGAGAGCAGATCATCACAGGGAGCAGGGGATCACAGATCAGGTGATCTCAATGAGCATGGGATCACAGGGAGCAAAGCATCAAAGGGAGCAGGGGATCTCAGGGACCATGGGATCACAGTGAGCAGGGCATCAAAGGGAGCAGGGGATCACAGATCAGGGGATCTCAGGGAGCATGGGATCACAGTGAGCAGGGCATCAAAGGGAGCAGGGGATCACAGATCAGGGGATCTCAGAGAGCAGTGGATCACAGGGAGCAAAGCATCAAAGGGAGCAGATCATCACTGGGAGCAAAGCATCAAAGGGAGCAGATCATCACAGGGAGCAGGGAATCACAGGAAGCAGGGGATCTCAGAGAGCATGGGATCACAGGGAACAGTACATCACAGGGACCAGGGGATCTCAGGGATCGGGGGATCACAAGGAGCAGATCATCCAGGGAGCAGGTCATCTCAGGGAGCAGGTGATCACAAGGAACAGGTCATCTCGGAGCAGGGGATCACAGGGAACGGCATCACAAGGAGCAGGGGATCACAGTGACCAGGGGATCTCAAAGAGTAATGGATCACAGGGAGCAAAGCATCAAAGGGAGCAGATCATCACAGGGAGCATGGGATCACAGGGAGCATGGGATCACAGTGATCAGGGCATCACAGGGAGCAGGGGATCTCAGAGCAGTGGATCACAGGGAGCAAAGCATCAAAGGGAGCAGATCATCACAGGGAGCATGGGATCACAGTGATCAGGGCATCACAGGGAGCAGTAGATATCAGGGAGCAAAGCATCAAAGGGAGCAGGGGATCTCAGGGAGCATGGGATCACAGTGATCAGGGCATCACAGGAAGCAGGGGATCTCAATGAGCATGGGATCACAGGGAAAAGTGCATCATAGGGAGCAGGTCATCTCAGGGAGCAGGGGATCACAGGGAATAGGTCATGTCAGGGAGCAGGGGATCACAGGGAACAGGTCATCTCAGGGAGCAGGGGATCACACGGAACAGGGCATCACAAGGAGCAGGGGATCACAGGGAGCAGGCGATCTCATAGAGCAGTGGATCAAAGGAGCAAAGCATCAAAGCGAGCAAATTATCACAGGAGCAGGGGATCACAGGGAGCATGGGATCACAGTGATCAGGGCATCACAGCGAGCAGCGGATCTCAGAGAGCAGTGGATCACAGGGAGCAAAGCATCAAGGGGAGCAGATCATCACAGGGAGCAGGGAATCTCAGGGAGCATGGGATCACAGTGATCAGGGCATCACAGGGAGCAGGGGATCTCAGAGAGCAGTGGATCACAGTGAGCAGGGCATCACAAGGAGCAGGGGATCTCAGAGCAGTGGATCACAGGGAGCAAAGCATCAATGAGAGCAGATCATCACAGGGAGCAGGGATCACAGATCAGGGGATCTCAGGGAGCATGGGATCACAGGGAGCAGGGGATCTCAGGGACCATGGGATCACAGTGAGCAGGGTATCACAAGGAGCAGGGGATCTCAGAGAGCAGTGGATCACAGGGAGCAAATCATCAAAGAGAGCAGGGGATCACAGATCAGGGGATCTCGGAGCATGGGATTACAGTGATCAGGGCATCACAGGGAGCAGGGGATCACAGAGAGCAGTGGATCACAGTGAGCCGGGCATCACAAGGAGCAGGGGATCTCATAGAGCAGTGGATCACAGGGAGCAAAGCATCAAAGAGAGCAGATCATCACAGGGAGCAGGGGATCACAGATCAGGGGATCTCAGGGAGCAGGAGATCTCAGGGAGAATGGGATCACAGTGAGCAGGGCATCAAAAGGAGCAGGGGATCTCAGAGAGCAGTGGATCACAGGGAGCAAAGCATCAAAGAGAGCAAATCATCACAGGGAGCAGGGGATCACAGATCAGGAGATCTCAGGGAGCATGGGATCACAGTGATCAGGGCATCACAGGGAGCAGGGGATCTCAGGGAGCAGGGGATCTCAGAGCAGTGGATCACAGAGAGCAAAGCATCAAAGGGTGTCACGCTGTCTAATGATATGTGTACGATGTCAGTAAACTATTCTTACAGAAACAACACTCTATACAACATATAGTTTAGCAACATCAGCATGTAAATATAGAATAGATTTACCTGACACGATATCCGTTGAACTCAGGGTTAATCTTGAGGACTTGATACGCTGTCACAGGAAAGAGGAGGACCGGGGTCTAACCTGACCCTAAAACTGGGGTCCTAACTAATCCCTCACCTTGGAGGTACTGATAATGGTTCAGAGGTCCAAGTCTCCAGCCTAACCTAGTCTCCTATCAGTCCCTGAACCCTGTAATCAGTCCTAAGAATGACCCTGATTACCACCAAAGGGATATGGGCTGATCTCTGCTAAATACACAGATTAGACATATAGGACAGACTGGAGAAAACACAGACTCGCATACACACTCAAACACAGAAGGAACATAAATGGTCTGGGATATAAAATTCTAAGCAAGTTGAGCTTAAAACAACTAAGGAGCTCTTTAACTTAAGTCTATACAGATTCAATCCTATCTGTGGTCTGCATGAAGAATTTCACTGGCAACTCCCAAAACAGACAACCAGGGATTTAAAGGAAACCAATCAACAAATAATCAATTGCAGCCGGGAGAAACTGAACCCAGTCCCAGAACCGAGCACAGACAGAATTAACTCCCTCACTGCCAAACACAAAGAAACAGCAACTCAGCTGTGAGAAGTCAGAATGTGCAACCGCGACGATCTTCGTGGCGATGCACACATGACAGTACCCCCCCTTCTACGAGGGGCCTCCGGACCCTCAGGGCCAGGTCTGCCCGGGTGAGTTCTGTGGAAGGTCCGAACCAACCGATCTGCGTTAATGTCAGACGCAGGAACCCACGTCCTCTCCTCTGGACCATACCCCTTCCAATGCACCAAGTACTGAAGGGACCGGCGATTCAGACGTGAGTCAATGATCTTTGACACTTGAAACTCCAAGTTACCATTGACCACCACTGGAGGAGGAGGTAGAGGTGACGGTATGACTGGTGCCACGTACCTCTTAAGTAATGACTTGTGGAACACATTGTGGATTTTAAACGTAGGAGGGAGGTCCAGACGAAATGCCACAGGATTAATTATGGAACTGATCCTGTACGGCCCGATGAATCTGGGACCCAGTTTCCAGGAGGGAACTTTAAGTTTTATATTCCTGGTAGACAACCATACCAGATCGTTCACATTCAGATCTGGACCAGAAACTCTCCTCCTATCAGCCATACGTTTATAACGGTTCCCCATAGCACTCAGATTATTCAATACACCTCTCCACACTGAAGCAAGTGACGACGAGAAACGCTCCTCCTCAGGAACCCCAGAAGGGCCCCCCCCATTGAAAGTACAAAACTGGGGATGAAAACCATATGCCCCAAAAAACGGGGATTTACCAGTGGACTCGCTCCGCCTGTTGTTAAGAGCGAACTCTGCCAGAGGCAAGAAAGAAGACCAGTCCTCCTGGTTCTCTGAGACAAAACACCGAAGATAAGTCTCAAGGCTTTGATTCAGACGCTCTGTCTGACCATTGGTCTGCGGATGAAAAGCCGAGGAAAATGACAATTGCATCCCCCGACGTAAACAAAATGCCCTCCAAAATTTAGACACAAACTGAGACCCCCTATCTGACACCACATCAGAAGGCAACCCATGAAGTCTCACAATCTCCCCAATGAACACCTGTGCCAGAGTTTTAGCATTAGGGAGGGCAGGAAGAGCAATGAAATGTGCCATCTTACTGAACCTGTCAACAACCACCAGTATGACAGTTTTCCCTGACGACGGAGGAAGATCCGTAATGAAGTCCATAGACAAATGAGTCCATGGACGCTCCGGAAGTTTCAAGGGTAAGAGGGTCCCAGACGGACGGGTATGCGGGTTCTTAGAGCGAGCACAAACCCCACAGGACGCGACAAAAGTTATAACATCTTTATTAACGTTAGGCCACCAAAACCAGCGAGAAAGGAGATCTAAAGTAGCCTTACTCCCTGGATGTCCTGCTAAAGCAGAATTATGATGTGCCTCAATAACCTTTTGTCTCAACTGATTTGGGACAAACAGTCTCCCTGAAGGTCCTGCAGGGCGTCCCCCTGAGCCTCTAATACCTCCTCCTCAAGCTCAGAACATACAGCCGACACTACCACCCCCTCCTGAAGGATAGGAATCGGGTCATCCGTTTTCCCGGCCCCTGGGAAACTGCGAGACAAGGCATCAGCCTTAACATTCTTAGACCCAGGGCGATATGTGACGACAAAATTAAACCTGGTAAAAAACAACGACCATCGAGCTTGTCTGGAATTCAGACGCTTAGCAGATTCCAAATACAGCAGGTTTTTGTGATCAGTAATGACGGTAACCGGGTGGACTGCCCCCTCCAAAAAGTGACGCCATTCTTCAAAAGCCAACTTAATGGCCAAAAGTTCCCTATTGCCGATATCATAATTCCTTTCGGCGGACGACAACTTCTTAGAAAAGAAAGCGCACGGATGCCATTTACCAGGGGACGGACCCTGGGACAATATTGCACCCACCCCTACGTCAGACGCGTCCACCTCCACAATGAACGGCTGTGATGCATCTGGTTGGATGAGAACGGGTGCCGAAGCAAAACATTTTTTCAAAGAGGAAAAAGCTTGGCAAGCTTTGTCCGACCATTTAGAAAAATCCGTCCCTTTTCTTGTCATGTCAGTGAGAGGTTTGACAACAGATGAGAAATTACAAATAAATTTCCGGTAGTAGTTAGCAAACCCCAGAAAACGCTGCAGAGCCTTAAGATCCTCTGGCTGATCCCATTCAAGCACTGCTCTCACTTTTTCAGGGTCCATACGGAAACCGGAGGCTGACACCAAGAAACCCAAAAACTGAAGTTCCTGTACAGCAAATACACACTTTTCCAGTTTGGCGTATAGTTTATTGTCTCGCAAGATCTGCAACACCTGTCTCACATGCTCCTGGTGAGACACAAGATCTGGCGAGTAAATTAAAATGTCATCCAAATATACGACCACAAACAGCCCCACAAGGTGACGAAAAATGTCATTAACAAAATGTTGGAATACTGCTGGTGCAGTAGTCAGACCAAAAGGCATGACAAGGTTCTCATAATGTCCCTCCGGCGTGTTAAACGCCGTTTTCCACTCATCCCCCTCTTTTATCCTAATCAAATTATACGCCCCCCTGAGATCCAATTTAGAGAACCATTTGGCGCCCACAATTTGATTGAAGAGATCAGGAATAAGAGGGAGAGGATACGGATCTCGAACAGTAATCCGATTAAGTTCGCGGAAATCCAAGCAAGGGCGTAGGCCTCCATCTTTTTTCTTCACAAAGAAGAACCCCGCGGCTACTGGGGAAGATGAAGGTCTAATATGCCCTTTGGCCAGACTTTCCGAAATATAGTCTTTCATAGCCTGCCTCTCAGGACCAGAAAGGTTATACAACCTAGCTTTAGGCAACTTAGCATCAGGAAGGAGATTAATAGAGCAGTCATACACGCGATGAGGAGGCAACTCCTGACACCCCTCCTCAGAGAACACATCCCCAAAGTCCTCCAAAAAAGGAGGCAATGTACTAGGCACGACTGCACTGATGACTGTGTTCATGCAGTTACTTTTGCAAAACTCACCCCATTGGCTTATCTCTCTGGACTGCCAATTAATCACAGGGTTATGTTTAACCAACCAAGGAAGTCCCAACACAATGGGAGTAGGTAGACCCTCCAACACATAACAAGATAATTGTTCCCTATGTATCGCCCCTACCCGAATATCAATGTTATGGACCTCATGAACAAAGCTACCTTGGCCGAGAGGCCTGGCGTCAATGGAGAATATAGGGATCGGTTTGGCCAATACACTCAGAGGCATACCTTGAGCCTGAGCAAACTGAGCGTCAACCAGATTAGCCCCGGACCCACTATCAAGAAGAACAGAAAATCTCTCCACTCTCGTACCAACCACCATCTCCACTGGTACAAGGAACTGAGAAGAACTAGCGGACGAAATACATACTCCCAGGTTGTCGTCCACCACCACACAACCTGGGATTAACAGTTTTCCGGCAACTTTTTGCTCAACAAGGCACGGGATGGACATCCCCCAATAAAATGTCCCTCTTTCCCGCAGAAGAAACACCTTCTAGTCCTGCTGCGTACCACCAATCCCCTCCTACGAAATGATGTCCCTCCCAACTGCATAGGCTCATCCGAACAGACAAGGGGAACCTCAACATAAGGGACTTTTGTAGTAGGTGGAGCAACTACTGGGGGCGGAGTTACCTCACCCCTCTCCCGAAGCCGTCTATCAGTACGGATAGCTAGGGCCATAGCAGCCTCCAGTGATGGAGGAGAATCATACTGAGCCAAAACGTCCTTTAATTTGTCAGAAAGCCCATGACAAAACTGACTCCTAAGAGCTGGGTCATTCCACTGAGTATCTGTGGCCCATCTACGGAACTCAGAAGCAAATTCCTCCGCCGGACGATCTCCCTGCTGTATCTTACGTAATTTTGTCTCAGCAAGAGAGACCCGATCTGGGTCATCATATACCAAACCCAGGGCAGTAAAAAAATCGATCTACAGACTGTAGAGCCGGGGATCCCGGAGGAAGGGAGAATGCCCAGGATTGAGGGTCCCCTTGTAGGAGCGAGATAACAATTCCCACTCTCTGCTCTTCACTCCCTGATGATCGAGGCCGAAGCCGAAAATACAATTTACATGCTTCCCGGAAGGTGAAAAATTTGTCTCGCCCACCAGTGAACCTGTCCGGGAGAGCTACTTTAGGTTCAAATCTGGTTTGCTCCAGGGGAGACAAAACTTTGGACTTAATGTCCGTCAGCTCCATGGATAATCCCTGCAACTGCAGAGCCAGCTGGGCTACTGGATCCATGGCAACTGGGGATAATTTTATGGGCCAGTGAAAATGTCACGCTGTCTAATGATATGTGTACGATGTCAGTAAACTATTCTTACAGAAACAACACTCTATACAACATATAGTTTAGCAACATCAGCATGTAAATATAGAATAGATTTACCTGACACGATATCCGTTGAACTCAGGGTTAATCTTGAGGACTTGATACGCTGTCACAGGAAAGAGGAGGACCGGGGTCTAACCTGACCCTAAAACTGGGGTCCTAACTAATCCCTCACCTTGGAGGTACTGATAATGGTTCAGAGGTCCAAGTCTCCAGCCTAACCTAGTCTCCTATCAGTCCCTGAACCCTGTAATCAGTCCTAAGAATGACCCTGATTACCACCAAAGGGATATGGGCTGATCTCTGCTAAATACACAGATTAGACATATAGGACAGACTGGAGAAAACACAGACTCGCATACACACTCAAACACAGAAGGAACATAAATGGTCTGGGATATAAAATTCTAAGCAAGTTGAGCTTAAAACAACTAAGGAGCTCTTTAACTTAAGTCTATACAGATTCAATCCTATCTGTGGTCTGCATGAAGAATTTCACTGGCAACTCCCAAAACAGACAACCAGGGATTTAAAGGAAACCAATCAACAAATAATCAGTTGCAGCCGGGAGAAACTGAACCCAGTCCCAGAACCGAGCACAGACAGAATTAACTCCCTCACTGCCAAACACAAAGAAACAGCAACTCAGCTGTGAGAAGTCAGAATGTGCAACCGCGACGATCTTCGTGGCGATGCACACATGACAAAGGGAGCAGATCATCACAGGGAGCAGGGATCACAGGGAGCAGGGGATCACAGTGATCAGGGCATCAAAGGAAGCAGAGGATCTCAGAGCATGGGATCACAGGGAACAGTGAATCACAGGGACCAGGGAGCAGGTCATCTCAGGGAGGAGGTCATCAGCAGGGGATCACAGGGAACAGGGCATCAAAGGAAGCGGAGGATCTCAGAGAGCATGGGATCACAGGGAACAGTGCATCACAGGGACCAGATCATCCAGGGAGCAGGTCATCTCAGGGAGGAGGTCATCTCAGCAGGGGATCGTAGGGAACAGGGCATCACAAGGAGCAGGGGATCACAGGGAACAGTGCATCACAGGGATCAGGGGATCACAGGGAGCAGATCATCCAGAGAGCAAGGCATCACAAGGAGCAGGGGATCACAGGGATCAGGGGATCACAGGGAGCAGAGCATCATAGGGAGCAAGGGATCACAGGGAACAAGACATTTCAGGGAGCAGGGGATCTCAGGGAGCATGAGATCACAGGAACCAAGGTATCAGTGAGCATAGCATCACAGGGAAGCAAGCCATCACAGGGACCAGGTCATCTCAGGCAGCAGGGGATCACAGGGAATAGGGCATCACAAGGAGCATGGGATCACAGGGAACAGTGCATCACAGGGAGCAGATCATCCAGAGAGCAAGGCATCACTTGGAGCAAGGGATCACAGGGAATAGGTCATCTCAGGGGATCACAGGGAGCAGAGCATCATAGAGAGCAGGGGATGACAGGGAACAAGTCATTTTAGGGAGCAGGGGATCTCAGGAACCAAGGTATCACAGTGAGCATAGCATCACTGGGAAGCAAGGCATCAGAGGGAGCAGGTCATCTCAGGCAGCAGGGGATCACAGGGAGCAGGGGATCTCAGGGAGCAGGGGATCACAGGGAACAAGTCATCTCAGGGAGCAGGGCATCACAGGGAGCAGGGGATCTCTGGGAGCATGGGATCACAGGGAGCAGGGGATCACAGGGAGCAGAGCATCACAGGAAGCAAGGAATCACAGGGAGCAGAGCATCATAGAGAGCAGGTCATCTTAGGCAGCATGGGATCACAGGGAGCAGGGCATCACAGCGAGCAAGGGATATCAGGGAGCATGGGATCACAGTGAGCAGGGGATCACAGGGAGCAGAGGATCTCAAGGAGCATGGGATCACAGGGAACAGGTCATCACGGAGCAGGTCATCTCAGGGAGCAGGAGATCACAGGGAACAGTGCATCACAGGGAACCTGGGATCACAGAGAGCATGGGATCACAGGGAACAGTGCATCACAGGGAGCATGGGATCACAGGGAGCAAGGCATCACAGGGAGCTGGTCATCACAGAGCAGGTCATCTCAGGGAGCAGGGGATCACAGGGAATAGGTCATATCAGGGATCAGGGGATCACAGGGAGCATGGCATCACAGGGAGCAGGTCATCACGGAGCAGGTCATCTCAGGGAGCAGGGGATCACAGGGAACAAGTCATCTCAGGGAGCATGGGATCACAGTGAGCAGGGCATCACAGGAAGCAGGGGATCACAGGGAACTGCATCACAGGGAGTAGGGGATCTCAGGGATGAGAGGATCACAGGGAGCAGATCATTCAAGGAGCAGATCATCCAGGGAGCAAGGCATCACGGAGCAGGTCATCTCAAGGCACAAGTCATCTCAGCAAGCATGGGATCAAAGTGAGCAGGGCATCACAGGGAACAGGTCATCACGGAGCAGGTCATCTCAGGGAGCAGGACATCACGGAGCAGGTCATCTCAGGGAGTAGGGGATCACAGGGATCAGGCGATAACAGGGAGCAGAGCATCACAAGGAGCAGGGGATCTCAGGGAGCATGGGATCACTGAACACAGGGTGCAGGGGATCTCAGGGAGCATAGCTTCACAGGGAAGCTAGGCATCACAGGGAGCATAGCATCACAGGGAACAGGTCATCTCAGGAAGCAGGGCATCACAGGAAGCAGGACATCACAGGGAGCAGGGGATCTCAGGGAGCATGGGATCACAATGAGCAGGGCATCACAGGGAGCAGGGAATCACAGAGATCAGTGTATCACGGAGCAGGGTATCACAGGGAGCAGATCACAGAGAGGAGGGGATCACAGGGAACAGGGCAACACAAGGAGCAGGGGATCACAGGGAGCAGGGGATCTCAGAGAGCATGGGATCACAGGGAACAGTGCATCACAGGGAGCAGGGGATCTCAGGGATCAGGGGATCACAGGGAGCAGAGCATCACAGGGAGCAAGGCATCACAGGGAGCATGGTATCACAGGGAGCAGGTCATCTCAGGATGCAGGGGATCACAGGGAACAGGTCATCACAGGGAGCAGGGGATCTCAGCATGGGATCTCAAGGAGCATGGGATCACAGGGAAACACATGGTGCAGGGGATCTCAGGGAACAGGGAATCAAAGGGAGCAAAGCATCTCAGGAGCATAGCATCACAGGGAGCATAGCATCTCAGGGAAGCAAAGCATCACAGGGAGCATGGTATCACAGGAAGCAGGTCATCTCAGGAAGCAGGGGATCACAGGGAGCAGGGCATCACAGGGAGCAGGGGATCTCAGGGAGCAAGGGATCACAGGGAGCCGAGCATCACAGGAAGCAGGGCATCACGGGGAGCAGGGGATCACAGAGCAGGGCATTACAGGGAGCAGGGGATCACAGAGCAGGACATCACGAGGAGCAGAGCATCACAAGGAGCAAAGCATCACAGGGAGCAGGGCTTTGCAGGGGATCAAAGGGAATAGGGCATCACAGGGAGCAAGGAATTACAAAGAGGAGGACGTCACAGGGAGCAGGGCATCACAGAGAGCAGGGGATCACAAGGAACAGGTCATCTCAGGGAATCACAGGGAGCAGAGAATCACAGGGAGCAGGTCATCTCAGGAGCAGGGATCACAGGGAACAGGTCATCACAGGGAGCAGGGGATCTCAGGTCGCATGGGATCACAGGGAGCAGGGGATCTCGGAGCAGGAGATCACAGGGAGCAGAGCATCACAGGAAGCAAGGTATCACAGGGAAGCAAGGCATCACAGGGAGCATAGCATCACAGGGAGCAGGTCATCATAGGGAGCAGGTCTTCTCAGGCAGCAGGGGATCACGGAGCAGGGAATCTCAGGGAGCATGGGATCACAGTGAGCAGGGAATCACGGAGCAGAAGATCTCAGGGAGCATGGGATCGCAGGGAACAGGTCATCATGGAGCAGATCATCTCAGGGAGCAGGGCATCACAGGAAGCAGGACATCACAGGGAGCAGGGGATCTCAGGGAGCAGGGGATCACAGTGAGCAGGGGATCACAGTGAGCAGGGGATCTCAGGGAGCATGGGATCACAGTGAACAGGGCATCACAGGGAGCAGGGGATCTCAGAGAGCAGTGGATCACAGGGAGCAAGGTATCACAGGGAGCAGGTCATCACAGAGAGCAGGTAATCTCAGGGAGCAGGGGATCACAAAGAACATGGCATCACAGGGAACAGTGAATCACAGGGAGCAGGGTATAACAGAGCAGAGAATCACAGGGAGCAAGGCATCACAAAGAGCATGGCATCACAGGGAGCAGTTCGTCATGGAGCCTGTCATCTCAGGGAGCAGGGGATCATAGGGAGCAGGGAATCACAGGGAGCAGAGCATCACAGGGAGCAGAGTATCACAAGAGGGAAGGCATCACAGGGAGCAGGGGATTACGGAGCAGGGCATTACAGGGAGCAGGGGATCACAGAGCAGGACATCACAGGGAGCAAACCATCACAGGGAGCAGGACTTTCCAGGGGATCACAGGGAACAGGTCATCTCAGGGAGCAGGGGATCACAGGGAACAGGTCTCAGGGAGCAGGGGATCACAGGTAGCAGGGTATCTCATGGAGCAGAGCATCATAGGAAGCAAAGCATCACAGGGAGCAGGAGTTCTCAGGAAGCAGGAGATCACAGGGAGCAGAGCATTGTAACGCTGATATTGTCTGTACTTTGTTTTCCAGCGTTACTTTGCATGTCTTTGCTTTAACCCTTTTGCTCCTTTCCCCCTAACCAGCTGGGATACTGTTGTCTGTTACCTGTATGGATGCTGCTCAGTTCCCAGCTCTGCTGCGTAGCCGTACTTGCGTGAGTGTCTCCGCTGCGTTGCATGACCACCCGCATGTGCGGTCCCTGGCCTGCTGTAGAAGCTACCCGTAGGTTGCAAAGTCCTCTGCAGTGGTGCATGACTTACTACGTGTGTTGAGGCTGCAGCCACTGTCAGGTGTCCTTCTGTGCTGAGTTGTGTCTGGCTCTGCATAGGGGGCGCCGCCCACACCTGTCCTGCTTTTATGAAGAATGGGTGTGCACTAGAATTGCTGCTCCAGCCTATCGCTGTGAGGCAGCTCATATATAAAGTTCCCAGCCCTGTGGGGCGTTGCCAGAGCTTTGCATTGAGTTTGCATTGAGTTCCTGAACCTAGCCGTGTGTGTTTGTGTGTTCAACTCCTGCTCTGAGTGCGATCAGTTCTGGAGAGCTGATTCCCTTTGTCCAGTCTTGTGTTTCCGCCTGTTCTGGGGGCTGAGTACCCAGATCGCCCTTCCTGGAGGCTGCATATCCAGGCCTGTTCCTGTTGTGTCTTGTTCCCTGAATCCCTGATCCTGGATCTGTTACGGTAACTGAATGTCTGAACTGTGTCTTGTGTTTCCGCCAGCTCTGGGGGCAGAATACCCAGATCGCCCTTCCTGGAGGCTGCATATCCAGGCCTGTTCCTGTTGTGTCTTGTTCCCTGAATCCTGATCCTGGATCTGTTCCGGTACCTGAATGTCTGAACTGTGTCTTGTGTTTCCGCCAGCTCTGGGGGCAGAATACCCAGATCGCCCTTCCTGGAGGCTGCATATCCAGGCCTGTTCCTGTTGTGTTTTGTTTCCTGAATCCCTGATCCTGGATCGGATCCTGTACCTGACTGTCTGAACTGTCTCCTCTGTGTTATGTTCCTGAAGTCCTTCTGTGTCCTGAACCCTGTGCCAGTGACTGTGATTCTTTGCTATATAACCTGAGTTCATCTTGGAAGGAGAAGTCCGGTGTGTGTGCTGAGTTTCTGTTACTCTGTGCTCAGCTTCGGTGCAATCCCCGGCCGGCTCCCATTGAGCCTGGCAGGGCTTGCACCAGACCGCTGGGGTTCCTTTTTAGATCGTTACCAGATGTCCGGAGTCCGAGGACCGTGTCCTCCCTGATGACCACGGCCTGATGTCCGATGACCACTACCAGATGTCCGGAGTCCGAGGACCGTGTCCTCCCTGATGACCATGGCCTGATGTCCGATGACCACTTCCAGATGTCCGGATCCTATCCCTCTCTGCCTGATGTCCGGAGCCTGCCGATCGTTGCCAGATGTCCGGAGCCTGCGATCGTTGCCAGATGTCCGGAGTCCAATGCCAGTGTTGTGATGTTCCTGAGTTCCAGTCCATATTCCTGAGTTCCAGTCCGTGTTCCTGAGTTCCAGTCCGTGTTCCTAAGTTCCATTCCGTGTTCCTGATATCCAGTCCGTGTTCCTGACTCCCTGAGATCCAATCTGTGTTCCTGAGTCCCTGAGATCCAGTCCGTGTTCCTGATGTCCTGTCTGTGTTCCTGAGTCGAGTCCCTGAGATCCAGTCCGTGTTCCGGATGTCCCGATGTCCTGCCGGTTCCCCCGTGGTCTACCCTGTGATGACGTCTGTCCTGGGTCAGTGTCTGATGTTCTCCTGCTGAGCCTGTGCTACGCCTGAGGCCTGAGAGAGAGGCCGCCCTAGTATGCCCGTGCCAGATAACCTTGGACTGAATCTACCCGTGATGTCCTCCTGCACTCGTCTGTGATCCTGAGACGTGTACCCTTCTCTGATGTGCGGAATCGAGAGCCCGGCATTTTGTTCTGTTTATGTACTGTGTGTGTCTTTAAGTAAACTTTATGTTTCTTCATACCTGAAGTTGTGCGGTGTTGTCTAGTCCTGCAGGTCGCAATCTTGCCCACACGCTCAGCTGCCACGGATCCCGGTCGCTGCCCTCCCCTAGTCTGGGCAGTCCCGGGTCTCCCTCCGTGGTCCAGTGGGTCCACATTCTCTTACCATCTGGGACGCATGCCTCACGTCGTCGTGGACTGGCGGCGTGGGAGATTGGCTAATTAGGCAAGCTATGCCATGTCCCAACGCACCGCAGCCGTCGGAAGTGTTACAAGCATCATAAGGAGCAAAGCATCACAGGGAGCATGGCATCACAGGGAGCAGGGGATCACAGAGCAGGGCATCACAGGGAGGAGGGGATCACAGGGAACAGGGCAACACAAGGAGCAGGGGATCACAGGGAGCAGGGGATCTCAGGGAGCATGGGATCACAGGGAACAGTGCATCACAGGGAACAGGGGATATCAGGGGATCACAGGGAGCAGAGCATCACAGGGAGCAGGTCATCTCAGGATGCAGGGGATCACAGGGAACAGGTCATCACAGGGAGCAGGGGATCTCAGGGAGCATGGGATCTCAAGGAGCATGGGATCACAGGGAAACACATGGTGCAGGGGATCAAAGGGAGCAGAGCATCTCAGTGAGCATAGCATCACAGGGAGTATAGCATCTCAGGGAAGCAAGGGATCACAGGGAGCCGAGCATCACAGGAAGCAGGGCATCACGGGGAGCAGGGGATCACAGAGCAGGGCATTACAGGGAGAAAAGAATCACAGGGAGCAGGGGATCACAGAACAGGACATCACGAGGAGCAGAGCATCACAAGGAGCAAAGCATCACAGGGAACAGGGCTTTGCAGGGGATCAAAGGGAATAGGGCATCACAGGGAGCAAGGAATTACAAGGAGGAGGGCGTCACAGGGAGCAGGGCATCAAAGGGAGCAGGGCATCACAGAG
Source organism: Oophaga sylvatica (assembly GCA_033576555.1). Classification (NCBI taxonomy): domain Eukaryota; kingdom Metazoa; phylum Chordata; class Amphibia; order Anura; family Dendrobatidae; genus Oophaga; species Oophaga sylvatica. The sequence goes on from JARQOD010000001.1 coordinate 342,280,964, forward strand.
CAGGGGATCACAAGGAACAGGTCATCTCAGGGATCAGGGAATCACAGGGAGCAGAGCATCACAGGGAGCAGGTCATCACGGAGCAGGTCATCTCAGGGAGCAGGGATCACAGGGAACAGGTCATCACAGGGAGCATGGGATCACAGGGAGCAGGGAATCACGGAGCAGAAGATCTCAGGGAGCATGGGATCGCAGGGAACAGGTCATCATGGAGCAGATCATCTCAGGGAGCAGGGCATCACAGGAAGCAGGACATCACAGGGAGCAGGGGATCTCAGGGAGCAGGGGATCACAGTGAGCAGGGGATCACAGTGAGCAGGGGATCTCAGGGAGCATGGGATCACAGTGAACAGGGCATCACAGGGAGCAGGGGATCTCAGAGAGCAGTGGATCACAGGGAGCAAGGTATCACAGGGAGCAGGTCATCACAGAGAGCAGGTAATCTCAGGGAGCAGGGGATCACAAAGAACATGGCATCACAGGGAACAGTGAATCACAGGGAGCAGGGTATAACAGAGCAGAGAATCACAGGGAGCAAGGCATCACAAAGAGCATGGCATCACAGGGAGCAGTTCGTCATGGAGCCTGTCATCTCAGGGAGCAGGGGATCATAGGGAGCAGGGAATCACAGGGAGCAGAGCATCACAGGGAGCAGAGTATCACAAGAGGGAAGGCATCACAGGGAGCAGGGGATTACGGAGCAGGGCATTACAGGGAGCAGGGGATCACAGAGCAGGACATCACAGGGAGCAAACCATCACAGGGAGCAGGACTTTCCAGGGGATCACAGGGAACAGGTCATCTCAGGGAGCAGGGGATCACAGGGAACAGGTCTCAGGGAGCAGGGGATCACAGGTAGCAGGGTATCTCATGGAGCAGAGCATCATAGGAAGCAAAGCATCACAGGGAGCAGGAGTTCTCAGGAAGCAGGAGATCACAGGGAGCAGAGCATTGTAACGCTGATATTGTCTGTACTTTGTTTTCCAGCGTTACTTTGCATGTCTTTGCTTTAACCCTTTTGCTCCTTTCCCCCTAACCAGCTGGGATACTGTTGTCTGTTACCTGTATGGATGCTGCTCAGTTCCCAGCTCTGCTGCGTAGCCGTACTTGCGTGAGTGTCTCCGCTGCGTTGCATGACCACCCGCATGTGCGGTCCCTGGCCTGCTGTAGAAGCTACCCGTAGGTTGCAAAGTCCTCTGCAGTGGTGCATGACTTACTACGTGTGTTGAGGCTGCAGCCACTGTCAGGTGTCCTTCTGTGCTGAGTTGTGTCTGGCTCTGCATAGGGGGCGCCGCCCACACCTGTCCTGCTTTTATGAAGAATGGGTGTGCACTAGAATTGCTGCTCCAGCCTATCGCTGTGAGGCAGCTCATATATAAAGTTCCCCAGCCCTGTGGGGCGTTGCCAGAGCTTTGCATTGAGTTTGCATTGAGTTCCTGAACCTAGCCGTGTGTGTTTGTGTGTTCAACTCCTGCTCTGAGTGCGATCAGTTCTGGAGAGCTGATTCCCTTTGTCCTGTCTTGTGTTTCCGCCTGTTCTGGGGGCTGAGTACCCAGATCGCCCTTCCTGGAGGCTGCATATCCAGGCCTGTTCCTGTTGTGTCTTGTTCCCTGAATCCCTGATCCTGGATCTGTTACGGTACCTGAATGTCTGAACTGTGTCTTGTGTTTCCGCCAGCTCTGGGGGCAGAATACCCAGATCGCCCTTCCTGGAGGCTGCATATCCAGGCCTGTTCCTGTTGTGTCTTGTTCCCTGAATCCCTGATCCTGGATCTGTTCCGGTACCTGAATGTCTGAACTGTGTCTTGTGTTTCCGCCAGCTCTGGGGGCAGAATACCCAGATCGCCCTTCCTGGAGGCTGCATATCCAGGCCTGTTCCTGTTGTGTTTTGTTTCCTGAATCCCTGATCCTGGATCGGATCCTGTACCTGACTGTCTGAACTGTCTCCTCTGTGTTATGTTCCTGAAGTCCTTCTGTGTCCTGAACCCTGTGCCAGTGACTGTGATTCTTTGCTATATAACCTGAGTTCATCTTGGAAGGAGAAGTCCGGTGTGTGTGCTGAGTTTCTGTTACTCTGTACTCAGCTTCGGTGCAATCCCCGGCCGGCTCCCATTGAGCCTGGCAGGGCTTGCACCAGACCGCTGGGGTTCCTTTTTAGATCGTTACCAGATGTCCGGAGTCCGAGGACCGTGTCCTCCCTGATGACCACGGCCTGATGTCCGATGACCACTACCAGATGTCCGGAGTCCGAGGACCGTGTCCTCCCTGATGACCATGGCCTGATGTCCGATGACCACTTCCAGATGTCCGGATCCTATCCCTCTCTGCCTGATGTCCGGAGCCTGCCGATCGTTGCCAGATGTCCGGAGCCTGCCGATCGTTGCCAGATGTCCGGAGCCTGCCAATCGTTGCCAGATGTCCGGAGTGCGATGCCAGTGTTCTGATGTTCCTGAGTTCCAGTCCATATTCCTGAGTTCCAGTCCGTGTTCCTGAGTTCCAGTCCGTGTTCCTGAGTTCCATTCCGTGTTCCTGAGTTCCAGTCCGTGTTCCTAAGTTCCATTCTGTGTTCCTGATATCCAGTCCATGTTTCTGACTCCCTGAGATCCAATCCGTGTTCCTGATTTCCTGTCCGTGTTCCTGAGTCCCTGAGATCCAGTCCGTGTTCCTGATGTCTTGTCTGTGTTCCTGAGTCCCTGAGATCCAGTCCGTGTTCCTGATGTCCCGATGTCCTGCCGGTTCCCCCGTGGTCTACCCTGTGATGACGTCTGTCCTGGGACAGTGTCTGATGTTCTCCTGCTGAGCCTGTGCTACGCCTGAGGCCTGAGAGAGAGGCCGCCCTAGTATGCCCGTGCCAGATAACCTTGGACTGCATCTACCCGTGATGTCCTCCTGCACTCTTCTGTGATCCTGAGACGTGTACCCTTCTCTAATGTGCGGAATCGAGAGCCCAGCATTTTGTTCTGTTTATGTACTGTGTGTGTCTTTAAGTAAAATTTATGTTTCTTCATACCTGAAGTTGTGCGGTGTTGTCTAGTCCTGCAGGTTGCCATCTTGCCCACATGCTCAGCTGCCACGGATCCCGATCGCTGCCCTCCCCTAGTCTGGGCAGGCCGGGTCTCCCTCCGTGGTCCAGTGGGTCCACATTCTCTTACCATCTGGGACGCATGCCTCACGTCGTCGTGGACTGGCGGTGTGGGAGCATTGGCTAGTTAGGCAAGCTATGCCATGTCCCAACGCCCCGCAGCCGTGGGAAGCGTTACTGAAAGCTCTGGCCATGGACTCCGCTGAGCATATGTGGTCTTCAGGACTTTCTCCAAGCTCCACCTAATGTGCGAACTAGACTGCTTGGTCCCCACATGGTAAGTGGACTAGATATCTCGATTCCCCGCTTGGTCAGCAGTTCGTACTTTTCGAGCTATGAACTCTGCTGCCATATTGTGAACTGTGGGACTTACCGCCAAACCCAAGTGAATTTTGTGGGGAATTTTTTTTTTTTACTTGGGTCTTCAGAAGAGGGGGCCTGAGGAGGGGGATACTGTAACGCTGGTATTGTCTGTACTTTGTTTCCAGCGTTACTTTGCATGTCTTTGCTTTAACCCTTTTGCTCCTTTCCCCCTAACCAGCTGGGATACTGTTGTCTGTTACCTGTATGGATGCTGCTCAGTTCCCAGCTCTGCTGCGTAGCCGTACTTGCGTGAGTGTCTCCGCTGCATTGCATGACCACCCACATGTGCGGTCCCTGGCCTGCTGTAGAAGCTACCCGTAGGTTGCAAAGTCCTCTGCAGTGGTGCATGACTTACTACGTGTGTTGAGGCTGCAGCCACTGTCAGGTGTCCTTCTGTGCTGAGTTGTGTCTGGCTCTGCATAGGGGGCGCCGCCCACACTTGTCCTGCTTTTATGAGGAATGGGTGTGCACTAGAATTGCTGCTCCAGCCTATCGCTGTGAGGCAGCTCATATATAAAGTTCCCCAGCCCTGTGGGGCGTTGCCAGAGCTTTGCATTGAGTTTGCATTGAGTTCCTGAACCTAGCCGTGTGTGTTTGTGTGTTCAGCTCCTGCTCTGAGTGCGATCAGTTCTGGAGAGCTGATTCCCTTTGTCCAGTCTTGTGTTTCCGCCTGTTCTGGGGCTGAGTACCCAGATCGCCCTTCCTGGAGGCTGCATATCCAGGCCTGTTCCTGTTGTGTCTTGTTCCCTGAATCCCTGATCCTGGATCTGTTACGGTAACTGAATGTCTGAACTGTGTCTTGTGTTTCCGCCAGCTCTGGGGGCAGAATACCCAGATCGCCCTTCCTGGAGGCTGCATATCCAGGCCTGTTCCTGTTGTGTCTTGTTCCCTGAATCCCTGATCCTGGATCTGTTCCGGTACCTGAATGTCTGAACTGTGTCTTGTGTTTCCGCCAGCTCTGGGGGCAGAATACCCAGATCGCCCTTCCTGGAGGCTGCATATCCAGGCCTGTTCCTGTTGTGTTTTGTTTCCTGAATCCCTGATCCTGGATCGGATCCTGTACCTGACTGTCTGAACTGTCTCCTCTGTGTTATGTTCCTGAAGTCCTTCTGTGTCCTGAACCCTGTGCCAGTGACTGTGATTCTTTGCTATATAACCTGAGTTCATCTTGGAAGGAGAAGTCCGGTGTGTGTGCTGAGTTTCTGTTACTCTGTGCTCAGCTTCGGTGCAATCCCCGGCCGGCTCCCATTGAGCCTGGCAGGGCTTGCACCAGACCGCTGGGTTCCTTTTTAGATCGTTACCAGATGTCCGGAGTCCGAGGACCGTGTCCTCCCTGATGACCACGGCCTGATGTCCGATGACCACTACCAGATGTCCGGAGTCCGAGGACCGTGTCCTCCCTGATGACCATGGCCTGATGTCCGATGACCACTTCCAGATGTCCGGATCCTATCCCTCTCTGCCTGATGTCCGGAGCCTGCCGATCGTTGCCAGATGTCCGGAGCCTGCCGATCGTTGCCAGATGTCCGGAGTCCAATGCCAGTGTTGTGATGTTCCTGAGTTCCAGTCCATATTCCTGAGTTCCAGTCCGTGTTCCTGAGTTCCAGTCCGTGTTCCTAAGTTCCATTCCGTGTTCCTGATATCCAGTCCGTGTTCCTGACTCCCTGAGATCCAATCTGTGTTCCTGAGTCCCTGAGATCCAGTCCGTGTTCCTGATGTCCTGTCTGTGTTCCTGAGTCGAGTCCCTGAGATCCAGTCCGTGTTCCGGATGTCCCGATGTCCTGCCGGTTCCCCCGTGGTCTACCCTGTGATGACGTCTGTCCTGGGTCAGTGTCTGATGTTCTCCTGCTGAGCCTGTGCTACGCCTGAGGCCTGAGAGAGAGGCCGCCCTAGTATGCCCGTGCCAGATAACCTTGGACTGAATCTACCCGTGATGTCCTCCTGCACTCGTCTGTGATCCTGAGACGTGTACCCTTCTCTGATGTGCGGAATCGAGAGCCCGGCATTTTGTTCTGTTTATGTACGTGTGTTGTCTTTAAGTAAACTTTATGTTTCTTCATACCTGAAGTTGTGCGGTGTTGTCTAGTCCTGCAGGTCGCAATCTTGCCCACACGCTCAGCTGCCACGGATCCCGGTCGCTGCCCTCCCCTAGTCTGGGCAGTCCCGGGTCTCCCTCCGTGGTCCAGTGGGTCCACATTCTCTTACCATCTGGGACGCATGCCTCACGTCGTCGTGGACTGGCGGCGTGGGAGCATTGGCTAATTAGGCAAGCTATGCCATGTCCCAACGCACCGCAGCCGTCGGAAGTGTTACAAGCATCATAAGGAGCAAAGCATCACAGGGAGCATGGCATCACAGGGAGCAGGGGATCACAGAGCAGGGCATCACAGGGAGGAGGGGATCACAGGGAACAGGGCAACACAAGGAGCAGGGGATCACAGGGAGCAGGGGATCTCAGGGAGCATGGGATCACAGGGAACAGTGCATCACAGGGAACAGGGGATATCAGGGGATCACAGGGAGCAGAGCATCACAGGGAGCAGGTCATCTCAGGATGCAGGGGATCACAGGGAACAGGTCATCACAGGGAGCAGGGGATCTCAGGGAGCATGGGATCTCAAGGAGCATGGGATCACAGGGAAACACATGGTGCAGGGGATCAAAGGGAGCAGAGCATCTCAGTGAGCATAGCATCACAGGGAGTATAGCATCTCAGGGAAGCAAGGGATCACAGGGAGCCGAGCATCACAGGAAGCAGGGCATCACGGGGAGCAGGGGATCACAGAGCAGGGCATTACAGGGAGAAAAGAATCACAGGGAGCAGGGGATCACAGAACAGGACATCACGAGGAGCAGAGCATCACAAGGAGCAAAGCATCACAGGGAACAGGGCTTTGCAGGGGATCAAAGGGAATAGGGCATCACAGGGAGCAAGGAATTACAAGGAGGAGGGCGTCACAGGGAGCAGGGCATCAAAGGGAGCAGGGCATCACAGAGCAGGGGATCACAAGGAACAGGTCATCTCAGGGATCAGGGAATCACAGGGAGCAGAGCATCACAGGGAGCAGGTCATCACGGAGCAGGTCATCTCAGGGAGCAGGGATCACAGGGAACAGGTCATCACAGGGAGCATGGGATCACAGGGAGCAGGGAATCACGGAGCAGAAGATCTCAGGGAGCATGGGATCGCAGGGAACAGGTCATCATGGAGCAGATCATCTCAGGGAGCAGGGCATCACAGGAAGCAGGACATCACAGGGAGCAGGGGATCTCAGGGAGCAGGGGATCACAGTGAGCAGGGGATCACAGTGAGCAGGGGATCTCAGGGAGCATGGGATCACAGTGAACAGGGCATCACAGGGAGCAGGGGATCTCAGAGAGCAGTGGATCACAGGGAGCAAGGTATCACAGGGAGCAGGTCATCACAGAGAGCAGGTAATCTCAGGGAGCAGGGGATCACAAAGAACATGGCATCACAGGGAACAGTGAATCACAGGGAGCAGGGTATAACAGAGCAGAGAATCACAGGGAGCAAGGCATCACAAAGAGCATGGCATCACAGGGAGCAGTTCGTCATGGAGCCTGTCATCTCAGGGAGCAGGGGATCATAGGGAGCAGGGAATCACAGGGAGCAGAGCATCACAGGGAGCAGAGTATCACAAGAGGGAAGGCATCACAGGGAGCAGGGGATTACGGAGCAGGGCATTACAGGGAGCAGGGGATCACAGAGCAGGACATCACAGGGAGCAAACCATCACAGGGAGCAGGACTTTCCAGGGGATCACAGGGAACAGGTCATCTCAGGGAGCAGGGGATCACAGGGAACAGGTCTCAGGGAGCAGGGGATCACAGGTAGCAGGGTATCTCATGGAGCAGAGCATCATAGGAAGCAAAGCATCACAGGGAGCAGGAGTTCTCAGGAAGCAGGAGATCACAGGGAGCAGAGCATTGTAACGCTGATATTGTCTGTACTTTGTTTTCCAGCGTTACTTTGCATGTCTTTGCTTTAACCCTTTTGCTCCTTTCCCCCTAACCAGCTGGGATACTGTTGTCTGTTACCTGTATGGATGCTGCTCAGTTCCCAGCTCTGCTGCGTAGCCGTACTTGCGTGAGTGTCTCCGCTGCGTTGCATGACCACCCGCATGTGCGGTCCCTGGCCTGCTGTAGAAGCTACCCGTAGGTTGCAAAGTCCTCTGCAGTGGTGCATGACTTACTACGTGTGTTGAGGCTGCAGCCACTGTCAGGTGTCCTTCTGTGCTGAGTTGTGTCTGGCTCTGCATAGGGGGCGCGGCCCACACCTGTCCTGCTTTTATGAAGAATGGGTGTGCACTAGAATTGCTGCTCCAGCCTATCGCTATGAGGCAGCTCATATATAAAGTTCCCCAGCCCTGTGGGGCGTTGCCAGAGCTTTGCATTGAGTTTGCATTGAGTTCCTGAACCTAGCCGTGTGTGTTTGTGTGTTCAACTCCTGCTCTGAGTGCGATCAGTTCTGGAGAGCTGATTCCCTTTGTCCTGTCTTGTGTTTCCGCCTGTTCTGGGGGCTGAGTACCCAGATCGCCCTTCCTGGAGGCTGCATATCCAGGCCTGTTCCTGTTGTGTCTTGTTCCCTGAATCCCTGATCCTGGATCTGTTACGGTACCTGAATGTCTGAACTGTGTCTTGTGTTTCCGCCAGCTCTGGGGGCAGAATACCCAGATCGCCCTTCCTGGAGGCTGCATATCCAGGCCTGTTCCTGTTGTGTCTTGTTCCCTGAATCCCTGATCCTGGATCTGTTCCGGTACCTGAATGTCTGAACTGTGTCTTGTGTTTCCGCCAGCTCTGGGGGCAGAATACCCAGATCGCCCTTCCTGGAGGCTGCATATCCAGGCCTGTTCCTGTTGTGTTTTGTTTCCTGAATCCCTGATCCTGGATCGGATCCTGTACCTGACTGTCTGAACTGTCTCCTCTGTGTTATGTTCCTGAAGTCCTTCTGTGTCCTGAACCCTGTGCCAGTGACTGTGATTCTTTGCTATATAACCTGAGTTCATCTTGGAAGGAGAAGTCCGGTGTGTGTGCTGAGTTTCTGTTACTCTGTGCTCAGCTTCGGTGCAATCCCCGGCCGGCTCCCATTGAGCCTGGCAGGGCTTGCACCAGACCGCTGGGGTTCCTTTTTAGATCGTTACCAGATGTCCGGAGTCCGAGGACCGTGTCCTCCCTGATGACCACGGCCTGATGTCCGATGACCACTACCAGATGTCCGGAGTCCGAGGACCGTGTCCTCCCTGATGACCATGGCCTGATGTCCGATGACCACTTCCAGATGTCCGGATCCTATCCCTCTCTGCCTGATGTCCGGAGCCTGCCGATCGTTGCCAGATGTCCGGAGCCTGCCGATCGTTGCCAGATGTCCGGAGCCTGCCAATCGTTGCCAGATGTCCGGAGTGCGATGCCAGTGTTCTGATGTTCCTGAGTTCCAGTCCATATTCCTGAGTTCCAGTCCGTGTTCCTGAGTTCCAGTCCGTGTTCCTGAGTTCCATTCCGTGTTCCTGAGTTCCAGTCCGTGTTCCTAAGTTCCATTCTGTGTTCCTGATATCCAGTCCATGTTTCTGACTCCCTGAGATCCAATCCGTGTTCCTGATTTCCTGTCCGTGTTCCTGAGTCCCTGAGATCCAGTCCGTGTTCCTGATGTCCTGTCTGTGTTCCTGAGTCCCTGAGATCCAGTCCGTGTTCCTGATGTCCCGATGTCCTGCCGGTTCCCCCGTGGTCTACCCTGTGATGACGTCTGTCCTGGGACAGTGTCTGATGTTCTCCTGCTGAGCCTGTGCTACGCCTGAGGCCTGAGAGAGAGGCCGCCCTAGTATGCCCGTGCCAGATAACCTTGGACTGCATCTACCCGTGATGTCCTCCTGCACTCTTCTGTGATCCTGAGACGTGTACCCTTCTCTAATGTGCGGAATCGAGAGCCCAGCATTTTGTTCTGTTTATGTACTGTGTGTGTCTTTAAGTAAAATTTATGTTTCTTCATACCTGAAGTTGTGCGGTGTTGTCTAGTCCTGCAGGTTGCCATCTTGCCCACATGCTCAGCTGCCACGGATCCCGATCGCTGCCCTCCCCTAGTCTGGGCAGGCCCGGGTCTCCCTCCGTGGTCCAGTGGGTCCACATTCTCTTACCATCTGGGACGCATGCCTCACGTCGTCGTGGACTGGCGGTGTGGGAGCATTGGCTAGTTAGGCAAGCTATGCCATGTCCCAACGCCCCGCAGCCGTGGGAAGCGTTACTGAAAGCTCTGGCCATGGACTCCGCTGAGCATATGTGGTCTTCAGGACTTTCTCCAAGCTCCACCTAATGTGCGAACTAGACTGCTTGGTCCCCACATGGTAAGTGGACTAGATATCTCGATTCCCCGCTTGGTCAGCAGTTCGTACTTTTCGAGCTATGAACTCTGCTGCCATATTGTGAACTGTGGGACTTACCGCCAAACCCAAGTGAATTTTGTGGGGAATTTTTTTTTTTTACTTGGGTCTTCAGAAGAGGGGGCCTGAGGAGGGGGATACTGTAACGCTGGTATTGTCTGTACTTTGTTTCCAGCGTTACTTTGCATGTCTTTGCTTTAACCCTTTTGCTCCTTTCCCCCTAACCAGCTGGGATACTGTTGTCTGTTACCTGTATGGATGCTGCTCAGTTCCCAGCTCTGCTGCGTAGCCGTACTTGCGTGAGTGTCTCCGCTGCATTGCATGACCACCCACATGTGCGGTCCCTGGCCTGCTGTAGAAGCTACCCGTAGGTTGCAAAGTCCTCTGCAGTGGTGCATGACTTACTACGTGTGTTGAGGCTGCAGCCACTGTCAGGTGTCCTTCTGTGCTGAGTTGTGTCTGGCTCTGCATAGGGGGCGCCGCCCACACTTGTCCTGCTTTTATGAGGAATGGGTGTGCACTAGAATTGCTGCTCCAGCCTATCGCTGTGAGGCAGCTCATATATAAAGTTCCCCAGCCCTGTGGGGCGTTGCCAGAGCTTTGCATTGAGTTTGCATTGAGTTCCTGAACCTAGCCGTGTGTGTTTGTGTGTTCAGCTCCTGCTCTGAGTGCGATCAGTTCTGGAGAGCTGATTCCCTTTGTCCAGTCTTGTGTTTCCGCCTGTTCGGGGGGCTGAGTACCCAGATCGCCCTTCCTGGAGGCTGCATATCCAGGCCTGTTCCTGTTGTGTCTTGTTCCCTGAATCCCTGATCCTGGATCTGTTACGGTAACTGAATGTCTGAACTGTGTCTTGTGTTTCCGCCAGCTCTGGGGGCAGAATACCCAGATCGCCCTTCCTGGAGGCTGCATATCCAGGCCTGTTCCTGTTGTGTCTTGTTCCCTGAATCCCTGATCCTGGATCTGTTCCGGTACCTGAATGTCTGAACTGTGTCTTGTGTTTCCGCCAGCTCTGGGGGCAGAATACCCAGATCGCCCTTCCTGGAGGCTGCATATCCAGGCCTGTTCCTGTTGTGTTTTGTTTCCTGAATCCCTGATCCTGGATCGGATCCTGTACCTGACTGTCTGAACTGTCTCCTCTGTGTTATGTTCCTGAAGTCCTTCTGTGTCCTGAACCCTGTGCCAGTGACTGTGATTCTTTGCTATATAACCTGAGTTCATCTTGGAAGGAGAAGTCCGGTGTGTGTGCTGAGTTTCTGTTACTCTGTGCTCAGCTTCGGTGCAATCCCCGGCCGGCTCCCATTGAGCCTGGCAGGGCTTGCACCAGACCGCTGGGGTTCCTTTTTAGATCGTTACCAGATGTCCGGAGTCCGAGGACCGTGTCCTCCCTGATGACCACGGCCTGATGTCCGATGACCACTACCAGATGTCCGGAGTCCGAGGACCGTGTCCTCCCTGATGGCCATGGCCTGATGTCCGATGACCACTTCCAGATGTCCGGATCCTATCCCTCTCTGCCTGATGTCCGGAGCCTGCCGATCGTTGCCAGATGTCCGGAGCCTGCCGATCGTTGCCAGATGTCCGGAGTCCAATGCCAGTGTTGTGATGTTCCTGAGTTCCAGTCCATATTCCTGAGTTCCAGTCCGTGTTCCTGGTTCCAGTCCGTGTTCCTAAGTTCCATTCCGTGTTCCTGATATCCAGTCCGTGTTCCTGACTCCCTGAGATCCAATCTGTGTTCCTGAGTCCCTGAGATCCAGTCCGTGTTCCTGATGTCCTGTCTGTGTTCCTGAGTCGAGTCCCTGAGATCCAGTCCGTGTTCCGGATGTCCCGATGTCCTGCCGGTTCCCCCGTGGTCTACCCTGTGATGACGTCTGTCCTGGGTCAGTGTCTGATGTTCTCCTGCTGAGCCTGTGCTACGCCTGAGGCCTGAGAGAGAGGCCGCCCTAGTATGCCCGTGCCAGATAACCTTGGACTGAATCTACCCGTGATGTCCTCCTGCACTCGTCTGTGATCCTGAGACGTGTACCCTTCTCTGATGTGCGGAATCGAGAGCCCGGCATTTTGTTCTGTTTATGTACTGTGTGTGTCTTTAAGTAAACTTTATGTTTCTTCATACCTGAAGTTGTGCGGTGTTGTCTAGTCCTGCAGGTCGCAATCTTGCCCACACGCTCAGCTGCCACGGATCCCGGTCGCTGCCCTCCCCTAGTCTGGGCAGTCCCGGGTCTCCCTCCGTGGTCCAGTGGGTCCACATTCTCTTACCATCTGGGACGCATGCCTCACGTCGTCGTGGACTGGCGGCGTGGGAGCATTGGCTAATTAGGCAAGCTATGCCATGTCCCAACGCACCGCAGCCGTCGGAAGTGTTACAAGCATCATAAGGAGCAAAGCATCACAGGGAGCATGGCATCACAGGGAGCAGGGGATCACAGAGCAGGGCATCACAGGGAGGAGGGGATCACAGGGAACAGGGCAACACAAGGAGCAGGGGATCACAGGGAGCAGGGGATCTCAGGGAGCATGGGATCACAGGGAACAGTGCATCACAGGGAACAGGGGATATCAGGGGATCACAGGGAGCAGAGCATCACAGGGAGCAGGTCATCTCAGGATGCAGGGATCACAGGGAACAGGTCATCACAGGGAGCATGGGATCTCAAGGAGCATGGGATCACAGGGAAACACATGGTGCAGGGGATCAAAGGGAGCAGAGCATCTCAGTGAGCATAGCATCACAGGGAGTATAGCATCTCAGGGAAGCAAGGGATCACAGGGAGCCGAGCATCACAGGAAGCAGGGCATCACGGGGAGCAGGGGATCACAGAGCAGGGCATTACAGGGAGAAAAGAATCACAGGGAGCAGGGGATCACAGAACAGGACATCACGAGGAGCAGAGCATCACAAGGAGCAAAGCATCACAGGGAACAGGGCTTTGCAGGGGATCAAAGGGAATAGGGCATCACAGGGAGCAAGGAATTACAAGGAGGAGGGCGTCACAGGGAGCAGGGCATCACAGGGAGCAGGGCATCACAGAGCAGGGGATCACAAGGAACAGGTCATCTCAGGGATCAGGGAATCACAGGGAGCAGAGCATCACAGGGAGCAGGTCATCACGGAGCAGGTCATCTCAGGGAGCAGGGATCACAGGGAACAGGTCATCACAGGGAGCATGGGATCACAGGGAGCAGGGGATCTCAGGGAGCAGGAGATCACAGGGAGCAGAGCATCACAGGAAGCAAGGTATCACAGGAAAGCAAGGCATCACAGGGAGCATGGCATCACAGGGAGCATAGCATCACAGGGAGCAGGTCATCATAGGGAGCAGGTCTTCTCAGGCAGCAGGGGATCACGGAGCAGGGAATCTCAGGGAGCATGGGATCACAGTGAGCAGGGAATCACGGAGCAGAAGATCTCAGGGAGCATGGGATCGCAGGGAACAGGTCATCACGGAGCAGGTCATCTCAGGGAGAAGGGCATCACAGGAAGCAGGACATCACAGGGAGCAGGGGATCTCAGGGAGCATGGGATCACAGTGAGCAGGGGATCACAGTGAGCAGGGCATCACAGGGAGCAGGGGATCTTAGGGAGCATGGGATCACAGTGAACAGGGCATCACATGGAGCGGGGGATCTCAGAGAGCAGTGGATCACAGGGAGCAAGGCATCACAGGGAGCAGGTCATCACAGAGAGCAGGTAATCTCAGGGAGCAGGGGATCACAAAGAACATGGCATCACAGGGAACAGTGAATCACAGGGAGCAGGGTATAACGGAGCAGAGAATCACAGGGAGCAAGGCATCACAAAGAGCATGGCATCACAGGGAGCAGGTCGTCATGGAGTTGGTCATCTCAGGGAGCAGGGGATCATAGGGAGCAGGGCGTCACAGGGAGCAGAGCATCACAGGGAGCAGAGTATCACAAGAAGGAAGGCATCACAGGGAGCAGGGGATTACAGAGCAGGGCATTACAGGGAGCAAAGAATCACAGGGAGCAGGGGATCAGAGGGAGCAAACCATCACAGGGAGCAGGGCTTTCCAGGGGATCACAGGGAACAGGTCATCTCAGGGAGCAGGGTATCACAGGGAACAGGTCTCAGGGAGCAGGGGATCACAGGTAGCAGGGTATCTCATGGAGCAGAGCATCATAGGAAGCAAAGCATCACAGGGAGCAGGGGTTCTCAGGAAGCAGGAGATCACAGGGAGCAGAGTATCATAGGGAGCAAAGCATCACAGGGAGCAGGGCATCACAGGGAGCAGGGGATCACAGAGCAGGGCATCACAGGGAGCAAAGCATCGCAGGGAGCAGGGATCACAGAGCAGGGCATCACAAGGAGTAAAGCATCACAGGGAGCAGGTCATTGTAGGGGATCACAGTGAGCAAGACCACAGGGAGCAGGGTGTCACAGGGAGCAAAGCATCACAGGGAGCAAGGCATCACAGGGAGCAGGGGATCACAGGGAACAGGTCATCTCAGGGAGCAGGGGATCACAGGGAGCTGGGGATCACAAGAAGCAGGTCATCACAGGGAGCAGGGCATTACAGGGAGCAAAGCATCACAGGGAGCAGGTCATCACAGGGAGCAGGGGATCACAGAGCAGGTCATCACAGGAAGCAGGTCATCTCGGGGAGCAGGGGATCACAGGGAACAGGTCATCTCAGGAGGCAGGGGATCACTGGGAGCAGGGGATCACGGGGAGGACGCAGGTGCCACCAACACTGGGGACGACGGTGGAATCGGGAGACAAGATGCGACCGCAGAGGACGGTGGGGCCGCAGGGGGTGAAAGAGCAGAGGCTGAGGTGACAGTTCGGCCGGCGGGAACTCTCTACTCACCACTGCTGCTCCCGGTGACAGCCCTCTGGCTGCTGGTGCCGGTGATCGTGGCCGCAACAATCCCCCTCAGGGCAGCCTCCAGAGTCTTCCGAACTCCTTCCGGTTCCTGTCGGAGCACCGCCAATCTGTTATGTTTTGGTAGCTGAGGAGAATAAGCAAAAACGGCAATACACCAGAGAGGCTGGAACCTATTGGATTGCAGTAACCTGAACTAACCACACAACTAGAGGTAGCCGTGGAGCGTTCCTACGTTGATCCTAGACGCCTCGTCACAGCCTGATAGATAACTACACCTAAAGGCAGAAAGATGAAAGCTATCTGCCCCGGAGCAGATCCCCAAGAAAATAGGAAGCCCCCAAACATGTAATGGCGGTTAGACAAGAAGAAGCACGGACACAGACAGAAAATAGAATGAGCAAATGCTGGGGCCCAATCTGTCTAAACAGAAAAGTACAGGAAAGGATACTCACTGCAATCCAAAAAAACCCCTAAAAAATACCAACTCTTCTGATTGCAACAACACCTGAGATAACACGATCTCTAACACCTAAATCAGATCTCTGGTGTAACAAAACTAAGCCGCAACCACTGAAAAAACAGGAAAAAGCAAATGAACAAACAACAGTGGCTCCAGATAAACTGAGAGGAGCACAAGCCCCCGGAGGGGACCTGGCTGACCTCCACAGAAGTGCAGTGAACAATGCAAAAAGCAAGCACAAAAATAAAAGCAGAAAATATCTTATCTGATAGCAGAAGTTGCAGGCAAGACTCAGCAAACTTCCAAATGAACCAGGAACCACAATTGAGACAAGAACAATTGATCACCGGCAACCATCATGGGAGGGAACCTCCCTTATATCAGACCAGTCCGTGATCCCAGATTGCCATTCCTCGCTGAAAGGTTCAGTACTGTCTGTAACCACCGGAGGGAGCCTCTGCTCAGAAACCATCTCTAGCACATTCATAACACAATCCCTCAAACTCCCCGTCCTCTACCGACTGCTTATCCGGCTGCTGGAAAGGGTCCCATCCCTCGAGCTCCTCCGACCACCAGGCCTCGAAACGCAGGCCCGTCTCCACCTGGGCCACGAGTCGCCTCCAGTCCTGACGGCCGATGCCGCCTGGGAATGATATACTTCTCTGCATACTGTCCAGCAATGGCATCTCCTCTCTTGACACGCCGTCTTGTTTTCCTGAGCTCCATCCATTCGTGGGTGAGGTTACTTCCGGCTGCTCCACCCGTTTCTTCAAATTCTTCTGTAGGGGCGGGAGCTCTCTCTTTACCCGTACCCATCAGTCACAGTGGGGTGTGGCCTCCTTCCCTTTGACACCAAATCTGTTACATAACGCCCATGAAAGGCCGCACCCTCCTTCTGTTTCGCGCCAACAGCCACCATCTCGGCAGCGGTCAGCACCATCTTTAAGTCACTGTCATCCGCCATCTTTAACTCTTTCATGGCAGTCAACAAACTACAAATCTCGGGAATCTTCTCTTCCAGTCTTGTGGGTACAGGGCTACTGGGGTCGATCCTGCCGACTACGCCAAATGTAACAAGGTGGCACGGGATGGTAGTCATGACTGAGTCCATTTAAAGTAACAGTCCACAAGCACCCCGGCCCCTTGCACATGAAAAGACAGGAACAGTCACCTTCTCTTCGTGTTTCACTGCCGTCACTGATGATGAGGATCCAGGGAAACACACAGGCACGGTGCTAATCCAACAGGGAAAACTTTTTAATGAAGTAAAGAAGGTAGCAATTCCTGAGCTGTCCCTATTCAAGGATGCTGCTATATCGGCAGCAGAAGTATCAGCACCCAATCTGCTCCTAGGAGCTAACAGTCTCTTAGAGGGCACTCTCACAGTCCTTGTGCCCGTTCCTGCTGCCAGCAGTCCATTGGCAGCACTGTTTTCCCCAGCCAGGGGTCCTTTCTATCCCAGATGGGGACACACGTCCTTCCTGGGCTCTGCTCAGGAAGCAGGAGCTTTTTGCTTCTTTGAGACTGCTAGTCCAGCCTCCTCCTGTTAATCACTTCTGTACCTAATCTAAACATAGGCACATATAACATATTGCAGTACAGTACAAAGACATAGAATTAAAGGGAACTTCACACAGTAAACAGTAGTGCCATAGTAGACATATAGACACATTAATAAAACAATGACACATTAATACATAGCCAACTATTAAAGCACCGCAGGGGGGACATGTCAGGAAGGAGGGGGCAACCGAGGCTCCCCGCCACCTCACTAAACTACAATCTCGATGTTTTTGTATAGTAAGTAGACAGCGACCAATTCTCTTTTACATTATTCCAGCATCCATCTGGCCCATCAGCGTAATGGGATTCCGAAGGGACAATTTCTAAGGCTTAGGAGAAATTGCAGCAATTTTAATGATTTTCGGACTCATTCACATGAACTTACCAGGAGATTTGTGGCAAGAAGCTATCCAAGAAAAATTGTTTCAGATGCATGTGAACATTCACATTGTAGTGATTGCCAGGAAATACTTAAATCACATTTTAGACCGCCACCTCAAGGTATCAACCTTATTACATCATTTAGTAACCAGTGGTGTGACATTTATAATGTCTTGGAGAAGAACTGGGATATTCTATTGAGCGAACCAAAGCTGTATCCATTCGTCTCAAACAAGCCAAAAATCATAGCAAGACGAGCCAAGAACCTGAAGGATCATCTCATGAATAGCGATTTCAGACAAGCAACCCAAAGACTTACATCTGGTAATAGCATTATTGGCTCCTTCCTTTGTGGTGGATGTACGGTTTGCCCCTTTATGATTGCCGATGTTCATGGTCCTATTCTCAACTCCCCTATACAGGTACGATCAATGGCATATTTCAACTGTCGTTCTCTGGACATTGTATATGCTTTAGTTTGTGGATGCCAGAAGATGTAAGTGGGACAAACTACCCAGGAGCTTAGATGTAAGGTACAACAACATATTTCAATTATAACCACAGCATAAAAACATCAGCTGAAAGGTAAAAAGCTTACATCTGTTGCTGCACATTTTTGGCAAATCATGCAGGTTCTAGCAACAGTTTACGAGTAATGGGGATTAAGGCGGTCAGAACTAATATTAGGGAGGGAGTGTCATTAACCCACTGTTGCGTTGCAAATCAAAATGGATATACCGTTTTAATAGTTTGGTCCCTTTTGGGTTAAATGAGCTTTTGTATACTGGCTTTTATAAACAAACCTAATTGGGTCTAACTGTCATGATCACTATTTTCTTTTTTCATATAGATTCACATTTACTCCTTTTCTTGTGGCGTTTGGACACCGCCATATTGTCACATTTTTTTATGTCATTCTGGATTGATTGATGCAAGCACCCTATGTATACAAGTACTTTATGGATGAAGCATTTTACTGATGAAGCATTCCTCCCTTTTGCTTAACCTCTTCATTTTTATCTATCTATACTCACCTGACTTTAGTCTGTAATATTCACATTATTGCATCTGTCTTCTAGTTATATGGTCAGCTCTGTTGTTTATGCAACTGTCCCCAACACTTTTACAATCACACTCGTTTATGCACTAATAAATATAAATATATATATATATATATATATATACTAGCTGAAGAGCCCGGCGCAGCCCGGGCATAGTAACTAACCACGGTTAGTTATAACAAATTATAATGATTATATCTCTAATATAAAGATGAGTGTAGAACCCCGCCCACTCCGCATAGCCACATTCACTATGATATCCCACACAATCCCGTCAGCCAGAGCCACCGGACTACTACCCCTAATATCCCACATCGTCTAATCAGCCAGAGCTAACGGACTACTAATATCCCACATCATCCCGTCAGCCATAGCCACCGGACTACTACCCCTAATATCCCACATCATCCCGTCAGCCAGAGCCACTATACTACTAATATCCCACATCATCCCGTCAGCCAGAGCCACTATACTACTAATATCCCACATCATCCCGTCAGCCAGAGCCACTATACTACTAATATCCCACATCATTCCGTCAGCCAGAGCCACCGGACTACTGCCCCTAATATCCCACATCATCCCGTCAGAACCACCGGACTACTAATATCTCACATCATCCCATCAGCCAGAGCCACCGCACTACTACCCCTAATATCCCACATCATCCCGTCACAGCCGCCAGACTACTACCCCTAATATCCCACATCATCCCGTCACAGCCGCCAGACTACTACTCCTAATATCCCACATCATCCCGTCAGCCAGAGCCACCGGACTACTACCCCTAATATCCCACATCATCCCGTCAGCCAGAGCCACTGGACTACTACCCCTAATATCCCACATCGTCCCGTCAGCCAGAGCCACCATACTACTAATATCCCACATCATCCCGTCAGCCAGAGCCACCGGACTACTGCCCCTAATATCCCACATCATCCTGTCAGAACC
The DNA here is from genome assembly GCA_033576555.1 of Oophaga sylvatica. Classification (NCBI taxonomy): domain Eukaryota; kingdom Metazoa; phylum Chordata; class Amphibia; order Anura; family Dendrobatidae; genus Oophaga; species Oophaga sylvatica. The sequence goes on from JARQOD010000001.1 coordinate 342,300,063, forward strand.
ACTGGACTACTAATATCCCACATCGTCCTGTCAGCCAGAGCCACCGGACTACTACCCCTAATATCCCACATCCCGTCACAGCCGCAAGACTACTACTCCTAATATCCCACATCATCCCGTCAGCCAGAGCCACCGGACTACTACCCCTAATATCCCACATCATCCTGTCAGAACCACCGGACTACTAATATCCCACATCGTCCTGTCAGCCAGAGCCACCGGACTACTACCCCTAATATCCCACATCCCGTCACAGCCGCCAGACTACTACTCCTAATATCCCACATCATCCCGTCAGCCAGAGCCACCGGACTACTACCCCTAATATCCCACATCACCCCGTCAGCCAGAGCCACCGGACTACTACCCCTAATATCCTATATCATCTTGTCAGCCAGAGCCACCGGACTATTAATATCCCACATCATCCCGTCAGCCAGAGCCACCGGACTACTACCCCTAATATCCTATATCATCTTGTCAGCCAGAGCCACCGGACTACTAATATCCCACATCATCCCATTAGCCATAGCCGACGGACTACTACCCTAATATCCCATATCATCCCGTCAGCCATAGCCACCGGACAACTACCACTAATATCCCACATCATCCCATCACAACCGCCAGACTTCTACCCCTAATATCCCATATCATCCCATCAGCCAGAGCTACTGGACTACTACCCCTAATATCCCACATCATCCCGTCAGCCAGAGCCACCGGACTACTAATATCCCACATCATCCCGTCAAAGCCACCGGACTACTACCCCTAACATCCCACATCATCCTGTCACAGCCGCCAGACTACTACCCCTAATATCCCACATCATCCCGTCAGCCAGAGCCACCGGACTACTAATATCCCACATCATCCCGTCAAAGCCACCGGACTACTACCCCTAACATCCCACATCATCCTGTCACAGCAGCCAGACTACTACCCCTAATATCCCACATCATCCTATCAGCCATAGTCACCGGACAACTACCTCTAATATCCCACATCATCCCGCCAGCCAGAGCCACCGGTCAGCTACCACTAATATCCCACATCATCCTGTCAGAGCCGCCAGACTACTACCCCTAATATCCCACATCATCCCATCAGCCTGGGGTCAGAACTAGAGCGCTGAGTGGAACGGTCCTAACTTCCATACTGGGGATCCCTTTAAGAGAGGCCTGGGGTCAAAACCAAAGTGCTGGATGGATTTGCCCTGACCTCCATACCAATGATCCCTTTAAGAGGCCCTGGGGTCAGTACCAGAGCATTTGAAGGCAATTACCCTGACTTCCATAACAGGGATCCATTTAAGAGAGGCCTGGGGTCAGAACCACAGCGCTGGATGGATTTGCCCAGACTTCTATACAAATGATCCCTTTAAGAGAGGCCTGGGGTCAGAATCAGAGCGCTGAGGGATTTGCCCTAACTTCCATACTGGAGATCCCTTTAAGAGAGGCCTGGGGTCAGTACCAAAGCGCAGAGTGATTTTGCCCTGACTTCCGTACCGGGTATCCCTTTAAGAGGGGCCTGGGGTCAGAACCACAGCGCTGAGTGGAATGGTCCTAACTTCCATACCGGAGATCCTTTAAGAGCGAAGATGTGCCTATGGGATGGAGGATGTGTGATGTGGATATGGGAGGGGGTGATTCATTTCTGTCATGTGCTCTCTGCTTCTGTCTGGGGGCAGACAATGGCTGGAGCTTATGTTCCCGGGGATGCTAGGTTTCTCCCACCCGGTCACTGTCTGCTGAGGTGTTGTCATGGAGTGAGAAAACTGTTGCTCATAGCAACCAATCACAGCTCAGCTTCTTTTAAACAGCTCTGGTGAAATGAAAGATGCTCGATGATTGGTTCGTGATACTCAAACACACACATTCAATTTTATATATATAGAAGATGGTCATGGCAGGACGGAAATCTTCCTTTTATGACTCATAATACTATATTTGTTGTAATCTCCCTGCCTTATCAGAGCCTTTTGGCTTTGGTAGGGTTCCTTACTGGACTATATTATTTTAGTATTATCGCTACAGATGTTCAGGACCCATTTTTATTTGCATAAAATACTTCTTGGTATTTCTCTATACTATCGATATATACAGTGGATTTGGAAAGTATTCAGACCCTTTTAAATTTTTCACTCTTTGTTTCATTGCAGCCATTTAGTAAATGCAAAAAAGTTCATTTTTTTCTCATGAATGTATACTCTGTACCCAATCTTTACTGAAAACCAGATATGTAGAAAGTTTTGCAAATTAAAAAAGAAAAACTGAAATATCACATGGTCATAAGTATTCAGACCCTTTGCTCAGTATTGAGTAGAAGCACCCTTTTGAGCTAGTATAGCCATGAGTCTTCTTGGGAATGATGCAACAAGTTTTTCACACCTGGATTTGGGGATCCTCTGCCATTCTCCCTTGCAGATCCTCTCCAGTTCCGTCAGGTTGGATGGTGAATGTTGGTGGACAGTCATTTTCAGGTCTCTCCAGAGATGCTCAGTTGGGTTTAGGAATCATTTGATTGCAGTGATTGCCTCAAAAGGTTGTGCAACAATATGTTAAGTTAAGGGTACCATCATTTCTGTCCAGACCTATTTCATGAGTTTTATTTTTTTTTAAATTCTGTGGAAGCATGGTTAAAAAGCAATGTCTGACTTTCATTTGTTCATTTCCATAGATTTTTTATTTATAATTACTTTTGTCAGATTCAAGTTATTTCTGTGACCATTGTGGGTTTTTCTGTCATTAAACGAGGGGTACCAACGATTTTGACCACGTGTGTACTTATTATGGTGTACTTTGGATGCTTGACACTACTGCTCCTTACTGTCTAGGTTTACATGTAGTGCTCCCTAGTTTTGCCTACCATCTAGTTTTTGGGACCTGCAATAGCCATATTATGGGCTGCTGTTGATGTGTGGTTCTTGTAGCCATAATTGGCTTTTTTAGATGCTTTTTAATAAAAAATCTTTGTATTTTTTGGTGGTCGCTTGTGTTTTGCATACCCCTTTCTCACTTTTTCATGAATACTTTTCTATGCATAAGGCTGATCCTTTTTCTTTTATATGTGTTTTTTGGGTGGTGCCCACTCTTCTTTTTTGGAGTAGTTCCTTTAATCATGGGTCCACTGCAGAAAGCCCAGCGCTAATGTTTATCTACAGTGGGTGGTCATGAAGCTATTCAGAACTGTTTTGAAAAAATTCCTTCCTGTACACAGTTTCTCATCATGATGTGGATGTTCAGGCAGTGTAGCATCTTAATTTTGTATGTGAGTCAATGGACTTTATTTTGGGTCATAATTCAATCATGTTTGGTAACCGATGGATTACACAAATAGCAGTGACCACAATGAGGACCTCTTTGACACCCATTTTTGCAAACATATACTCTTGAACATTGAAATTGTTACAGGAAAGTCTTGGAATTGTGAAAATCACCGAATCAATGGACATTTTAATGATATGCAAACTATTAAAAAATTTAAACAACATTTTTTTAAATCATCTTAATTTAACGCCTTCACTCCCAGAGCTTTTTTTGATTTTTTCGTTTTCGTTTTTCGCTCCCCTTCTTTCCAGAGCCATAACTTTTTATTTTTCTGTCAATATGGCCGTCTGAGGGCTTATTTTTTGCAGAACGAGTTGTACTTTTGAACAACATTATTGGTTTTACCATGTCGTGTACTCGAAAACGGGAAAAAAAGTCCAAGTTGGGTGAAATTGCAAAAAAAGTGCAATCCCACACTTGTTTTTTGCTTGGCTTTTTTGCTAGGTTCACTAAATGCAAAATCTGAGCTGCCATTATGATTCTTCAGGTCATTACGAGTTCATAGACACCAAACATGTCTAGGTTCTCTTATATCTAAGGAGTGAAAAAAATTCCAAAGTTTTCTTAAAAAAAAAAAAAATTGTGCCATTTTCCGAGACCCGTAGAGTCTCCATTTTTCGTGATCTGGGGTCAGGTGAGGGCTTATTTTTTGCGCACCGAGCTGATGTTTTAAATAATACCAGGTTTGTGCAAATACGTTCTTTTGATCGGCCGTTATTGCACTTTAATGCAATTTCGCGGTGACCAAAAAAACGTAATTCTGGCGTTTAGAATTTTTTTCTCGCTACGCCATGTAGCGATCGGGTTAAACCTTTTTTTTTATTGATAGATCGGGCGATTCTGAACGCGGCGATACCTAATATGTGCAGGTTTGATTTTTCTTTTATTGTTTTATTTTGATTGGGGCGAAAGGGGGGTAATTTGAACTTTTAGATTTTAGGTTAGGTTTAATTTTTAAACACTTTTTTTTACTTTTGGCATGTTTCAATAGCCTCCATGGGAGGCTAGAAGCATGCACAACTCTATCGGCTCTGCTACATATGGGCGATGAGCAGATCGCCCATATTTAGCAGATTTACTGCATTGCTTTGAGCGCCTACCACCGGGCGGCGCTCACAGCAATGTGCCGGCAACAACTATAGAGGTCTCTAAGAGACCTCTGTTTGTCAAAGCAATGCATCGCCGACCCCCGATCACGTGATGGGGGTCGGCGATGCGCTCACTTCTGGCCCGGTGGCCTGAAGCTCTAGTTAAATGCCCGCTGTCAGCTGTGACAGTGGGTTTTAACTAGTTAATAGGCGCGGGCGGATGGCGATTCCGCTTATATAACAGCTGACATGTCGCGGCTTTGAGGTGGGCTCACCGCCGGAGCCCATCTCAAAGCAGGGGATCCTTACCGATGATGTACTATCCCGTCATCGGTAAGGAAGGGGTTAAAATGTATTCAGTATCTAGTATGAGCACCACATGTAAAAATACACACATTTACACACCTTGGAAGCTAAAATTTATGTTTTATGGTTGTCTGAGGAATATTGTGCCACTATGACTACACTTGGGCATGCAAATCATCAAGATTTGCTGCTGGCAGATCCGTTTGCAATTGCCGACAAATAACATCCCAGATGTACTAGATGGGAGACAAGTCCGGAGATGCTGCATGCCATGTTAGTACATTTAGGCCATGCACGCTGCTCACAGTAGCATGAGTAACATGCGGCATCTTTGTATTGAAAAATAGACGTACCAGTAGTTCCACAGCCAAACCAATGCAACACTGAGCTGTTAGTGTACCTGGAAAGAAGGCTAGAGGGGTCCGACTACAGTACATTATACCACTCCATATCATAATCTTGTGAGTAAGACCAGTGTAAGATTTCCTGGTGAAAGCATCTTCATGGCATTACTGACGTGGTCCTGTCAGATTTGAATGGCTAGTAGTGATCCATTTTGTACTGTAACTGAAATTAAACATCATATACCACAATAATACCATCAGAAGATGTTTGGACAACATTGGACTATGAGCTAGATGTCTATCTACAGGAATTCCATTGACTTCATGACACCACCCAAAGTCTATCATGGTGCAGAGCAAGAGAGCAATGGAGGCTGGAATGGAGGTCTATCCATAACAATGATAAGTTGCACTTTCGTCTTGGATGCAGTGATAGCCAGTGATTGGTCTGGACAATTCAATGACGAGGTCTTCAAAATAGATTGTGAAAGTATCTCAGGAACAGTTTTCAAAATGACAACACCTAGCTGCATATTACTGGAAGTCTTCAAACAGAGGCTGGACAGACATCTGTCTAAGATGGGTTAGTGGATCCTGTATTGAGCATGTGGTTGGACACAATGACCCTGGAGGTCCCTTCCAACTCGAATATTCTAGGATTCTATGATTGCTAATGATATTATGAGCAGCCTGCCCGGCTTAGCATGCTAGCATGACCTGCAGCATCTCTGGACATGTCTCCCATAAAAAAAAAATCTGGGTCGTCATTGGTAGGCAATTGCAAAGGGAGCTGCCAGCAGTAGATTTTGATGATTTGCATGTGCATTCATTACGGCAAAACATGCCTCAACTAGTAGTAACCTCACTGACAGCATGCCAGTGCATATAAGTGTATTTCTGTAGTGCTCATACTCGACACTGAATAAATAGAGATGTTTATAACAATTTGTTTCCTTTTATCATTTGCATATTATCATCATATCTATCGATCCTGAGATTTTCAAAATGCCATGCCTTTTCCTTCTAGGTGTTGCAATGTTGATAAGTCTATTTCTTGCTGAATTTGAGGGTAAAATGATTTACAATGTCGCTAACCATTTTATGAAATTTTTAAAATTGCACTTGCATGGTATACACAATGTATTTATTAACAGGGCTGGATCCAATTCACAGTTTATAGCGTTCATGTCGTATATAAACAATTAAGACATTAACATTTATTTTACAAGAAATCTGGGGACCACTACTATTGACTTTCTAGGTGTTAAAATCAACATTGTTGACAGCACAATTCATACTAAGGGCTTTTGCAAGCCAACTGCTTCTAAGTGCACACGTTCAGGATTATTTGCACTTTTTTCGCGGCAAAAAACGTGTAAAAAACGCATGAATGGTGCGTTTTTTTCTGCGAAAAAAATGCATTGCGGAAAAGGAAGCAACATGTTCATTAATTTCATAATAAAACAAGTAGTTTGCGCACATAAAAACTAGAAACAAAACAGTGTAAATATAAAGTATGTATTAAAAAATAAACCTTAGACAATATAATAATCCTACAATAAGTAAATATGCAAATGTGAAATTGCACTACGCCCAGTGAGAAAGTGATAAAAGAAAGCCTATTTAAGAAATAACCACTCCCATAGTGAATTGATTCATTAATATATTTATATCACATTAGGTCAGAATATAGAATTGGTAGTAAAAGACAAAGAAATATATAATATATAGAATATGTCCCGATACCTATGTATATAAGAAAAAAGGCTCAAAGATGTGGAATAGGTATACTGCATCAAACTATCCCACCGGCAATAGTTCATTGGTAGGTGAATCCAGTAAAGTTGAAATCCAACCTGCAAATGCAGGTGTTACCTTACAATCCAGTAAACACAATCCTCCTTCCGCTCCCTGGTCCTGGAGCAGAATAAAATTGGCCTCCCTTGGCCTGGTAGAAATCCCGATGTCGGTAGCTGGGAACCGATAAGTGCAAATTCCTGCGGTATGTAAGAACCGTCCGTTGAGAAATGAATAAAACAATCCGGGCAGGACCTGCCGTGACAGGCCAGATCGCGTGCCTCCAGGAAGAACCAATACGGCAGTGTGAGAGTTGAATGTGTCGTAGTCCCTCCGCTGACTGTACAAGTGCGGACAGGACCTGCCGTGACGTGGGAACTCACGTGACTCAGCACAGAGAGCCCTGAATGAACAGGTACGAATCACAGAAAGGACCAAAAGACATCTGACGCGTTTCGGAAAACCCGGTTTCCTTCTTCGGAGATGGTCCCTTCTGAGATGTGGGTCCTTTTTATGACCGTACCAATTGATCAGGTGACCTATTGAAAGGCAAAAAGTTCTATTTCGCTGTTTAACCCTTTTGGGATCAAAGTATCCAGCAAAAAAATCCATTTTGTTTCAATCCTCGACATTAGGGCTATATAATTCCCCTTCCTACAAGGTACCGGAACAGATAAAAACCCACAACTTCCATACAATGGGTATTACACTTATGATATTCCACAAAATGTTTTGAAAGGGGGTGACCAATAAATTTATTTCTAATATTCCTAATGTGTTCTCTTATTCTGACTTTCAATGGGCGTTTTGTGCGGCCAACATAAAATTTATTACACGGGCATTTAATTAAATATATAACCCCAGTGGAAGAGCATGTGATAAAATCTTTAATTGCAAAATATTTACCATTAACTGAAATTCCCCCACGTTTAATAGTATTAGTTCTTATGCACATAGTGCATTTGTGGCAAGGAAAAAAAACATTATTTTGGTTAAAATTATTTTTATTATTTTTGTGGGTGATACAATTGTTCTGAACAGTGGGAGCAATGATATTCCCCAAATTGCGTGACTTTTTGAATATAAATTTCGGGGTCATGGGGACAATTTCCCCCAGAATCTTGTCTTCTTTTAATAAATTCCAATGTTTATTCACAATTTTCCTTAAAATATGTATATTGGAGTTATATTGTAAAATTATGGGGGTAAAATCATTTATATCCACCTGATTGACCTTTATGTTGTTATTTTTATTTAAAATGTCACACCGGGGTATCTTAGAGACCATATTTTTTGATTTCTCCAGAATATCAATAGGGTATCCTTTTTCTAAAAATTTAGATGTTAATATATCTGCTTCCTTATCAAAATCATTAGGTTTAGAACAGTTGCGATGGAGTCTGATGAACTGGCTCTTGGGAACATTCAATAGCCAGCTTGGAAGATGGCAATTATCTAAAGGAATAAAACTATTGACATCCGTAGGTTTATTGAATGTGCGGGTTTGGATGGTAGAATTATCGATAAAAATTTCAAGATCTAAAAAATGAATGTGTTGAATACTGATCTGGGAAGTAAAATTTAAAAAATAATCATTTTTTAAATTTACGCCAAGTTACGCCAATTTATATGTGGGACGTTGGGAGGAAGAATACATTTTTCCTGGGGGGATCCTCCGTGAGAACCTGGTCCTCTGGCGCCGTTTTATTGACGACGTCATTTTTATTTGGTCTGGGGATTTGTCGTCTTTGCAAGTGTTTTTAAACAATATTAATAAAAATTATTATTTTTTAAATTTTACTTCCCAGATCAGTATTCAACACATTCATTTTTTAGATCTTGAAATTTTTATCGATAATTCTACCATCCAAACCCGCACATTCAATAAACCTACGGATGTCAATAGTTTTATTCCTTTAGATAGTTGCCATCTTCCAAGCTGGCTATTGAATGTTCCCAAGAGCCAGTTCATCAGACTCCATCGCAACTGTTCTAAACCTAATGATTTTGATAAGGAAGCAGATATATTAACATCTAAATTTTTAGAAAAAGGATACCCTATTGATATTCTGGAGAAATCAAAAAATATGGTCTCTAAGATACCCCGGTGTGACATTTTAAATAAAAATAACAACATAAAGGTCAATCAGGTGGATATAAATGATTTTACCCCCATAATTTTACAATATAACTCCAATATACATATTTTAAGGAAAATTGTGAATAAACATTGGAATTTATTAAAAGAAGACAAGATTCTGGGGGAAATTGTCCCCATGACCCCGAAATTTATATTCAAAAAGTCACGCAATTTGGGGAATATCATTGCTCCCACTGTTCAGAACAATTGTATCACCCACAAAAATAATAAAAATAATTTTAACCAAAATAATGTTTTTTTTCCTTGCCACAAATGCACTATGTGCATAAGAACTAATACTATTAAACGTGGGGGAATTTCAGTTAATGGTAAATATTTTGCAATTAAAGATTTTATCACATGCTCTTCCACTGGGGTTATATATTTAATTAAATGCCCGTGTAATAAATTTTATGTTGGCCGCACAAAACGCCCATTGAAAGTCAGAATAAGAGAACACATTAGGAATATTAGAAATAAATTTATTGGTCACCCCCTTTCAAAACATTTTGTGGAATATCATAAGTGTAATACCCATTGTATGGAAGTTGTGGGGTTTTTATCTGTTCCGGTACCTTGTAGGAAGGGGAATTATATAGCCCTAATGTCGAGGATTGAAACAAAATGGATTTTTTTGCTGGATACTTTGATCCCAAAAGGGTTAAACAGCGAAATAGAACTTTTTGCCTTTCAATAGGTCACCTGATCAATTGGTACGGTCATAAAAAGGACCCACATCTCAGAAGGGACCATCTCCGAAGAAGGAAACCGGGTTTTCCGAAACGCGTCAGATGTCTTTTGGTCCTTTCTGTGATTCGTACCTGTTCATTCAGGGCTCTCTGTGCTGAGTCACGTGAGTTCCCACGTCACGGCAGGTCCTGTCCGCACTTGTACAGTCAGCGGAGGGACTACGACACATTCAACTCTCACACTGCCGTATTGGTTCTTCCTGGAGGCACGCGATCTGGCCTGTCACGGCAGGTCCTGCCCGGATTGTTTTATTCATTTCTCAACGGACGGTTCTTACATACCGCAGGAATTTGCACTTATCGTTTCCCAGCTACCGACATCGGGATTTCTACCAGGCCAAGGGAGGCCAATTTTATTCTGCTCCAGGACCAGGGAGCGGAAGGAGGATTGTGTTTACTGGATTGTAAGGTAACACCTGCGTTTGCAGGTTGGATTTCAACTTTACTGGATTCACCTACCAATGAACTATTGCCGGTGGGATAGTTTGATGCAATATACCTATTCCACATCTTTGAGCCTTTTTTCTTATATACATAGGTATCGGGACATATTCTATATATTATATATTTCTTTGTCTTTTACTACCAATTCTATATTCTGACCTAATGTGATATAAATATATTAATGAATCAATTCACTATGGGAGTGGTTATTTCTTAAATAGGCTTTCTTTTATCACTTTCTCACTGGGCGTAGTGCAATTTCACATTTGCATATTTACTTATTGTAGGATTATTATATTGTCTAAGGTTTATTTTTTAATACATACTTTATATTTACACTGTTTTGTTTCTAGTTTTTATGTGCGCAAACTACTTGTTTTATTATCAATTTACTATTATTGGCACTTTTGAGTGGTAGTGCTCTTGTTTGCTGCACTATTAACTTTATTCATTAGAGCGCCGCTGATTTTCATAACATAATATCATTAATTTCATGTAATTCTAGCGTTTTTCCCGCTATATCATTGACCTAGAAAGTTCAGGGAAAAATTTGCGGTAAAAACCTGCAAAATCCGCGCAAAAAATGCACCAAAAACTCGCGTTTTTACCGCAAAAAAAGTCCGGTTTTGCTCAGGAAAATTCTGCACACATTCCTGAACGTGTGCACTTAGCCTTAAGGTACCATAGCTTTCTTCAGCACTATGTTAAAAACTCTATCCCTATTGTTCAATTCTAATGTTTACAGCACATAAATGATCACAATAAAATATTTCTTTCCCAAGCAGAAGAATTAAGTGTCAGTTTAAAACGATATAGCTATCAGAAACTGTTTCAAGAGATTGTTTTCAGAAAGCAAAAAATATAGAACGTTCATCTCTTTTACAGTATAACAAAAACCAGGAGTATAAAAATTAGCATTTCTGTTCAATAAAACACCATGGGCAATGCTATTCGAATGGCTATCAATAGGAATTTGACTTTGCTTGAAAATGATCCTCTATTGATGAAACAGCAGTTAAAAAAATCAAGTTGTGTGTCATATCGAAGAAGTACTAATCTGAGAGATTTACAAATGAAGGAGAGGATTATGAATAAGAAGGACGAGTAAAGTTGGTGAAATAGGACATTGCCAAAAGACAATTATAATACTGTAACTATTGTAGTCAGCTGAATACCGGTACCTACCTTAAATGGGTTGTGTGATACATATAATGCACTTTATAGATGTCTATCTTTATGCTCTAACCACTTCTGTAAATTTGCTTTATTTTAAAAAATACGTACTATTCTCCCTGCTAATCTCTAGATTTTTTGCTTTACTTCTAGTGATGTTTTATTTGAGAGGCATCTCAAACAGGATGTCACAGGAGTATGTTTCTGCAGCCTCTATCAGCCCCCTGAAACAGGACGTCATCATGGGATGGCACTACGGTCACGAACCACAGTGTATTTCACCGCTATTCCCTGATAATGTCCTGTTTCAGTAGCGGTGATGGAGAAGTCACTGCATCTTTGGTGAATGTTGAAACACTTCCGTGCAAGTGTACATAAACAGGGAAAGGGGTCCTGCAATGTCCCTAGGGCTGGGACCCTAACTATCCCTGCTCTAAAGGTGAGGAGAGGAGGTTTTGGCCATAGCCTTACAGTTCTCCTGTTATACCCTAAACGGTTCCCTCCCACTCCCCCAGGAGGCCTGGGACAGTAAAAACAGGAATAACAAAAAGCAACTAACATACAAAACATGCACTAAAAATAGAGAGGTATATAGGGAAGGGTAGGAATGTACAAACCAAATGGAAATAGGACAAAAAGGAAAGCATACACCCCAAAACAGCATGCAACAATCATCAGCAGCAACAACGTTCTCCAACTCAGCACAGCGACTCCAAGGAGCTAGGAAGTAAACTTTCACTGGCAAGAAGAGAAGGTCTGGCCAGATTTTATAGAGAAAGGAAATGTCAGAAACAGCTGTGAGATGGAGCTGCAAGTTTCTAATCAGCATGGAAAGGGTCATTAAGCTCTTCAGCACCAAAGAAAATGAAATCCATTTAATATGAAACACAAACACACAGGCTAAAAGGAAGATCTGCGATTCACAATACGCAGTGGTCTTCTAAACAAAGATCTCCCAGGAGAACGTGACCCACTCATGATACCAAGGGGCCCACATCTTCAATCAGCATGGACAGTTCTGCTTCTGACACCTCCTCTTTTTTCCCTGAAATGAAAAGTAATCAGAGAATGTGATAGAAGCAGAATGAGTAACAGCAGCGCCGCCTCACAGCTATATCACCGCAAGGAAGTAAATAATCATCACGGGGTGGCGATAGAAGCAAGCTGGGTTACACCAGCACAGCTCCAAGGTGATGATTACTTTCAGGCTGTGATAGTAGCTTTGGGGTGGTGCTGCTGGGTGCCCCCTGCCATGCCCCCTGCCGTGCCCCCTCACCTCAGACTTCAGACAGGTAACCATTATCAGGGGGCTGGTGTGACAGGAGCTGCTTTTCACTGCACTGCTCACCTTTCCGTCTGAGATTATGAGATTTCTGAATTTATGTGATGGAAAAATGATTTAGTGAAAATATATGCTCACTATAAGCTGAGGTACGTTCCCCTCACTTAGTTGAACTTATGCATTTTGTCCACACTAATCATCCGCAGGCCATGCATTTTGCAGGTTTGCTGCAGGTGGTGTCTCCACCAGCAGGTGGTGACAGGCAAAAATCATCACACAGAGAAGCATCACTCATTCTAAAATTACTAGTATTAGGACCTCTTTCAATGTAAGAAATGATCTAATCTAATTTTAAAACAGTAGTCAGTGGCAGCTGTAGAATTGCCCACAGGTGCGTTCTGTGATCACACTGTGGTCGCAGAGATCGGTGCCAGGCACAACAGGCAGGTAGTCGTAAAAAAAACCTAAATATTCCTGGATAATCCCTTAAACTTTGTTGATTCGATGTGCTGATATATGTTCAAACTGTACTCTAAAATTTGTAGGTAGTCACAGGCAATATTCCCAAGAATTTATAAAGGCTTACACTATACACACTATACTTACACTTTGCAGGTTTCTCGAGTCGAAGTCTATTTTATTCCTAATTCAATAACATCTACCAAGCGGTGGCAGCAAACAAAGTCTTCATGCTTCCCATGTGTGTAAAAATCTACCCTGTAGTCAGTGTATGAGAGTTGGCAGCATTTCAACCAATAGTCAGAAGTCAGAGCTATAACACCACTATAGGGGTTATGAAAGATACATTTGTGTCCCGGGGCTTAGATAAATGGTACTATAGAGAAATAAGCGGTGAAGGTAGCAAAATTGCTTTATGATAACAGCTCTATGAAGCAATCACCAAGTGATAAATTTCATGATAGAGATGTGAAACCAAAACAAGATAGATGTGTTTTTCTACTTGATATGTCAGGTTGAACCCAAAATAATCAAACTCTTTCTCTCCGTCAACCCACATGATAAAGGACAGGGCCTTAGCTTCTATCTTTGAGTGCGTCCATGGGCTGGCCTGCACATGTTCTGGCTGATTCCCGCAACAATTTTTTGTTTCACCTGGTGAGGTGGATCCTCTAAGGCTCAGGTCCTGATGGGCACACTGGCCCTGGGCATTTGTGCAGCAAGCAGGAAGGCACATGGTAAGCAAGGACTTGGCATACTCAGGAATCTTGGGAGCAGCGGGACGGATGAAGTGGAACCCCTCAGGGATTGAAGCAAGTTAAAGGGAATCTGTCACCCCATTTTTGCCCTATGAGATAGGGCCACCGCCATCAGGGGCTTATCTACAGCATTCTGTAATGCTGTAGATAAGCCCCCGATGTCACCTGAAAGTGAAGAAAAACGAGTTATAAAATACTTACCCAGGGGCGTTCCGCCGTCAGGTCCGGTCCGGAGGGAGTCGCGGTCCGGTTCGGCGCCTCCCATCTTGTAGCGAAGCCGCCCTCTTCTTTCCGTCCCATCGCGGCTCTTGCGTAGGCGCACTGCTCTGCCCTGGTGAGGGCAGAGCAGAGTACTGCAGTGTTCAGACGCCGGGAAAGGTCAGAGATGTCTGGCGCCTGCGCACTACAGTACTCTGCTCTGCCCTCACCAGGGCAGATCAGTGCACCTGCGCAGGAGCCGCGACGGGACGGAAAGAAGAGGCCGGCTTCGCTACAAGATGGGAGGCGCCGAACCGGACCGCGACTCCCTCTGGACCGGACCTGACGGCGGAACGCCCCTGGGTGAGTATTTTATAACTCGTTTTTCTTCACTTTCAGGTAACATCGGGGGCTTATCTACAGCATTACAGAATGCTGTAGATAAGCCCCTGATGGCGGTGGCCCTATCTCATAGGGCAAAAATGGGGTGACAGATTCCCTTTAAAGCATTGTGTGCACAGAAGGTGGACACAAACAAAAGTCTTGAGTCTCAATCCTAAAACACAGGTATGTGTCCTAATGGGCCTTAAGTAGGAATAGGGAGATGAAGTCACTGAGCCATGCCGGCAACCTGCAAAACCCAAAGTGGAGCAGAACAGAGGGCATTGGACCAAGGTGAATGAAGCAGAGATCGGGATACCTGTGACAGGTTTTTAATACCACCTGTTCTTCATCCACCTCCGCTTCATGTCTAGAAGACAAAAGAGTGGTCTCCCTCTCCTGGGCTACTCTTCCTTGACCTGAACAGTGGCCTTCTGAAAGTTTCCTAATTCTACACAACAAAATGCCACATTACGCAATTAAAAAAATAAATCTTGTGCACATAGAATCCTTTTGGACAAGATGAACAGCAGCTCCTCAATGTGTAGGATACGATTTTGCCTAAATGGAGAAAACCCACTTGTTTTATATGCCTTGTACTGTTTCAAGAAGAAAGTAGAAGCTGTAAAGGGAAGAGGGCACACACATAGGATAAAATCCTAATGGAGGAGGGTAGATTGGCAATCAGGTGTGCTGACCTGAGGAGGTTGTGTGAAACACACCCACTGTATGAATATAGAAAACCATCTTCTGTTGCCCCCTTGTTTGGGGGAGAAAATCTACCAGATGAACTTGACCAAAGGTAGATAAAAGCAAGTTAATAACAGGCTGCACTTTCTAGAAATAACTTCTCTTATTGTGATAATTCAGGTTTTTATGTGCACTACACATTTTGATGTCGTACTGGTGTCTTTTCCAACTGATAAAAATAGTCACAAGTCTTTTTCATGAAACAGTCACCGTTTTCCACCATATCGGTATGTCATAAGCTGAAATTAAAAGAATAATGTTAAAACTGCATGATATCATTTATTCATTGAGGCTGAATAACATAGTGAGGTTCATGTGTGTCAAACCTATTTTAAGATAAACTGGGCTATGCAAGCTCAGTACATAAAAAATACAGGCCTGTCTATGCATGAAATTTTTAAAAATGTTTGAATCACAGCATATCAAAAAAATACGTAAAATATCAAGCTAACTGCTATGTCAAAAAGTAACAATTATGGAACCCTGTTTTTCCTGTGTAAAAAAATTACACTTACCAATGACCTGTTTTTATGGGTACCTGCTCAATTGCCTGGCAGATCTCAGTCCATGCATGAATACGCCAGATATGTTCACTGTATCCAGATATCCCTTTATGCCTAAGTAAGTGTAGGTAGGTACCTGAAAAGACAAAAAAGCTTAAAGGGAATCTGTCACCAGTTTTGGCCGATATAAGTTACAGCCATCACCTTTCAGGGCTGATATACAGCATTTTTTAATGCTGTATATCGGCCCCCAACCCGACCTGTAAGAGAAGGAAAATAACTTTCATTATACTCACCTGTGAGGCGTTCTGGTTCGAGGGGTGTCGCTGGTCCTCGTCCGGCGCCTCCCATATTCTTACAAACGACATCCTCCTGCTTGCTTTATGTGCATAATGCATCCCTATGTCATCCACACAATCTCCCCAGCATTGCGTTCTTGCACCGGCGTACTTAACTGCCCATTTGAGGGCAGAGTAAAGTACTGCAGTGCGCAGGCGCTGGGAAAGGTCAAAGAGCCCTGGCACCTGTGCACTGCAGGACTTTTCTCTGCCCTCAACAGGGCAGAGTAGTACGCCTGCGCAGGAGCGCAACACGGAGCAAGCAGGAGGACGGCATCTCATGAAGATGGGAGGCGCTGGACCAAGAAGAGCAACACACCCCCGGACCGCACCGCGCCACAGGTGAGTATAATAAAAGTTATTTTTCTTCTTTTACAGGTCGGGTTGGGGCAGATAGATGTATATCAGCTCTGAAAAGTGATGGCCTTACCTCACATTGGCCAAAACTGGTGACAGGTTCCCTTTAAAGTATACTCATTTTACATACTAATACTTTTACATAAGTGATCACTTGGATAAAAAAAAGGCCTAATTGAAAAGTGTATAACAACAAACTTCAAAGGCTGAAGGACATGACAACCTTGTCTGCAATACAGATTGCATGTACCAAAAACATTTTACAGTCATGGCCAAAAGTTTTGAGAATGACACAAATATTAATTTTTACAAAGTCTACTGCTTCACTTTTTCTAATGGCAATTTGCATATACTCCAGAATGTTATAAAGAGTGATCAGCTTAACAGCAATTACTTGCAAAGTCAATATTTGGCTAGAAAATGAACTTTATCCCCCAAAACACATTTCAACATCATTGCAGCCCTGCCTTAAAAGGACCAGCTAACCTCTTTTCAGTGATTGCTCCATTAACACAGGTGTGGGTGTTGATGAGGACATGGCTGGAGATCAATCTGTCATGATTAAGTAAGAATGACACCACTGGACACTTTAAAAGGAGGCTGGTGCTTGGCATCATTGTTTCTCTTCTGTTAACCATGGTTATCTCTAAAGAAACACGTGCAGTCATCATTGCAATGCACAAAAATGGCCTAACAGGGAAGAGTATCGCAGCTAGAAAGATTGCACCTCAGTCAACAATCTATCGCATCATCAAGAACTTCAAGGAGAGAGGTTCCATTGTTGCCAAAAAGGCTCCAGGGCGCCCAAGAAAGACCAGCAAGCGCCAGGACCGTCTCTTAAAAGTGTTTCAGCTGCGGGATCGGGCTACCAGCAGTGCAGAGCTTGCTCAGGAATGGCAGCAGGCAGGTGTGAGTGCATCTGCATGCACTGTGAGGCGGAGACTCTTGGAGCAAGGCCTGGTCTCAAGGAGGGCAGCAAAGAAGCCACTTCTCTCCAGAAAAAACATCATGGACAGACTGATATTCTGCAAAAGGTACAGGCAGTGGACTGCTGAGGACTGGGGTAAATGTAGAAAAAACCACAGCACTCAACTAAAGTGAGAATAGGTGCACAAGTCAGGTATCCAGCCTGGTAAATGTAGTTAAAAAAAACTTGGCACTCAAATTGTGACACGAGAAATCATTTAATGAAGATGCATCCAGACCTGAAACAATTAAACGTTTTCGGTCGAATAATGGGACCTTCATCAGAATAAATGTCAAAGGAACGCTGGACTAATGAAGTATAACCTTCAGTGACTGCTGAATGTATAATACCCTGGGTAAATGGGAGAAGACCTGGAGCTGTGGATCAGGAACCAGGTGTCACGCTGTCTAATGATATGACTACAATGTCAGTAAACTATTTATACAGGAACCACACTCTATACAACATATAGTTTAGCAACATCAGAATGTAAGTATAAAATAGATTTACCTGACACAATATCAGCAGAACTTAGGGTTAATCTTGAGGACTAGATGTGCAGAGACGATATCAGTTGAACTCAGGGTTAATCTTGAGGACTTGATGAGCTGTAACAGGAAAGAGGAGGATCGGGGTCTAACCTGACCCTACACTGGGGTCCTAACTAATCCCTTACCTTGGAGGTACTGATAATGGTTCAGAGGTCCAAGTCTCCAGCCTAACCCTGTCTCCTATCAGACCCTGAACCCTGTAATCAGTCCAAAGAAGGATCCTGATTACCACCAAAGGGATATGGGCTGATCTCAGCTAAATACACAGATTAGACATATAAGACAGACAGGATAGCACTCTCTTGCATACACACTCAAACACCGAAGGAACATAAATGGTCTGGGAAATAAACTCTAAGCAAGTTAAGCTTAAAACAACTAAGGAGCTCTCAACTAGAGTCTATACAGATTCATTCCTATCTGTGGTCTGCATGAAGTGTTTCACTGGCAACTCCCAAAGCAGACAACCAGAAACTTAAAGGAAACCAATCAACAAATAATCAATTGCAGCCGGGAGAAACTGCACCCAGTCCCAGCACCGAGCACAGACAGAATTAACTCCCTAGCTGCCAAACACAAAGAAACAGCAACTCAGCTGTGAGAAGTCAAAATGTGCAACCGCGACGATCTTCGTGGCAATGCACACATGACAGTACCCCCCCTTCTACGAGGGGCCTCCGGACCCTCAGGGCCAGGCCTGCCCGGGTGAGTTCTGTGGAAGGTCTGAACCAAACGATCTGCGTTAACATCAGACGCAGGGACCCACGTCCTCTCCTCCGGACCATACCCCTTCCAATGCACCAAGTACTGAAGGGACCGGCGATTCAGGCGAGAGTCAATGATTTTTGATACTTGAAATTCCAAGTTACCATTGACCAACACTGGAGGAGGAGGTAGAGGTGACGGTATGACTGGTGCCACATACCTTTTAAGTAATGACTTGTGGAACACATTATGAATTTTAAAAGTAGAAGGGAGTTCCAGACGAAATGCCACAGGATTAATTATGGAACTGATCCTGTACGGCCCGATGAATCTGGGACCCAGTTTCCAGGAGGGCACTTTAAGTTTTATATTCCTGGTAGACAACCATACCAGATCGTTCACATTCAGATCTGGACCAGAAACTCTCCTCCTATCAGCCATACGTTTGTAACGGTTCCCCATCGTACTCAAATTATTCAATACACCTCGCCACACAGAAGCAAGTGACGACGAGAAATGCTCCTCCTCAGGAACCCCAGAAGGACCCCCCCATTGAAAGTACAAAACTGGGGATGAAAACCATATGCCCCAAAAAACGGGGACTTACCAGTGGACTCGCTCCGCCTGTTGTTAAGAGCGAACTCTGCCAGAGGCAAGAAAGAAGACCAGTCCTCCTGGTTCTCCGAGACAAAACACCGGAGATATGTCTCTAAACTCTGATTCAGACGCTCTGTCTGACCATTGGTCTGCGGATGAAAAGCCGAGGAAAACGACAATTGCATCCCCCGACGTAAACAAAATGCCCTCCAAAATTTGGACACAAACTGAGACCCCCTATCTGACACCACATCAGAAGGCAACCCATGAAGTCTCACGATCTCCCTAATGAACACCTGCGCCAGAGTTTTAGCATTAGGGAGTGCAGGAAGAGCAACGAAATGTGCCATCTTACTGAACCTGTCAACAACCACCAGTATGACAGTATTCCCTGACGACGGAGGAAGATCCGTAATGAAGTCCATAGATAAATGAGTCCATGGACGCTCCGGAAGTTTCAAGGGTAAAAGGGTCCCAGATGGACGGGTATGAGGAGTTTTAGAGCGAGCACAAACCCCACAGGACGCGACAAAAGTTATAACATCTTTATTAGCGTTAGGCCACCAAAATCGGCGAGAAAGGAGATCTAAAGTAGCCTTACTCCCTGGATGTCCTGCTAAAGCAGAATTATGATGTGCCTCAATAATCTTTTGTCTCAACTGATTCGGGACAAACAGTCTCCCTGGAGGTCCTGCAGGGGCGTCCCCCTGAGCCTCTAACACCTCCTCCTCAAGCTCAGAACATACAGCCGACACTACCACCCCCTCCTGAAGGATAGGAATCGGATCGTCCGTTTTCCCGGCCCCTGGGAAACTGCGAGACAAAGCATCAGCCTTTACATTCTTAGACCCCGGACGATAAGTGACGACAAAATTAAACCTGGTAAAAAACAACGACCATCGAGCTTGTCTGGAATTCAGACGCTTAGCGGATTCTAAATACAAAAGGTTCTTGTGATCAGTAATAACGGTGACCGGGTGGACTGCCCCCTCCAAAAAGTGACGCCATTCTTCAAAAGCCAATTTAATGGCCAAAAGTTCCCTATTGCCGATATCATAATTCCTTTCGGCGGACGACAATTTCTTAGAAAAGAAAGCGCATGGATGCCATTTACCAGGGGACGGACCCTGGGACAATATAGCACCCACCCCTACGTCAGACGCGTCCACCTCCACAATGAACGGCTGAGATACATCTGGTTGGATGAGAACGGGTGCCGAAGCAAAACATCTCTTTAAAGAGGAAAAGGCTTGGCAAGCTTTGTCCGACCACCTAGAAAAATCCGTCCCTTTTCTCGTCATGTCCGTGAGAGGTTTGACGACAGACGAGAAATTACAAATAAATTTCCGGTAGTAATTAGCAAACCCCAAAAAACGCTGCAGAGCCTTAAGATCCCCTGGCTGATCCCATTCAAGCACTGCTCTCACCTTTTCAGGGTCCATACGGAAACCGGAGGCTGACACCAAAAACCCAAAAACTGAAGTTCCTGTACGGCAAAAACACACTTCTCCAGTTTGGCGTATAGTTTATTGTCTCGCAAGATCTGCAACACCTGTCTCACATGCTCCTGGTGAGACACAAGATCTGGCGAGTAAATTAAAATGTCATCCAAATATACGACCACAAACACCCCCACAAGGTGACGAAAAATGTCATTAACAAAATGTTGGAATACTGCTGGTGCAGTAGTCAGACCAAAAGGCATAACCAGGTTTTCATAATGTCCCTCCGGCGTGTTAAACGCCGTTTTCCACTCATCCCCCTCTTTTATTCTAATCAAATTATACGCCCCCCTGAGATCCAATTTAGAGAACCATTTGGCACCAACAATTTGATTGAAGAGATCAGGAATAAGAGGGAGTGGATACGGATCTCGAACAGTAATCCTATTAAGTTCGCGGAAATCCAAGCAAGGGCGTAGGCCTCCATCTTTTTTCTTCACAAAGAAGAACCCCGCGGCTACAGGGGAAGATGAAGGTCTAATATGCCCTTTGGCCAGACTTTCGGAAATATAATCTTTCATAGCCTGTCTTTCAGGACCAGAAAGATTATACAACCTAGCTTTAGGTAACTTAGCATCAGGAAGAAGATTAATAGAGCAGTCATACACACGATGAGGAGGCAACTCCCGACACCCCTCCTCAGAAAAAACATCCCCAAAATCCTCCAAAAAAGGAGGCAATGTACTAGGTACGACCGCACTGATGACTGTGTTCATGCAGTTGCTTTTGCAAAACTCACCCCATTGGCTTATCTCTCTGGACTGCCAATTAATTACAGGGTTATGTTTAACCAGCCAAGGAAGTCCCAACACAATGGGAGTAGGAAGACCCTCCAACACATAACAAGATAATTGTTCCCTATGTATTGCCCCTACCCGAAGGTCAATGTTATGAACCTCATGAACAAAGCTACCTTGGCCGAGAGGCCTGGCGTCAATGGAAAAAATAGGGATCGGTTTGACCAATACACTCAGATGCATACCTTGAGCCTGAGCAAACTGAGCGTCAACCAGATTGGCGCCGGAACCACTATCCAGAAGAACAGACAATCTCTTCACTCTAGTACCAAACACCACCTCCACTGGTACAAGGAACTGAGAAGAACCGGCGGATGAAATACATACTCCCAGGTTGTCATCCACCACACAACCTGGGATTAGCAGTTTTCCGGCGACTTTTTACTTAACAAGACACGGGATGGACATTCTCCAACAAAATGTCCTCTTTCCCGCAGAAAAAACACCTTCTAGTCCTGCGGCGTGCCGCCAATCCCCTACTACGAAAATATGTCCCTCCCAACTGCATAGGCTCATCCGAACAGACAAGGGGAACCTCAACATAAGGGACTTTAGTAGTAGGTGGAGTAACAACAGGGAGTGGAGTTACCTCACCCCTCTCCCGAAGCCGTCTATCAGTACGGATAGCTAGGGCCATAGCAGCCTCCAGAGAAGGAGGAGACTCATACTGAGCCAAAACGTCTTTTAATTTGTCAGAAAGCCCATGACAAAACTGGCTCCTAAGAACTGGGTCATTCCACTGAGTATCCGTGGCCCATCTACGAAACTCAGAAGCAAATTCCTCCGCAGGACGATCTCCCTGCTGTATCTTACGTAATTTAGTCTCAGCAAGAGAGACACGATCTGGGTCATCATATACCAATCCCAGAGCAGTAAAAAATTGATCTACAGACTGTAGAGCCGGGGATCCCGGAGGAAGGGAAAATGCCCAGGATTGAGGGTCCCCTTGAAGAAGTGAGATAACAATTCCCACTCTCTGCTCATCACTCCCTGATGATCGCGGCCGAAGCCGAAATTATAATTTACATGCCTCCCGGAAGGTAAAAAATTTGTCTCGCCCACCAGTGAACCTATCTGGAAGAGCCACCTTAGGTTCAACTCTGGTTTGCTCCAGGGGAGACAAAACTTTGGACTTAATGTCCGTCAGCTCCATGGATAATCCCTGCAACTGCAGAGCCAGCTGGGCTACTGGATCCATGGTAACTAGAGATAATTTTTTATGGCCAGTGAAAATGTCACGCTGTCTAATGATATGACTACAATGTCAGTAAACTATTTATACAGGAACCACACTCTATACAACATATAGTTTAGCAACATCAGAATGTAAGTATAAAATAGATTTACCTGACACAATATCAGCAGAACTTAGGGTTAATCTTGAGGACTAGATGTGCAGAGACGATATCAGTTGAAGTCAGGGTTAATCTTGAGGACTTGATGAGCTGTAACAGGAAAGAGGAGGACCGGGGTCTAACCTGACCCTACACTGGGGTCCTAACTAATCCCTTACCTTGGAGGTACTGATAATGGTTCAGAGGTCCAAGTCTCCAGCCTAACCCTGTCTCCTATCAGACCCTGAACCCTGTAATCAGTCCAAAGAAGGATCCTGATTACCACCAAAGGGATATGGGCTGATCTCAGCTAAATACACAGATTAGACATATAAGACAGACAGGATAGCACTCTCTTGCATACACACTCAAACACCGAAGGAACATAAATGGTCTGGGAAATAAACTCTAAGCAAGTTAAGCTTAAAACAACTAAGGAGCTCTCAACTAGAGTCTATACAGATTCATTCCTATCTATGGTCTGCATGAAGTGTTTCACTGGCAACTCCCAAAGCAGACAACCAGAAACTTAAAGGAAACCAATCAACAAATAATCAATTGCAGCCGGGAGAAACTGCACCCAGTCCCAGCACCGAGCACAGACAGAATTAACTCCCTAGCTGCCAAACACAAAGAAACAGCAACTCAGCTGTGAGAAGTCAAAATGTGCAACCGCGACGATCTTCGTGGCAATGCACACATGACACCAGGGACTCACCACAGAAAATTGAAACTGGGAGTCGATGTAGAAAGCGCTTGGAAAAAAAGGCAAAGCTTGCCACTGGGAGGCGCTGGGAGTCCGGGTCCAAGACCACGCTGTGAGGAGAAGAAAAAGCAGGAACCTGCTGAGGTAGGACTGGGGTAAAGTTATTTTCTCTGATGAATCCCCTTTTCGATTGTTTGGGACATCAGGAAAACGCCTCATTTGGAGAAGACAAGGTGAGCGCTACCACCAGTCTTGTCTCATGCCAACTGTTAAGCATCCTGAAACCATTCATGTGTGGGGTTGCTTCTCAGCCAAGGGAATCGGCTCTCTCACAGTCTTGCCTAAAAACACAGCCATGAATAAAGAATGGTACCAGAATGTCCTCCAAGAGCAACTTCTCCCAACCCTTCAAGAGCAGTTTGGCGATCAACAATGCCTTTTCCAGCATGATGGAGCACCTTGCCATAAAGCAAAGGTGATAACTAAATGGCTCAGGGAACAAAACAGAGATTTTGGGTCCATGGCCTGGAAGCTCCCCATATCTTAATCCCATTGAGAACTTGTGGTCAATCATCAAGAGACGGGTGGACAAACAAAAACCTAAAAATTCTGACAAAATGAAAGCATTGATTGTGCAAGAATGGACTGCTATCAGTCAGGATTTGGTCCAGAAGTTGATTGAGAGCATGCCAGGGAGAATTGCAGAGGTCCTGTAGAAGAAGGGTCAACACTGCAAATATTGACTTGCTGCATTAACTCATTCTAACTGTCAATATAAGCTTTTGTTACTCATATGTTTGCAATTATTATATTTCTGTCTGTGATAAAAACATGTGTCAAACACACATAAAAACCAGAGGGCAGCAGATCATGTGAAAATATAATATTT
>JARQOD010000001.1:342324609-342358803 GCA_033576555.1 Oophaga sylvatica
CAATTTTTTTTTTTTCCCCAAGGGAAAAAGGGAGAAAGTTGACCCCCAAATTGTTGTCCAATTTGTCCTGAGTACGCTGAAACCCCAAAAGGTGGGGGGGAACCACTGTTTGGCGCACGGCAGGACTCTGAACTGAAGGAGCGCCATTTGACTTTTTGAATGGAAATTAGCGCCAATCGTTAGCGGACACCATGTCGAGTTTGGAAGCCCCTGTGTGCCTAAACTTTGGAGCACCCCCACAAGTGACCCCATTTTGGAAACTAGACCCCCAAAGAACTTACCTCGATGCACAGTGAGCACTTTGAACCCCCAGGTGCTTCAAAAATTTGGGATCCATAAAAAAGAAAAAATACTTTTTTTCAAAAAAAATTTTCTCTTAGCCATTTTTTCATTTTGACATGGGCAACAGGATAAAATGGATCCTAAAATTTTTTGGGGCAATTTCTCCTGAGTACACCGATACCTCATATGTGGTCATAAACCACTTTTTGGGGTTTGCACGGCAGGGTCGGAAAGGGGAAGGAGTGCCATTTTACTTTTTGAATGGAAAATTAGCTCCAATCGTTAGAGGACATCATGTCACATATGGAGAGCCCTGTGTGCCTAAACATTGGAGCTCCCCCACAAGTGCCCCATTTTGGAAACTAGACCCACCCGGGAACTTATCTAGATGTGTGGCGAGCAAATAAAAAAAACATTTTTTTTTTCCCCAAAAAATTATTTTTAGCTGCAAAATTTTTTTTTTTCACAAGGGTAACAGGAGAAATTGGACCCCAAAAGTTGTTGTCCAGTTTGTCCTGGTACGCTGGTACCCCATATGTGGGGGGGAACCACTGTTTGGGCACACGTCGGAGCTCGGAAGGGAAGTAGTGACGTTTTGGAATGCAGACTTTGATGGAATGGTCTGAGGGCTTCATGTTACGTTTGCAGAGCCCCTGACGTGCCTAAACAGTAGAAACTCCCCCACTAGTGACCCCATTTTGGAAACTAGACCCCCAAGGAACTTATCTAGATGTGTAGTGAGCACTTTGAACCCCCAAGTGCTTCACAGAAGTTTATAACGCAGAGCCGTGAAAATAAAAAATAATTTTTTCCTCAAAAAATTATTTTTTAGCCCGCAATTTTTTATTTTCACAAGGGTAACAGGAGAAATTGGACCCCTAAAGTTGTTGTCCAGTTTGTCCTGAGTATGCTGGTACCCCATATGTGGGAGGGAACCACTGTTTGGGCACACATTGGGGCTCGGAAAGGAGGAAGCAACGTTTGACTTTTTGAACACAAAATTGGCTGGAATCAGTGGTGGCGCCATATCGTGTTTGGAGAGCCCCTGATGTGCCTAAACAGTGGAAACCCCTCAATTCTAGCTCCAACCCTAACCCCAACACACCCCTAACCACAACCATAAACCCAACACACTCCTAACCCTAATCCCAACCCTAAGCATAACCCTAACCACAAGCCTAACCCTTATCCCAAACCTAACCCCAACACACCCTAACCCTAATTCCAACCCTTACTCTAATTCCAACCCTAACCTTAATTCCAACCCCAACCCTAATTCCAACCCTAATTCTAACCCTAACCCTAATTGCAACCCTCACCCTAATTCCAACCCTAATTCTAACCCTAACCCTAATTCTAACCCTAAATAAAATAAAAATAAATATATTTTCTTTATTTTATTATTTTTACCTACCTATGGGGGTGATAAAGGGTCATGGTGGCATCCTTGCAGCGCTGGGGTCCTGGGTTCAAATCCCACCAGGGACAACCATCTACAAGGAGTTTGTTTGTTCTCCCCATATTTGCGTGGGTTTCCTCTGGGTACTCCGGTTTCCTCCCACACTCCAAAAAAAAAATACTGATAGGGAATCTAGATTGTGAGCCCCATCGGGGACAGCGACGATAATGTGTGCAAACTGTAAAGTGCTGCGGAATATGTTAGCGCTATATAAAGATTATTATTTTTTTTTTTTTTATTTTGATCACTGTGATAGGGTCTATCACAGTGATAAAAATGTACCTGGAATGAATGAATGAATCCGCCGCCGTCAGTCGGTGGCGGGACAGATCGCAGTCTTCAGCCATGGCTGATGATATTGCAGCATCGGCCATGGCTTGATTGTAATATTTCACCAATTTCATATGGATTTCATGCGCATGTCATACGCATGTCATACGGATGTTCCGTGGAAAAATCGCACGGAAATCGCATGACACATAGCACTCATCCGTTTTCTCAGTCCTGAAATCAGACCGTTTTTTTTTCTCGTAAATGAGTGTGAGCCCTTATATTGCTCTTGCATAGGGTATTGCATCTTCTAGGGTACAGCCTCAAAAACTGTTCAGAATGAATCGATATTATGTTGCTCACCTTTAGACTATTCCGTGTTCTGGAGTCCATTTCATTGTTATAAAAGCCTCAAAAAACTTGTTCAAAAATGTATTGGTATTAAATTTCTCATCAATAGGGTATTACATCATCTTAGGTATATTTTGTTGCTATATACGCCTAAAAACAATTGTTCAACATTTTATTGTTGTTATATTTATCACCCATAGACAATTCCATGGTCTGGAATACATTTCATTGATATATAGCCCTCAAAAAACTTGTTGAAAATTTATCTGTTTTATATTGCTTGTCCATAGGGTATTACATCTTCTTTGGTACATTTCGTTGCTATAACAGCCTCAAAAAACTTGTGCAAAAATTTATCTGTATTACAGTATAATGCTCACCTATAGACTATTCCGTGGTTTGGAATACATTTCGTTGGTAAAAAACCCTCAAAAACAAAAAACTTGTTCCAAATTTATCGGTATCATATTGCTCACACATAGTGTCTTACATCTTCTTGGGTACATTTCGTTGCTATTAAAGCCTCAAATAACTTGTTAAAAAATGTTTCGGTATTATATTGCTCATCCATAGGGTATTACATCTTCTTTGGTACATTTCGTTGGTATATAATCCTCAAAAAACGTGTTCAAAATTTAAGACTGTGTGCACACATTGCAGATTTGGTGCATATCTGTCGCGTTTTTTTCTGTTTGGATTAGTGAAAAAAACCTGAAGCAAAACTTGATGCCAGCAAAATGAATGTGAAACCTGAAGTGTCATGCACATGTTGAGTAGCTTAGACTTGCAGATTTGGTGCAGTAAATATCAGCATGTCAATTCTCTGTGCATTTTTGCAGCTGTGTTTTTCCTGCCAAGAGATGCTGAAATGGTGCAGAAATTTTACTCAACGTGTGCACATAC
The DNA here is from genome assembly GCA_033576555.1 of Oophaga sylvatica. Lineage (NCBI taxonomy): Eukaryota > Metazoa > Chordata > Amphibia > Anura > Dendrobatidae > Oophaga > Oophaga sylvatica. The sequence continues at coordinate 342,327,875 of JARQOD010000001.1, forward strand.
CCTTATTGGTATTATATTGCTCACCATAGACTATTGCGTGGTTTGGAGGACATTTCCTTGCTATATAACCCTCAAAAGTGCATAGCTGTTGTGAATGGGTTTGAGATGAGTTCTGAGCAGAGGCTCCCTCTGGTGGTTACAAGCGGTGCTAGTCTGTCCAGTGAAGATTGTGAGGACTGGGAATCAGGTGTTACTGACTGGTCTTATATAAGGGAGTCACCTTCCCATCAGGGTTGCCGGTGATCAATTGTTCTGGTCTGAATCCTTTATTCCAGTTTCCCTTTTAGCCTGCTGTGTCGTGTCTGCATCTCCTGCTAACAGATAAGAGATTTTCTTCTTTTGTGTTTGTGCTATATTTTTGCATTTTGTCCTGCACTTCTGTGGGGGCCTTCAGGGTCCCCTCCGGGGGCTTCTGCCCTCTCAGTTTTGTTCAGCCACTGATGTTTGTACTTTTGCTTTTTCCAGTTTTTTCAGTGGCTGCTGTTTTGATTTTGTTACACCAGAGAACTAATTTAGGTGGAAGAGGTCGTGTGATCTCAGGTGATTTTGAAATTAGTAGAGTTGGTGCCTTTCAGGGTTTTCTGGGATTGCAGTAAGTGCCCTTCCTATCCTTTTCTATTTAGTTAGTTTGGGCCCCAGCGTTTGCTCATTCTATTTTCTTTCTGTGTCAGTATTTCATCTTGTCTAACCGCCATTACTTGTTTGGGGGCTTTCTATTATCTTTGGGGTTCTGCTCCGGGGCAGATAGCTTTCCTATTTCTATCTTTAGGTGTAGTTAGTTTCTCAGGCTGTGACGAGGCGTCTAGGACCAACGTAGGAACGCTCCACGGCTGCCTCTAGTTGTGGTGGTTAGTCAGGGTACTGCAATCTCATAGATTCCAACTGCTCTGGTGTATTGCCTTTTTTACCTGCACTCCTCAGCTACCGACACATAACAGTATCACCGGCCAAAAAATTGAAAATTGTATGGTACTCACAGAAGGGAAAAAATATTGTGAAAGAAAAAAGGTTGTCAGAGTTGTCAGAAATATTTTTCTGTTTGTTGCATTTTTTTTTTTTCCCTCTGTATCTCTGGGTGCTGGGGAGGATCTTTTCTCTCAATGGAGTTTGCACAGTTGTCTGGCCGTGTGGATCAGCTTGCCACTGAGGTTCGGAGTATTGCTATCTATCTTGCTGGGTTGCCTGTTGTGGAACCTAGGATTCCCATGCCAGATTTGTTTTTAGGGGATCGAGCTAAGTTTCAGAATTTCAAAAATAATTGTAAATTGTTTTTTGCCTTAAAATCTAAGTCCTCAGGGAACGCAGCGCAGCAGGTTCAAATTATCATCTCTCTCCTGCGCGGCGATCCTCAGGATTGGGCTTTTTCCCTGATACCTGGGGATCCTGTTTTGAGTGATGTTGATGCATTTTTTCAGGCCTTGGGGTTATTGTACGATGAGCCTAATGTCACTGATCAAGCTGAAAAAGCCTTGTTGGCATTAAATCAGGGGCTTGATGACGCTGAGTTATACTGTCAGAGATTCCGTAGGTGGGCAGTCCTGACCAAATGGAATGACGACGCTTTGGCAGCCCTTTTCCGGAAGGGTCTGTCAGATAATGTAAAGGATGTTATGGTGGGATTCCCTGTCCCCTCTGGTCTCAATGATTCTATGTCATTAGCGATTCAAATTGACAGACGTTTGCGTGAGCAGAGAAGTATGCGTGGAATGGTGTTGCCTTGTGAACCAGCTTCTGAACCCATGCAGTGTGATAGAGTGGTGTCTGGGGCACAGCGTCATGAGTTTCGAAAGCGCAATGGGTTATGTTTCTACTGTGGTGATGCCTCTGATGCTATTTCAGTCTGCCCTAAGCGGGGAAGACGTTTTGCACGCTCAGTTGTCTTGGGTAGTGTTCAGACTAAGTTTTTATTAACTGTCACTCTGATATGCTCTCTGTCCTCATTTTCTGCTCAGGCTTTCGTTGATTCTGGAGCAGCTATTAATCTGATGGATTATGATTTTGCTAAACGTTGTGGATTTCCCTTGATACCCCTACAGAAGTCTATTCCCCTACTGGGGATCGATTCTACCCCTTTGGCTGAGAATAAACCCCAGTTTTCTACTCAGGTGATAATGAGGGTTGAACCTGATCACCAGGAGTGCTGCAAATTTTTGGTTCTGTATAATCTGCATGACATTATCGTGCTGGGTTTTCCTTGGTTACAGTCTCATAATCCTGTTTTGGATTGGAAATCTGTGTCTGTAACCAGTTGGGGCTGCCAATGTGTTAATACTAACACTCCTGTTTTTTCTGCCTCCCCCCAGGCTCAGGATGTTCCTAACTTTTTGATTGATTTTTCTGATGTGTTTAGCGAAAGTAAATCTGCATCCTTGCCTCCCCATAGGAGCTATGACTGCGCTATTGAATTAGTGCCGGGTAGTAAATTCCCTAAAGGTCGCCTTTTTAACTTGTCTGTACCTGAACATGACGCTATGCGGTCTTATATCAAGAAATCATTGGAGAAGGGTCATATCAGACCATCCTCTTCACCCTTAGGTGCCGGTTTTTTCTTTGTGGCCAAAAAGGATGGTTCTTTAAGGCCGTGTATTGATTATCGTCTCTTGAACAATATTACTGTGAAATATCAATACCCGTTACCCTTGATTTCTGACCTGTTTTCCAGGGTGAAAAACGCTACTTGGTTTACCAAGCTTGACCTCAGGGGGGCGTATAACCTTATTCACATTAAGCACGGGGATGAATGGAAGACGGCATTCAATACCCCTGAAGGGCATTTTGAGTACCTGGTGATGCCCTTTGGGCTCACTAATGCTCCTTCCGTCTTCCAGTCCTTCATGAATGACATTTTCAGGGATTTTGTGGACAAATTTCTGATTGTTTATTTGGATGATATCTTGATTTTTTCTAATGACTGGGACTCTCATGTGAAACATGTTCGAACTGTATTCCAGATTTTGAGAGAGAATGCTCTGTATGTGAAGGGATCAAAGTGTCTTTTTGGCGTACAGAGGATCTCATTTCTGGGATTCATTTTGTCCCCATCTGTTATTGAAATGGACCCGGTCAAGGTTCAGGCCATCTGTGATTGGGTCCAACCTACTTCATTAAAGGCTCTTCAGAGATTTTTGGGTTTTGCCAATTTTTATCGTAAATTTATTGGTAATTTCTCGGTTATTGTTAAACCATTAACTGATTTGACCAGAAAGGGTTCTGATGTGGTGAATTGGCCTCCTGAGGCAGTCTCTGCATTTCAGAAACTTAAGCAGAGATTCACTTCTGCTCCTGTTCTACGGCAGCCTGATGTTTCTCTGCCATTTCAGGTGGAGGTTGATGCCTCTGAAATTGGGGCAGGTGCCGTTTTGTCCCAAAAAGATCCAGAGACCTCTAAAAGTAACCCTTGTGCCTTTTTCTCTCGAAAATTTTCTCCTACTGAACGTAATTATGACGTGGGTAATCGGGAGTTATTGGCCATGAAGTGGGCTTTTGAAGAGTGGAGACATTGGCTGGAGGGAGCCAAACATCAGGTGGTGGTCCTTACGGACCATAAGAATCTGGTCTATCTGGAATCTGCCAAGCGACTCAATCCTAGACAGGCCAGGTGGGCCTTGTTTTTCACACGTTTTAATTTTGTGGTTTCCTTTCTTCCTGGCACTAAGAATGTTAAGGCGGATGCCCTCTCGAGGAGTTTCCTTGCGGACTCTCCTGAGTTATCTGATCCTTCTGTTATTTTGAAAGAGGCTGTAGTTCTTTCCGCCATCTCGCCCAATTTGAGACTTGCTCTGGAGGGGTGTCAGGAGGATAGGCCCGAGTGCTGCCCTGTTGGAAAATTGTTTGTCCCAGACCAGTGGAAAAAGAGTGTGATGTCTGAGATTCATTGTTCCGCGTTGGCTGGGCATCCCGGAATTTTTGGTACCAGAGACTTGGTTAGTCGGTCCTTTTGGTGGCCTACCTTGTCTCGTGATGTCAGGGAATTTGTGCAGTCCTGCGGGACTTGCTCTCGCTCTAGTGGTTTGTTGATGCCATTGCCTGTGCCCAAGAGACCATGGACCCATATCTCTATGGATTTCATTTCCGACCTTCCTGTTTCTCAGAGAATGACCACCATCTGGGTAATTTGTGATAGGTTTTCCAAGATGATACATCTTGTGCCATTACCTAAGTTGCCTTCCTCCTCTGAATTGGTGCCGTTGTTCCTTCAGCACGTGGTTCGTTTACACGGCATTCCTGAGAACATTGTGTCTGACAGAGGAGTCCAGTTTGTTTCCAGATTTTGGAGGACTTTTGTTCTAAACTGGGTGTTCAATTGTCTTTCTCCTCGGCATTTCATCCTCAGACCAATGGTCAAACTGAGAGAACAAACCAGACATTGGAGACTTATCTAAGATGCTTTGTGTCTGCTGATCAGGATGACTGGGTCTCTTTTTTGCCTTTGGCTGAGTTTGCTCTTAATAATAGGGCTAGCTCTGCTACTTTTGATGTCTCCGTTTTTCTGTAATTCTGGGTTTCACCCTCGATTTTCTTCAGGACAGATGGAGGCTTCTGTCTGTCCAGGTGTTGACTCTGTTGTGGAGCGTATGCAACTGATTTGGGACCAGGTAGTGGAGAGGTTGTCCCTCTCTCAGGAGAGGGCCCAGCGGTTTGCTAACCGGCATATGACTGATGGTCCTCGGTTTAAAGTGGGGGACTTGGTCTGGTTGTCCTCAAAGAATATTCCTATGAGAGTAGCATCTCCTAAATTTAAGCCTAGGTTCATTGGACCTTATAAGATCATGGAGATTATTAATCCTGTTTCTTTTCGTTTGCTTCTTCCAGGGACATTTAAGATCCATAACGTGTTCCACAAGTCCTTGTTGAAGAGGTTTGTTGAGCCAGTGGTTCCTGCTGCTGTGCCTCCTGACCCTGTTTTGGTTGAGGGCAATCTGGAGTATGTGGTTGAGAAAATATTAGATTCTCGTTTTTCTAGACGGAAACTCTAGTATTTGGTTAAATGGAGAGGTTATGGTCAGGAAGACAATTCTTGGGTGTTTGCTTCGGACATCCATGCTAGGAGACTTATCCGTGCGTATCATAGAACTCATCCTGACCGACCTGGTTGCTCAAATGAGGGTTCGGTGACCCCTCCTCAAGGGGGGGGTACTGTTGTGAATGGGTTTGAGATGAGTTCTGAGCAGAGGCTCCCTCTGGTGGTTACAAGCGGTGCTAATCTGTCCAGTGAAGATTGTGAGGACTGGGAATCAGGTGTTACTGACTGGTCTTATATAAGGGAGTCACCTTCCCATCAGGGTTGCCGGTGATCAATTGTTCTGGTCTGAATCCTTTATTCCAGTTTCCCTTTTAGCCTGCTGTGTCGTGTCTGCATCTCCTGCTAACAGATAAGACATTTTCTTCTTTTGTGTTTGTGCTATATTTTTGCATTTTGTCCTGCACTTCTGTGGGGGCCTTCAGGGTCCCCTCCGGGGGCTTCTGCCCTCTCAGTTTTGTTCAGCCACTGATGTTTGTACTTTTGCTTTTTCCAGTTTTTTCAGTGGCTGCTGTTTTGATTTTGTTACACCAGAGAACTAATTTAGGTGGAAGAGGTCGTGTGATCTCAGGTGTTTTTGAAATTAGTAGAGTTGGTGCCTTTCAGGGTTTTCTGGGATTGCAGTAAGTGCCCTTCCTATCCTTTTCTATTTAGTTAGTTTGGGCCCCAGCGTTTGCTCATTCTATTTTCTTTCTGTGTCAGTATTTCATCTTGTCTAACCGCCATTACTTGTTTGGGGGCTTTCTATTATCTTTGGGGTTCTGCTCCGGGGCAGATAGCTTTCCTATTTCTATCTTTAGGTGTAGTTAGTTTCTCAGGCTGTGACGAGGCGTCTAGGACCAACGTGGGAACGCTCCACGGCTGCCTCTAGTTGTGGTGGTTAGTCAGGGTACTGCAATCTCATAGATTCCAACTGCTCTGGTGTATTGCCTTTTTTACCTGCACTCCTCAGCTACCGACACATAACACATAGCCTTTATGAGTCTAGGAGTACCAATACATGACAATTTGAACAGAATTTGTGTCAGGCCCTCCTTTATGTCTAATACAGAGTGTATCTGAGTCACTTCCTTTTGGCAGTTCTTGCTTTCCTCATAAATTACGCTGAAATTTCCTATTTTTTAATAAAAAATTCAATTTTATTTTACTTAAATTATGTATTTTTTGAAATCCTTTTAAAATTTTGCCTTATGTACAAGTCATTATATAGGAAAAATAAATCTTAACATTTTTTTTTCTTGTAAAATGCAATTTCTCGTCGATTTGGCAGATTTTATTGTCACTCCTTAAAGTGGAGTAAAAGTGGCACCGTTGTATCAGCAGCGATTTGGGAGTCAGAGATGTTTCCAGGGGTCTTCCCCATTCTGTTCTCCTTCCATTCAGCGCTATTCCCATCCATTTGAACATTTTCACTTGCCTCCCGGACCTCTTTGTAGGGTCTGCCAGAAAAAAGCTTGGCATTCCCATTGACTGCCATTATACTTATTACTCGAAATGAGCATGTGAATATTATGAATAACTCGGTTTGATCAATGAACACCCAAGCTTTTTTTTGTGCTCCCTCATCCCTATTGGTCATGTATAAAGTTTTTTCTTCAACTCTACCCACAAGTGTTCGATTCAGTTGAGGTCTGGGGACTGTGGGGCCAATCCAGCACCTCTGCTTCATTGTCATTGAACCAGTTCTTTGCGAATCTCAACGTATGTTTTGGGTCGTTGTACTACTGGAACAGTATATTGTTTTTTTAATACCCGTAGTACTTGGCTGTATGAAGTAACTCATCTTGTGGGATACTCACCAGTAGCTCTGCATTGAGACCACCATCGATCCTGGTCAAGTATCCAGCAAGGCGAAACAATCTCATATCATCAGGCTTCCTCCACCGATCTTCACAGTTCCTTCAATTTCTGGCTGTGAAACAACCCCATATCATTAGGCTTCCTCCACCGAATTTTACAGTTCCTTCAATTTCTCAATCCATTAGCCCCTTTTTCACTTGTTTTTTCCAGACCCATTTGCACTCATCAGAGCCTAGTCTATTGATATTCATCTCATTACTTCAAACCACCTTTTTCCAATCTTCTACTGTCCACTTTTCTTACTTTTTTGCAAACTCAAGCCGACACTTCTTATGACAATATTGAAGTCACAGCTTCTTCACCTTTTTTCAAGCCACCATTCCAGACTTGTGTATCGTGCTTCGCACAGTGCTTGCATGCATGTGTGTGATCTCACTATTACAAAGCATACAAACCACCACCATTGTCGTGTCATGCCAAGACTGATAGACCTTGTGATGAGCCGACTTGTTAACTTGTTAACTAATATTTTGCCTGGATGTCCACCTCTTGGATTTTGAATGGATGGATGGACTTAATTTCGTATCCTTCTGTTATGGCACTCACATGATGCAGCTTGGCAATTTTCTTGGCAGAGAGACTGCTATCGATAAGCTGGATGATGCTGTTCCTCTTTGCTTGGGAAATCTTCTTCATGGCTTCTCCTTGATTCGAACCAGTGACCTTTCGCTTGGAAATCAACTTAATAAAACACTGAGCTATTAGGGAATGTGAGAAAAGTTTGTAATTTTTAGGAAGAAAAAGATTTTTCCACCACCAAGAGTAAAACAGTAACAATGCAGTGGCATGACAACAATCTGCATAACTAATTGTATTGTAAATAGTCAAATTTATGTATTAGATGGCCAAGATGATTGTCTATAATATGATGGTAGTCTCACCTTAGAAGCAGTAGTGGATGGTGAGATATGGAGTGTAGATGCAGCACGCACACACATATCAGACATATGCAGTGCATACATCACTTACATGTCAGAAACATGAAGCACGCATGCTGCTTACACATCAGATACATGCAGGACACCTCACACATATCAGTACTGGCACGTCATATGTTCAATCTCTTCCCGGCAGATGATGGCTGTGTTATTCAGCTATTAACTGGATCTAACAACTGCGAGTGGAGTAAATCAGAGATTGTTTTAACCACCCAATACCCCCCTCACACACACAATCACAGGACACCAGTGGGCTGCAATGGCAGCTGAGGATCTGTTGACGATCTCCATGCCTGTTATGATGGTGCTCCTATGAAAGCCTGCCCGAAACTGATGTTTATAGGAGCCTGTGATTTTTGCTATACATAACAATGCTGCGGTATAGGTGTGTATGGTGCAATCAACTGGCCAATGGCAAGTTCAAGTCCACTAAGGGGACTACAAAATACATTGAACAGTAAAAGAAAGATGTTTTTAAAATGTGAAAAAATATTAAAGTTTGAATCATCCCTTTTTCCCTCATTAAAATAAATAAAAATACACAGTAAAAGTCCGATGTCTAGCCGCGACATCCCAAAAAATTGCAATATGAAGCAGTCAAAACGTCATATTTGCCCCATAATCGTAACAATAAAACCGTCAGCTCAGACTGCATAAATCAAGCCCTCACACAGCGCCATCAACTGAAACCATTGTAGTTTTCAGTTAATGGCAACACAAGCACATTTTTTCCTGTACATTACTTGATAAAATGAATGGTGTTATAATTTGTCCCTCAAAAACAAGCCCTCACACAGCTATGGAAAATTTGAAAAAAGTTATGGCTCTTGGAAGAAAAGTAGAAAAAAATGACTGTGCAAAAACGGAAAATCATCATGTTGGGAATAGGCCAATAAATATAAGCTGATCGGCATCCATGTAGTAGATTGGCGGTTGTTTAAGATACACAGTCGCCAATTTAATTGGGTCCTTTGGGGGGAACCAAAAACTTCCATTGTGCCAAAATGAAGAACAGTACATTATGCAAGTCGAGGAGGAAAATCCTCTCTCCTCTTTAGCAGCAGCTGAGCATCATGCAGTGGATGGGAACTGGATGATCCTCTTATCACAACGTGCAGTCATGTCACTGTGATAGGAGCCTCTAGTAACCAGTGAGCGATTTGTATTACTACCAGGGAGAGCACTGAATAGTTAATACAGATCCTGTCACAGAGTCTCTGCCACTTATAGGAACCTGTAATTGCCGATGTGCGCTCCCCTCTGCAGGGAAGGAAAGCGCAGATTTATTACTGAGCAGTACAGTAGCTGCCGGCCAACAATGCTCTTCAGGCAGTGACACAAGTCACAGCTGATACCACAGGTTTGCAATCAGCTGTTTCTGGTCAGCACTGCGCGGGCCACAACTAGGAGCATTGAGGTCGTGAGTTGTGCTCCGCTAGTATATAATATACTTTTGACTTTTGCTCCTTCACAAACCCCTTTTTCCACTGCATTTCCTCAATATCATATGCCGATAAGAACAATTATTCTACTCATTTTACCTCGGAAGCTTTTTAAGACCCTCTCTAAGTTCTTACACATACAACAACCTTTATAAGGGAGAATCCCTCTTGAGCAATAATGCCGAAGTTGTTTACAGTCTGTGACAAAACAGAATTTAGTCTTAATTGTCTTGAAATTATTTCAGTAGGCCCAGAGACATAGAATACTGTTTCAGTGTTGACACTTACGTTGTTGTTTGCTGCAGCTTATTGTCTGCAATTTTTGGGGGACAGGGACATGGCATAATTGAACAATAGATGTTTGCTAATATGTTGATTATCCTTTGTATAAGTCCAGCTAGTTTGTTGATCTGCAAAGCCGAGAAGGATGAACTATGGAGATTGATTAAATACTCAAACAATGAGAGATCAGCCCCTGCCACCTTCCCCCGATCCTGTGGAAAAATGACTGAGTAAGAGCTGTGAACTGTAAAAAGGGGATATGCCTCTATAGAACTGTGACTTGACAGAACAATAGTCAGTACACCATGACTCCATAAAGGAGCACTATACAGGACAGGTGCCTGGACAATATGGCTCCATCAAGAGGGACACAGGTTTGGCATTCTACAGGATTCCAGTTTAAGGACCACGGCTCTAGCTGGAAGAATACAGAACTGCACCATTGACCATCATTGGACCTTCAAAAACATTCAAAGAATCCAGTTTGAGATCATCAGTTCAACTGGCCACATACCTCAATAAACTATCAGCTTCCTAAGCTTGTTGTTACTTCCTCTCTGTGGGTGATGCCAAAAGCTGGTGGCACCGGTGGAGGTAGTCAGCCCTGAAGCCGCAGCTGCACTAATCCCGGCAAGCTATCAGAAGGGTGAGACTCTATAATTTGCACCATCTTGTGTATTTGCTTGGACTGTACTATATGTTATTGTCTGTTGGTTGTTCGAAAAAGTATTGGTGCACTGTTTTACACTCACCTTGTATTGTCTGAGTAGTATTATGCCCATGGGAAAAGGATAGCGGGCATTCAGTGGGATGCAGTCTCTGGCCAGCGGACTAGAGCACCCACTGAACCCCCATGTCTCGACACAACCTTTAGGCTAAAAACAGAACATAAAAAGGAAACAAAATGGAGATGTAAAGAGGATAAGGGAAGACACAAAAAACAAAGGAATTCTTAAAAAAAAAAACTTTTCTAGAAAGGTCTCAAATTTTGTCTCACTAATAAAATTTTTATTTCTAGACTTTTCGTTCAAAAGGAAGAGGCTATGGAATGATACTAGTGCCACCAGCTTACATAACCACGAAATATTAAACTCCGGGCCTATACAAACATGAAACCCTTTACAACTGAATACTAAAGTCCACCTTCTTCCCCACCAAATCAAAGTAATCATATACAGAGACTTTCTATTTTTCGATTGCATCCAACTTTAAAACACTGAATCATCTTTTATGCCAGGCAGTGATCTCAATGTTAAAAGATATCCTGAAAAAGACTTTCTCAAAATACATCGATTGTAATAAAGAATGTTTGGAAAGGTGGGGGTCTAGTTAAACAGGGTTGGAAACTTGATATTGTAGAAGCTGAATTTATCACAAAGTTCAAGAACTGACGAGTGTACCCAGTGATAAAGCAAGGGTTTATAAAGTGGACACATTTAGACATAATGAAGCAGTCTATAGTTGCGGCATGGACACCAACAACTTGACTACTCAGTAGGCAATCCGCTGCCTAAGCCAGCATATGAGGCCTTCGGGCATGGTATTAGAGGGTGCATCGGGCTGCCATGGAAACCTGATGCTCCAAAATAGAAAGTAAAACAGAAGCAGACGGAAGATACAGCACCCTGCACTGGTTCAAGGTAAGATATACCTTCAGTTACTGTCACAAACACCATCCACTTGCTGCACACGTGACTCATATGCGACTTTAAAGAGGAACTCCACTTCTTACACTTACTCCCCTACTCGACTATCACAGTAGATTGACAATGTGGTGTACGGACCCCAATGTCAGTTCATACATCCACACTTCTTTCTGCCACGACTTGCCATTTTGATAGGCCAGCAAGCCGCCTACCTTGGGTGACACACTAGTGCACAAGTACACCCAACTTTCCCAAGCACCTGATAGCTACTTTTTATGCACTCTGGCATACACAGGTTAACACAACCAGGCTATACTTTCCCTTTTCTGGTTTGTGGGTACTTTTAGCACAGCAAAGAACAAACATATACAATTTTAGTTTTAACATGCAAAAGAAGTAAAAAACAACAAAAGGAGAACTAAAAAGACATACACACAAGGCAAAAACAGTACAAAAAGAAAAAAGGTTAAATAAAGAACTATGGTATGGATGGAATCTGTGAGACCTTCTGGCGGAGATCACCACGGAAATTTGGACAGATCTACAAGTACCGGTATATTGCATCCATGATCTCCTGAGTCTGAAAATGAGGTTTTCTTGATGAGATATTCTAAAGCGGTCTCATCCACAGCCCTGGCACATCCTCCTGGTCAAGTGAGAGAATGATGGCTAACTGTATGCATGGATGGATGTGTGCAGACATACAGTACTTCTAATTTAGGTCATACTTTCTCAAAGAAACCTCCAGCTGGATTAATATAACTGCCATATTTCTGATCATATGTTCTCCATCAAAGACACATCAAAATTAACTATCCATCAGGCCGATATTACGTTTCTGTATTATCCCAAATACTAAAAATCCTGACGCTTGAACCGACAGAAATTATTATATTCCCCAATCACAGATACAGTATACAGTTATGTGCCAAATAATAGCAGTCTAGCATCACTAACGTGTTTAATTACCATTTTTGGCAGAAAAGATCATACAACATTGGAAAAAAATCATGACTAGGTATAGCTGAGTAATGGGCAACCAACAAAATAAACAGTCATGACATGCAAGCTGCTAATTGGCTGTAATGGACTCATTTAATGAGAGGGGGAGTTCTAATTAATAGCAGTGCAGAGTTCAATTAATGAGATCATGCTTTCTGTGAAGATACAGGTGTGAATGATGGCCCTTATTTATAAAAGGAGGGCAGCAAATGTTGTACCTGCTGGTTTTAGCTCAGAGAGTAAAATGGTTAGTTCCAGACATTGTACCGAAACAGAACTTTGATGAGGTTGATTGGAGAGGGGAAACCATAAAAAGAAGTGCAGAAAATAATTGGCTGCTCAGGTAAAAAGATTTCGAATTCTTTAAAATGGCAACCAAAACCGGAAATACGTGGTAGGAAAATAAATACTACCATCCGCGTACAGTGGGTGCGGAAAGTATTCAGACCCCTTTTAAATTTTTCACTCTTTGTTTCATTGCAGCCATTTGTTAAATTCAAAAAAAGTTCATTTTTTTCTCATTAATGTACTCTACACCCCATCTTGACTGAAAAAAAACAGAAATATAGAAATTTTTGCAAATTTAATAAAAAAGAGAAACTGAAATATCACATGGTCATAAGTATTCAGACCCTTTGCTCAGTATTGAGTAGAAGCACCCTTTTGAGCTAGTACAGCCATGAGTCTTCTTGGGAATGATACAACAAGTTTTTCATGGAAAACATGATCTTAGACCACACTTTCAAATATACATGGCAAAATTGTAGTCACTACAGTACTACAAGAATAGGGGCAAATGCCCCATGGCACTCCATAAGACTTATAAAAACGAAAAGGAAAAATTGGAGAAAAATGCCATAATTATATGTAAATATTTATTTAGTACAAATTAGCATATATATCAAATGTATTTTTTACAGCACATAATAATCATAAATACACAGCAGAATGAGTGGTTTAGAAATGGTATGCGTGATGTTAAAGGATGTAAAATACATCTGAGTTACACATGCCAAAGAGAGTGAGAGAGGCACATAAAAGAATACACATACAGTCATGGCCAAAAGTTTTGAGAATGACACAAATATTATATTTTCACATGATCTGCTGCCCTCTGGTTTTTATGTGTGTTTGACAGAAGTTTTTATCACAACAGAAATATATAATTGCAAATATATGAGTAACAAAAGCTTATATTGACAGTTAGAATGAGTTAATGCAGCAAGTCAATATTTGCAGTGTTGACCCTTCTTCTTCAGGGCCTCTGCAATTCTCCCTGGCATGCTCTCAATCAACTTCTGGACCAAATCCTGACTGATAGCAGTCCATTCTTGCACAATCAATGCTTTCATTTTGTCAGAATTTTTAGGTTTTTGTTTGTCCACTCGTCTCTTGATGATTGACCACAAGTTCTCAATGGGATTAAGATCTGGGGAGTTTCCAGGCCATGGACCCAAAATCTCTATGTTTTGTTCCCTGAGCCATTTAGTTATCACCTTTGCTTTATGGCAAGGTGCTCCATCATGCTGGAAAAGGCATTGTTGATCGCCAAACTGCTCTTGGAGGGTTGGGAGAAGTTGCTCTTGGAGGACATTCTGGTACCATTCTTTATTCATGGCTGTGTTTTAAGGCAAGACTGTGAGAGAGCCGATTCCCTTGGCTGAGAAGCAACCCCACACATGAATGGTTTCAGGATGCTTAACAGTTGGCATGAGACAAGACTGGTGGTAGCGCTCACATTGTCTTCTCCGAATGAGGCGTTTTCCTGATGTCCCAAACAATCGAAAAGGGCATTCATCAGAGAAAATAACTTTACCCCAGTCCTCAGCAGTCCACTGCCTGTACCTTTTGCAGAATATCAGTCTGTCCATGATGTTTTTTCTGGAGAGAAGTGGCTTCTTTGCTGCCCTCCCAGAGACCAGGCCTTGCTCCAAGAGTCTCCGCCTCACAGTGCGTGCAGATGCACTCACACCTGCCTGCTGCCATTCCTGAGCAAGCTCTGCACTGCTGGTAGCCTGATCCCGCAGCTGAAACACTTTTAAGAGACGGTCCTGGCGCTTGCTGGTCTTTCTTGGGCGCCCTGAAGCCTTTTTGGCAACAATGGAACCTCTCTCCTTGAAGTTCTTGATGATGCGATAGATTGTTGACTGAGGTGAAATCTTTCTAGCTGCGATACTCTTCCCTGTTAGCCCATTTTTGTGCATTGCAATGATGACTGCACGTGTTTCTTTAGAGATAACCATGGTTAACAGAAGAGAAACAATGATGCCAAGCACCAGCCTCCTTTTAAAGTGTCCAGTGGTGTCATTCTTATTTAATCATGACAGATTGATCTCCAGCCATGTCCTCATCAACACCCACACCTGTGTTAATGGAACAATCACTGAAAAGAGGTTAGCTGGTCCTTTTAAGGCAGGGCTGCAATGATGTTGAAATGTGTTTTGGGGGATAAAGTTCATTTTCTAGCCAAATATTGACTTTGCAAGTAATTGCTGTTAAGCTGATCACTCTTTATAACATTCTGGAGTATATGCAAATTGCCATTAGAAAAAGTGAAGCAGTAGACTTTGTAAAAATTTATATTTGTGTCATTCTCAAAACTTTTGGCCATGACTGTAGAATATAGATATTAGGTATAGCAATGTGCCAAAAAAAACATAGATCTAATTAAGATGCAGTAGAGCAAATATATATATATGAATCTCAGAGCAATAATATATTTATGCTGAACGCTAGTGCATACATAAAACCGGGATCCGGATTCCCAGGCTCAAGATTCGTAATAATAGTACCAAGCTACTGCATATGTTAAAGGTAAGACTCACCCATATTTGCAAATGTAACCCAGAGACGCGCCCCGACGCGCGTTACGCATTGGCAAGCCCCCCGAGGAAGCATTTATATACAACTAAGTAGTTCAGTGATTAACAGAAAGGCTAAGTCAGAAAGCAAATTTCAGTTTATACTGTAAATATTCAAGTTTGTAAATGAAAATGCAGACACTGCTGTATTTTTAACAGCCTATTATTCCTTTTCCTTCATTTTCAGTTTACAAAATTAATATTTTGTTCATGTTTTCATTTGGAATTGAATGTGCAGTGCTCCCAGTGCCTTTGTCTGCTAGGTCTACTAGGACGCCTTCCAGCATCACGCCGACAGGCATAATACACTGTAGTACAGAAGTGCAGCAGTGTAATATATGAGCGATTATGGTCAGGCAGGATCATGTCATGCTGACAGGCGTAATTCACTGCAGCAAAGCACTACTTGCGTGTTATATGAGCTAAGAGGTCCAAATCCCACAGTGGGACTAAAAATAAGCAAAAAAAAATAATATCACGTTTAAGACTATAAACAAAAAATAATAAAAAGAAATACTGTTCTCTGTTGAAAATGCTTTATCATGTAAAAAATAAAAAGTAAAAAAAAGGAGGCAAGCTATTAAATATTCACATTATTTAACTCGCACAGTAAACGCCATAATTTATATGTAACAAAAAAAGTGTCCTGATTTTAGCTGTAATACAAAAAATGGACAAAATTCAATGTAGATCTGAGACTATGTTCACACGCAGCATTTTTTTTTTCTGCTCTCTTGGCAGTAAAAATGCTGCCTTCAAAATGCAGGTTTTGCCGTGTTTGCCAGCTGCATTTTCTGGAACAGGTTACATGCGTAATTTGTCCTCAGTGCATGTTTAATAAAATTCGTTTTATTCAGCAAAAATGCAGCACAACTTGTTCGATGTGTTTTCTGCAGCATTTTTGTGATTTTTTCATTGCTTTTTACTTGCTAAAAAAAACGCTGCAAAACCGCCACATGTGAGTATAGCTTAAATGGCATAAATACAAACTAAAGCTCGTTCCACAAATCTCTAGTTTTTATATTGGATTACACTTAATACAGAGCTAAATACTAGGCGTTATGTTACTTTAAAGTGGTGATGCAACCAAGGCTTTATTCACAATTCTACAGGCTTCAGAGCTGAACTCTTTCATTATTCCTTGCTTGAACGATAGTTATAGAGAATTTGTATGCTGATTTTCATTCTTGTTTGTGCTGGAAGAAGCAGTTTTGATCACCAAATTGCTCTTGGATCGTTGAGAGAAGTTTTTCTTAAAGGATATTTAGATTCTGTTTCTATTCATGGCATTGTCTTTAGGCAAAATTGTAAGTGAACCCATTTCCTTGGGTAGAAAGCATCCCCATACATGACTGGTCTCAGGATGCTTCACTGTTGGCATGACACAGCTCACCTTTTCTTCTCCTGGCAATCATTTCTCCAAGATGTCCCAAATAATGTGAAGGGGGCTTCATCAGAAAAAATAACTTTGCAGGAAGTCAAAAAGTTAATTTATTCCAGTTCTTCAATACAAAAAGTGAAACTCATATATTACATAGAGTCATTACAAACAGAGTGATCTATTTCAAGTGTTTATTTCTGTTAATGTTGATGATTATGGCTTACAGTCAGGGGCACATGTCTAATGCCCAGGGTGACCTACTGGCCATTAGACATGTGCCTTTGACTCCACTGATGAATCGAAAGTGAGGAAACGCGTCTGGAGAAATCATTGTCTGGGAGCAACCAACTGGGCACAGCTCGAATATGACACTCTAACTCTGCGGTGTGGTGAGATCATTCCTAACTATAATGCTGAGTAGAAAGAATTGAGCTGGATTTATGCCACCTGAGATTGTTTGAAACACACCTATATGGAAGCCAAAATATAAATTTGAATTTGACTTAGAGGTGTAAGATGGTTTCTGTTTTTCCAGATGGCATTAACCGAATAATTGGTTAGGGTATGTGGTGTATAGAGGTGATACATACCAGGTCCCTATCCTTGTCTTTGGCTACCTTTTCCTCCAAAGGGCTTTTTTTACCACTGCAAGTGTCCACCTTGGTCATTTCAGGTCTCAGTGAATACTATAGACATCCCTATAAGGGATCATTCCCCTTTCTAGAGTTATGACCTACTGATCCAGTAGGTGGATGATAATCAAAGGGCACAGTAATCCTACTTCACCTATGTCACTGGATGGCATATTGTGATGAATTCTGGGGCATTGTGGATCTTGTATATGGCTGTAATATATTGAACCCGCACGCTAACAATTTGATGTGGCAATTTTTTTGGCATAGAAATATACATACAATTGGTTGAACTCAAGTCGGGATTACGGGACAAGACTAGAGTTCCCACTATCGGGTTCATTTTTGTACCTTATCTGTAGACAGGAATAGGTGTATGATGGTAAATAGCTACTTTTTTGCACTTTATGTTAATGTCATTCTTTAGTAGGAGTTTTTAATTACGGTAATAATGCAAAAAAGTTCATTTTTAATTTATCCCAAGTTGCTAATACTCAGTTTAATTTTTCTTAGCTGCCCCTATCTTTTCATATGAGTTGGCAAATTAAACAAAGCCTTTCTGACATAACGGCAAAACAAAAAGATAAGGTATAGCAAAATCCAATTGTCAATTCGCTGACTCAGACCACCATGTGTCTTCAGCTCCACCCGGACCCACCGTTTGGAGTCTTTCCTCTCCAAAAAAACACTCAGACTGCCTCTCAAGTCCATCTATTTAAACCCTGACCATGTGACTGATCACGCCTGTGATATCACATAGGTCCTGTTAGCACACAGCTGTGCCGACTCCGCAGGTGGAGATAAGGTGGACATCTTCCCACCCACTGTATAGATATCCACCTAAAACCAGCCCATGTATGTAACTTTAACCCTCACAACACGTAGTGTGCTGGAGGAAAATACTCTAGTTTCACATCATTGACGCAGTGACACATATCTCTCCTCTTATACCGTGCCAGTGATCTTGTCACAATGTATATATCCTGATATGAAGAAAAAAAATTGCAATTATTTTTAATACATCTAACCCAAAAACCTGATTTAAACAGTAGATAGTTTTCTGATCATTGCTTCCCTTTAAGCAACTGATGCTCACATGTCTTGTATATATAATATATATTTTTTTAATTTTTATTTCTATAGCGCCAACATATTCCTCAGCAGTTTACAATTAAGTGGGGACATGTACAAGCAATAAAGATGATACAAAGTAGCACATATTTTAACAGTTACAGGAGGAGGGAGGGCCCGGCTCACAAGCTTACAATCTATGACTTATAACTAAGCGCACAAGTAGCTATTAGAAACTCGTCAGATTGACGGGATCCTGTGATTTGTAATGCTAGAAATGTTTAAGTAGAGAAAATAAAGCTGGAGCCTCGCTTGCTTTGTGAAGTTCACAGTATGATCCAACTGTTCCGTGCAACTTCCTCCTGCACTATGTTGTTAATATTGTTTTTTTTTTCTTGTTTTAGCTTTCAGTAGAGCTCCAATACCCATGGCAGTTGTTCGAAGAGAGTTGTCATGTGAAAGCTACCCTATAGAGCTGCGTTGTCCAGGAACTGATGTTATCATGATTGAAAGTGCCAACTATGGAAGAACAGATGATAAAATCTGTGACTCAGATCCAGCTCAGATGGAGAACATTCGATGTTATCTACCAGATGCCTACAAGATAATGTCACAGAGGTATCTTCTTGTTTTAGTTTTTGTACATCTTTATATTTCTCTATAGCTAAACTTACTGTTTGTTCTTCTTGACTATAAGGGAATGTTCACATTGCAGAAGTTCCAGTAGAAAAGATCCTACGCAAATTTGCAGTGGAATTTACTGGAAAATATATCTAGTCTGATTTTTGGATTTTCACTGCAGATTTTCAGTTTTATTTCCTATGGCTCCCCACAAGGGATAGCCTCATTTAATGGGGCTAATTTGCATGTGGTCACCCAACACGCTAAATTTTCTTAATTAGGTGACATGTCAGTTATTATTTTACCACAACGTGGATTTAAAGTTCATAACTGCTTCCAAACTTCCTTCAAGTGAACGGGACTGGTTGAAATGCTGGGAAAAAAGGGAAATGCTGCAGTGCTCAATCAATACTCCATTATCAAGTTTGAGAATTTAGGCCGCTCTCTGCTCATAAATTGATGGCATATCCTATTGGTAACATGGGAATTTCAACTTTTTTACATGCATATTTTTCTATGTATTTTTTAGTCTTTTGTCTTTTTTAGGGCTCGCTCACACTAGCATATAAAAAAAAATCGGTCCCAGTCTCATCCAGAAAAGTGGAGCAATTTTTTCTCACTTTTCTTCCTTGTGCTGTCCGTATACAATCTGTTTTTCTACTCTGCGGCTATTACCGTATTTTTCGTACTATAAGACGCACCGGACCATAAGACACACCTAGGTTTTAGAGGAGGAAATTAGGAAAAAAAATTGAAGCAA
This sequence comes from Oophaga sylvatica, assembly GCA_033576555.1. NCBI lineage: Eukaryota > Metazoa > Chordata > Amphibia > Anura > Dendrobatidae > Oophaga > Oophaga sylvatica. Next base: position 342,347,391 of record JARQOD010000001.1, read on the forward strand.
AAAATTTGGTCAATTCTGTATATTCCCTATCCTGGTATATATGGTCCCCTCATCCCCATCCTGATACACATGGCCCCTAATCCCTATCCTGGTATATATGGCCCCCTTCATCCCTACCCTGGTATGCATGGCCCCCCTCATCCCTGCACTGGTATGCATGGTCCCCCTCATTCTTACCCTGGTATGCATGGCCTCCCTCATCCCTACCCTGATATGCATGCCCCCTCATCCCTACCCTGGTATGCATGGCCCCTAATCCCTATCCTGGTATATATGGCCCCCTTCATCCCTACCCTGGTATGCATGGCCCCCCTCATCCCTGCACTGGTATGCATGGTCCCCCTCATTCTTACCCTGGTATGCATGGCCTCCCTCATCCCTACCCTGATATGCATGCCCCCTCATCCCTACCCTGGTATGCATGGCCCCCCTCATCCATACCCTGGTATGCATGGCTCCCCTCATCTCTATCCTGGTGTTCAAGGCCCTCATCCCCATCCTGGTATGCATGGCTCCTCATCCCTAGACTGGTATGTATGCCCCCTTATCCCTCTTCTGGTAGGAATGGCCCCCCTCATCCCTATCCTGGCAGGAATGATTGTCCTCATACCTATCCTTGTATGCTGGGTCCCCCTCTCGTCTAGTATGCATGGCCCCATCACTATCCTGGTATGCATGGCCCCATCCTTAACCTGGTATGATTGGCCCCCATCCTGGTCCTGGTATGCATGGTCCCATCAAAGAATATAAAAAAAAAACCATTACACTTAACATCCTGGCACTCCCTAGCAGCCTCCTATTCTGATGCCAGCTACTGCTTTATGCTTGTAAGCAGCCCATGGCGGGGACGTCATGCGCTGCTTGCAGGCTGAAGGGCAGCTGCCAGAATACTCAATGCTCTGCATGCTGGGACTGTGTGTGCGCAAAGCAGTGAGTATTCATTGCTCTCTAGCCAGCACAATATCAGCTGTAGCTTTCCTGCTGCTGCCGGCGGTCACGTGTGCCAATACTTAAGAGAAATGAATATTCATGGAATGGGGTGAATATTCATTTCTCTTAAGTATCCGCACACGTGACCTCCGGCAGCAGCAGGAAGGCTACAGCTGACACTGTGCTCACTAGAGAGCAATGAATACTCACTGCTCTCTGCGCACACAGTACAGAGCATTGAGTATTCCGGAAGCTACCCTTCAGTTTGCAAGCAGCGCATGATGTCCCTGCCATGCGCTGCTTACAAGCATAAAGCAGTTGTTGGCATCGAAACAGGACGTTGCGAGGGAGCTCCAGGATGGTAAGTGTAATGGTTTGTTTTTTTAATGTTTTCTGTTGGAGCCATTTATACCAGGATGGGGGTGGGACCATGCATACCTGGACCGGGATGGGGCCGATCATGATTTGTTTTTTAATGTTTTCTGTTGGGGCCATGCATACCAGGATGGGGGTGGGGGCCAATCATACCAGGATGTAGGTGAGGGCCAATCATACCAGGATAAGGAAAGGATGGGACCAGTCATACCAGGACCGGGATGGGGGCCAATCATACCAGGATTGCATTAAAAACAAATGAATATTCATTGCCCTCCATGCCCAGGGGCGTGGAATGTAGTGAATATTCATTTCTCTTTAGCAGCGGGCACAGGAGTTAGCCACAGCTGCCGGCTCCTGCCTCGGGGACCCGCTGCTCGCTGAAACCGCTCCCCACCATAGCCAGAGCTGGTACATCCGGACTATTAGACGCACCCCCCATTTTCCTCCACATTTTTGGAGGAAAAAAGTGCGTCTTATAGTCTGAAAAATACGGTAATCTTTTACAGGACCATTTACAGTTTCCTATGCTACAGAATTGTAATGTATCCGTAAAAATCGGATAATATACTGATGGTTCATATGGCATGTGATTTTTTTTTCTCATGCCTAATACAGCTGAGAAAAAATACTCAGATCTGCACTGACTCGTTGAATAACATTGGTCTGAGAACTATCCAATTTTATATCAGATTGTACTCGTCTAATTTATACTCAAGTGTGAGCGAACCTTAAGGGGAGCTTTTCTTTAAAGAAATATGTTTTTGCACCTCCTGTTTTCTTGTTTATGTTTTCTCTTGCATTTGTAATGCTAAAATTCATATGATTCATAGATTATATAATTTCATGGTTCTCAAACTGTTAAAATTTAGAAAAATGCCACAAAAGCCTAAAAATATAGGCCCTGATTCATCAGGACCTGCATGACTGACCCCAATTTATCAAGACCGCATGCCCCTTAATAAATATGGAGTGTCTAACAAATGGGATACTCCTCTGTGTGCGGCACACCACAAATCTTATTCTAGTTAGGCACTGGATTAAGATTTCTGGGATAAGGTGCGCCGCAGCTCGTCATTAATTAAACAATACTGTGGCGTCATGCCCCTGTCCTGCATTGCTATGCCAATTTTGATGGAACTGGGCAAAACTTGGCGGGAAAATGCCAAAAGCTGCAAAATGTTTGCCTGCTCAGTGTTAAGCAAAGATTCTGTAACTTTGCAAAGCGATTAACGCCAGAATTCTGGTATAATCTCTCTGATGAATCAGGGCAATAGTGTTACACCTAGATCATGCTGACCATCTAATAATTTTATTAGCTGTTTTGTATTATTGTATAATTATCATACAATATGATTATATCATTTTGGCTAAATAATTCTCAGCTAATTATTAGATTAGAATCAACCACTTATCAGATCCCAGTTATGCAGGATAAAAGGCATGCTCCAGGCATGGTGGCTCAGTGGTTAGCACTGCTGCTTTGCATCGCTGGAGTCCAGAACTCCAAAGCATTACTGACAAGGAGTTTCGATTGTGAGGACAGTGATGCTGAGGTCTGTAAAACGCTTGTGGAAATTAATGGCACTACATAATCGAGTAAGACAACATAGAGTGAAGAAATGACATGTAATAATGAAAGCCTTACTTCCCCACTGATAAATCCCCTTTGTTCCATGGCTTCTGCTCCCGTCCGGTTTTACTTTATGACTTTTTATTACTTTATGCCATTCCCAACGGCCCTGTTATTTCTTATCATGGCCGACACTTTCAAAGAAATTATATCATTGTCATGTACTGACGCAACTTAGAACAGTAAATTCAACCCAATTTACCATGCCGATGCTAGGATTTTATAAAAAAATAAATAAGAGTAGACCTGTGGATGTATCCTACTTACCGCTACTCATTAGAAATGGGCCAGTTACCTATAGCAACAAGTCAAATTACTGATTATATTTCTAACTTGTACTAGAAAAATAAGAATTCTGGATACAGTTCACAGTCTGTACTGAGTGAATTACTAATATAAATATATTCATTTGTTTTTATTCTCTACCCTTTGTGAGATGAGACATAATAGCACGCCACATGAAGGGTGCTGGCCATTGCAGCGTGCTCAGGACCCGAGCCTGCACAATACAAAGGAGATGCCGACTGTGTCGATCAGCTAGCATCTTCCTGTAAGAGTAGCGGCTAGAGCTTGCTTTGATTGCCTCTCTTTAACCATTTAAATGTCACTGTCTTTGGCTGGGCATACGACATTGGCAGTAATGCAATACACGGAACAAGCGATCAGTCAATTGCTGGTTTACAGATTTCTGAATTTTCCTTTTGCCGCTTTAGATGTTTGGTATCACCATCATCTTACTGACCTGACGAATCGTTTTGTCAGCTCATGTTTAACACAAATTGAAAACTGTAAAAAGAAAACTCAAAAAAATATGTTGAATTTGCATGGTTTTTTTTGGGTTAATTTGTCTGCACTTGTAATTTTTCTTCCTGATTTTCAGTACCGTATAGAAAAATGAATGATGCCTTTCAACACTACAACTTATCCCACAATAAAAATAAGCCCTTATGTGACTGTATTGCCCCCCCCCAAAAAAAAAGTAAAAATGCTATGTCTCTTAGAAATTTGGGGAAAAAACATGGGCTGAACAGTGGCTCAGTGGATAGCACTGTTGCTTTGCAGGGCTGGGGTCCTGGGTCCAAATCCCACCAAGGACAACATCTGCAAGGAGTTTGTATGTTCTCGCAGTGTTTGTGTGGGTTTCCTCCGGGTACTCCGGTTTCCTCCCACATTCCAAAGACATACTGATAGGGAATTTAGATTGTGAGCCCCAATGGGGACAGTGCTGATAATGTCTGTAAAGCGCTGTGGAATTAATGGCGCCAAATAAACAAAGCATAATACAGTATATAATCGCCCTGTCATGAAGGGGTTAAAGAGGATAGGAATAACTATTTTATATATCATTAGGTTAGCCCTGAGAAAAACACATTTTATAAAATGAGAAAATGCTGCATAGGTTATATAGAAATCATCTGATTCTTAGGAGTAAGATCTGCACCATCATCATCTCCCAGATGCCCAGTGCTTTCCATACCACTGTACTACTGCTTGAGGAGAATGCTAAGGGAAGATGATGGCAGATTTCCTTTCCTGAAAACATTTCTTATTTTTTAATAAGATAACAAATGATTGTTTATTTCTGTGACAATCAGGTCAAGTACATAAATGTAAATAATAAATAGCACATGCCAGCGACATCTGCACTTAGTAAACTAATTGGCCACACGTGACACCCAAAAAGAAGCTCTGAAGGAAACCCCCTTCCTTCCACGTCACCAATGTGACGTACTACACAGGCACAGCTCTTCGGTGCCCCTTTGTCTCTCAGGTCAGTAAGGGAACTGCACCTAGAGCAAATGGCCGCCGGGGAGGGTGTCCTGTTACCCACTGGGTATTCTAAGATTCATGATCAGAGTAAAAGCATCAGCCCAAAATTAATTTTATGGTTTAATTGCCTTAAGGGCGCACTAGATAATTACAGAAATATACAGTAAGCTATACAACGGAATTACAGTGGATTTGCAGTCAGAGTAAAATACAACAATAATGGTACAAGGCTTAGAGGTATTAGCTAGAAGTCAATATTACCAGGTTGTAGGAGGCATGTGGAGGCAGGGAGCTCTGCTATCCACAGGTAAGAATCTTAGTAGCTGGACAGTCCCCCAAAACGTGTGCCGCTGTTCCCTTGGCAGATCTGTCCCTTGTTCCTTCTTAGATCTTCATCTTCTTGGCTTCTGTGAGAATGCATCCGCTCACAGTTCTTATACCTGCTAGGTCCCTACCCTCGTTGCCAGAGGGTGGGCTAATAATCTCCACCCTTAGCTCCCTGCAGAATTTATTCCCAATATCTAAGAAAGGGGTTAACTTTCTCCAGGATGACCGGATCAGGACACGAGAGGTACCAGCGGATGCAGCATGTTTTGCCTATTGCGTGGAGATCAAACCTGTCCCGATTGGGTCTCTGTGGAGGGCCGATTTCTATATCTCAGGCCCCTTGCCATCACCGACTCGGGAGTTCCACTGTCAGATGCCCGAGGTCCGCAGGATCACGCAGATATTTTTTATGAGTTTGTACCTAGAAAGATGTGCTCATAATTCATAATCCTAGAACGGAGCCGTCGTGGCTGGGATATACAATGGATGTGTTTTCTGTGTCTAGCTGGCAGGTATAATCTAATTGAAGCCTTGTTTTGGCCTTATCTCATTATCATACTAACAGACCTTGCTATTCAACATTGGAGCAGTAAATCCTGTTTTGAGCCGGATCTACTCAGCATACTAATAGACCTTTTTATTCACAGTGGACACTAAACTCTGTTGTATTGAATATGCCCACAGGCCATGGGGAATTACAGCAGTTAGCTGCTGTGAATCTGTGAATTCAGACAAAATGGCGGCTGGAGCAGGCCATATCCAAGATGGTGGCTGTTCCTTCCTCACAGAAGCATCTAAGACAAGTTCAAAAGTATTGTCCTCCTGTGATACAAAATACCGTATATAATCGAGTATAAACCGAGTTTAAGACGAGGCACCTAATTTTACCAGAAAAAACTGGGAACATTTATCGCCTCAAGTATAAGCGGGTATGCATTGTCCTCTCATCACTATCCTGGTATGCATGGCCTCCTGATCCCTATCCTGGTATGCATGGCTCCTCATTCCTCTCCTGGTATGCATGGCTCCTCATCCCTATTCTGATATGCATGGCTCCTCATCCCTATCCTGGTATGCATGGCTCTTCATCCCTATCCTGGTATGCATGTCTCCTCATCCCTATCCTGGTATACATGGCTCTTCATCCCTATCCTGGTATGCATGTCTTCTCATCCCTATCCTGGTATGCATGGCTCCTCATCCCTATCCTGATATGCATGGCTCCTCATTCCTATTCTGGTATGCATGGCTCCTCATCTCTATCCTGGTATGCATGGTTCTTCATCCCTATCCTATATACATGGCTCCTCATCCCTATCCTGGTCTGCAAAGCTCCTCATCCCTATCCTGCTCTGCATAGCTTATCATCCCTATCCTTGTATTATGGCTCTTCATCCCTATCCTTGTATGCAAGACTCTTCATCCCGGTCTGCATGGCTCCTTATCCCTATCTTTGTATGCATGGCTCCTTAGCCCTATCCTTGAATGCATGGCCCTCATCAAAAAACATTAAAAAAAAGGAAATAATTTTCTTCTACCTTCCCTGCGCTCCCTCGCCGCGTCTTTTTCCAGTGCATGCAGCTGATTTATACTTGTAAGCAGTGCATGGCAGGGAAGTCATACACTGCTTACAAGCAGAGCATAGTTTCCAAGATACTCACTGCTGTCCCACGCTAGGACTATGTACATGGAGGGCTACAAGTATTTATTACTATTTAGTAGCGCACGCAGTGTCAGCCGCAGCGGCTAGCTTCCTGAAGTGGCCAGCAGTCACATGTTAGAGTGGAGAGAAGTGAATATTCATTTTTCTAGTAGCATGGACAGTGTCAGCTGCTGAGTGATCACGTGGGAGTGGAGAGAAGTGAATATTCATTTCTCTTAAGTAGCGGGCACACTTGACTGCCCGGCAGCTGCAAGAAGCTGGCGGCTGTGACTACTGTGCCCGCTATTACAGAGAAGTGAATACTCACTGCCAGAGCAGTGAATATTCATTTCTCTTTAGCAGTGGGCACAGGCTTTAGCCGCAGCAGCCGGTTTCTTGCCTCATGTGACCTGCTGCTCTGCCGCTGCCACTCCCCTCCATCTTCTGGGACCCTTACTCGAGTATAAGCCCAAGGGGGCGTTTTCAGCACAAAAAATGTATGCTGTCCACAGTATGACGACACACAGCCCTATACAATATGATGTCCTCCATAACCATCCCATACAGTATGATGGTCACCACAGCCCCCAACATAGTATAACGTACCCCATAGACCTACACACAGTATAATGTCCACACTACAGTCACCCCACACAGTATGATGTCCACCACAACCACCCTACACAGTAAGATGGTCCCACCCACAGTCACCCCACACAGCATGATAGATCCCCAATAGACTATGAAGGTCCCTCATAGCCGCAATACTGTATGATGGTTCCCCCCACAGCCCTGTATATAGTATGATGGTCCACATCACAGCCCTTATATAGTATGATGGTCCACCTCACAGCCCCTCATATAGAATGGTGGTCCCTCGAACAGCCCCTACATAGTATGATGGTCCCAACACCCTCATATAGTATGATGGTCCACCCCACAGCTCCATATATATTAGGTTGGTACATCTCACAGCCCCTATATAGTATGATGACACCCCCAACAGCCCCCATATAGTATGATGGTTACCTCATAGACCCTTACACAATATGACTGTCCACCTCACAGTCCCTGTATAGTATGATGGTCCTCCCCAACAGCCCCCTACAGTGCCTACAAGTAGTATTCAACCCCCTGCAGATTTAGCTGGTTTGATAAGATGCAAATAAGTTAGAGCCTTCAAACTGCAAACGAAAGTAGGATTTATTAACAGAAGCATAAATCTTACAAAACAAAAAGTTATGTTGCTCAGTTGAATTTTAATAAATTTTAAACATAAAAGTGTGGGTCAATTATTATACAACCCCTATGTTTAATATTTCGTGGAATAACCCTTGTTTGCAATTACAGCTAATAATCGTCTTTTATAAGACTGATCAGGCCGGCACAGGTCTGTGGAATTATCTTGGCCCACTCCTCCATGCAGATCTTCTCCAAGTTATCTAGGTTCTTTGGGTGTCTCATGTGGACTTTAATCTTGAGCTCCTTCCACAAGTTTTCAATTGGGTTAAGGTCAGGAGACTGACTAGGCCACTCCAACACCTTGACTTTTTCCCTCTTGAACCAGGCCTTGGTTTTCTTGGCTGTGTGCTTTGGGTCGTTGTCTTGTTGGAAGATGAAATTACGACCCATCTTAAGATCCTTGATGGAGGAGCGGAGGTTCTTGGCCAAAATCTCCAGGTAGGCCGTGCTATCCATCCTCCCATGGATGCGGACCAGATGGCCAGGCCCCTTGGCTGAGAAACAGCCCCACAGCATGATGCTGCCACCACCATGCTTGACTGTAGGGATGGTATTCTTGGGGTCGTATGCAGTGCCATCCAGTCTCCAAACGTCACGTGTGTGGTTGGCACCAAAGATCTCGATCTTGGTCTCATCAGACCATAGAACCTTGAACCAGTCTGTCTCAGAGTCCTCCAAGTGATCTGAGCAAACTGTAGACGAGCCTTGACATGACACTTTGAAAGTAAAGGTACCTTACGGGCTCGTCTGGAACGGAGATCATTGCGGTGGAGTACGTTACTTATGGTATTGACTGAAACCAATGTCCCCACTGCCATGAGATCTTCCCGGAGCTCCTTCCTTGTTGTCCTTGGGTTAAGCCTTGACTCTTCGGACAAGCCTGGCCTCGGCACGGGAGGAAACTTTCAAAGGCTGTCCAGGCCGTGGAAGGCTAACAGTAGTTCCATAAGCCTTCCACTTACGATGATGCTCCCAACAGTGGAGACAGGTAGGGCCAACTCCTTGGAAAGGGTTTTGTACCCCTTGCCAGCCTTGTGACCCTCCACGATCTTGTCTCTGATGGCCTTGGAATGCTCCTTTGTCTTTCCCATGTTGACCATGTATGAGTGCTGTTCACAAGTTTGGGGAGGGTCTTAAATAGTCAGAAAAGGCTGGCAAAAGAGATCATTAATCCACACATGTGAAGCTCATTATTCTTGGTGCCTGAACTACTTCTTAATACTTTAGGGGGACCAAACAGAATTCTTGTGGTTTGAGGGGTTGAATAATAAATGACACTCTGAATTAACTTTTAACGTTTTTTTTAAAAAAAAAAATTAAAACAAAAATTTTTGCAGCAGTGCATTTCCCACTTCCAGGCTGATCTACAGTACAAATGTCACAATGCCAAGTTAATTCCGCATGTGTCAACCAGCTAAATCTGCAGGGGGTTGAATACTACTTGTAGGCACTGTATGTAGAATGATGGTTCCCTCAACAGTACATTATATAGTTTGGTGGTCCACCCCACAGCCCCTTATATACTATCATGGTCCAACTCACAGCACCCTATATAGTGTGATGTTCCCCTCAAATAAAAAAAATCCCTATACTCACCTAATCCAGACTCCTCATCATCCACAGTGTCTGTCTCCTCTTCTATCCATTCTCACAGTGGATGCTTGCAGCACAATGCAGTGACTTCATTGCACCGCTGATGTTCCCTGCTTGGTGCTGGCCTCCAGTAGGCCACAGACAGACGTGAAACAGCCAGCGACTTTGTGCTCCGTCACAGCTGTTAACAGTACGAGCATCTTGAGTACACTGATTCTGTTAACAACGTAGCAGACAAGGCGACCCATGACCAGACAGACCCTACTGGCATTTGCCAGAATTGCCATATGGCCAGTCCGGCCCTGCCTACGAGGAACGGTTTACGGATCTGAGAATGCCTAGCTTGCAAAAAAGAAAGCGAAGAGGAGACTTAATAGTGGTCTACAAATATCTGAAGGGCTGTCACATTGTAGAGGAATTATCCTTATTCTCATTTGCACATGGAAACATGAGAAGATCTAGAATGAAACTGAACGGGAGGAGATACAGATTAGATATTAGAAAAAACTTAATGACCGTACGCGTGATCAATGAGTGGAACAGGCTGCCACGAGAGGTGGTGAGTTATCCTTCAATGGAAGTCTTCAAACAGAGGCTGCGCAGATATCTGTCTGAGATGGTTTAGTGATTCCTGCATTAGGTTCCTTCCAACTGTAACGTTCTATGATTCTGTGAGTGCTGTTATAGGAGCCACCCCAGACCAATATTTGGCACCCTATATTGTACTGTCGCAAAATCCAAAGACTCTCATCAGGAATGGTTGCTATTTTGACAGAGCTAATGAAGGCTTCTATAGTAATACAGCTGAGATATGTTTATTCGGAATCCTAAATAGGAATGACGGACTCATTATGATTGACTCTTCTTGAAAGATGTGATCTTTTTGGAGATTAAGACTATTGGCATGCGCTGGGAGGGAGGCCATTGCCATGCACTAGGAAATCTTATTGGCATGAGATGGGGGAAAGATCATCCTCTATATCTCAATGGAAAAAAAATCGTGAACGGTGAAGTGTCCTACGAAAATGTTAATACAGAAATAGAGGTTGCTCTCAAAAATTTACAAAGGTGTGGAGTAAGGTGTATCTCACCTCTCACTCAGTCCTCAGGTGCAGCCATGCTACTCTTTTAATCTGTAACAAATAGTGCAATTTGTACTTATAATCACAATGTAATTAGTTTTAATTTAAACACTTAAATAGTATACATTTCATGTAAACTCATGTTAGCAGTAACTTTAAAGTTTCTTGTTTTATGCAGCTTTATTCTTCAATAAAAATAAAAGCTGTCTTTTTGTCAAAGAGCTTGAATAGTTGGATAGAGTCCTAGGAAACGTCAGTGTCATACACTTCTTTTCAGGACAATTGGAGGCTTTGGAGTACTTTTAATTCGAGGGGAATCAAATTTCCCTGCCAATGTCGGATTTCAATTTCAGAAGAATCAATCATCACTAGTAATGACCCGCACATAATAAATTCATCATGTCACTTATACTGCATGGGAATTTGCATTGAAAAATAATACAATGACAGAATTGCTGTTTTTTCTTTACTCTACCTCCGAAAATCAGAGTAAAATGTGACCACAATTGCTTCACAAAAAATGAGATCTCCAGCCCCCAAAAAATAAAACAAACCCCCCACTCAGGTTCATAAATGCAAAACTGTATAATTTATTTCCCTCTGAACGGCACAAAACCATTTTTTTAGTGTTATTTTTGTTCCAAAGTAATAAAACATAACGAATAATATAAATTTGGTATCACATTAACCATACTGACCCACACAATAAATTTACTACGTTACCTATGTCACACAATAAATAGCATAATGAACAAAATTTGCCAGAATTACTGCTTTTGTTCATCCTGTCTCCCCAAAAAAGCAAGAAAAATAATGGTC
>JARQOD010000001.1:342358903-342387880 GCA_033576555.1 Oophaga sylvatica
CCACCTCATGGAGCGGCCTGGCTCTTTCATCAATTCCCCTCCCTAACTATCCGGGATGGGTAACCAGACATGCCCCTCCGAAGAAGAGACTTTGGTTTTCACTCAGTTATATTTTTTTCCACAACGGGATTACTGCAAGGTTTTACCTGTTCCTTTACTTGTTTAAAAGATAAAATGTTAAAACTTTAAAAACAGGTATAACCGTTTCCATTCAGGAAAGCCCACTCATCGCCTAGGAATTTTACAGTGTGTCCTTTAGCTGCATTTACTTTTAAAGATAGAAAATCTCTTTCTTGACTGGGAAATACACACGTCTTTTGGGTATGGCTAAATTCTACCATTTTTTGTACTGGAAACATGAAAAGTAAATTTTCATTTTTTTTTTGTAATAACATATTACTTCTATTGATTCCCAACCTTGTAATATTGATTATTTACACTTTAAATATGTAATTCAATTACCTGCACATGGATCAGAGATTGTTTAGAATTTCGTTGGCAATGTTTCTGCGTTCTGCTTTTCATATTCCCACATTATTAGTCTTTTCTAAGTGATCCTGTCGTGGTACTGAAACTGCCTTGGTTTCCTTCTTGTTGATCTTGTATCTTTACTTTAAATATGTTTCCCTTTCTTTTACCTTCTGTGGAACCTACAAGTTCTTTTCTTTTTGGTTATCTCTTAGCCTCTTACAGTCATGCACTATATGTCAGGTAAACTGCACAAAATATGGCTACCAGGCTGTCTTTTATAACCTCTTGAATAAGCCGAGGGATATGCAATTCAGTTGTGTTTTGTAGCAGATTGAAAAATAACTTTTATTCGTAAATTAAAAAACCCAAATGCCAATAACGTGCCAAACGAAAAAAACCCAAGGGTGAGTAGTGAGAAAAAGAACAAAAGAAAAAAGGTTAAAAATCGAACCACTGATTAAAAAAAAAGCTGAATTAATCTAACAATGAATTGCTTACGCCTTATGCTCCTATTCACTTTCTTCAGTATAAACCATCCTATTTTATTTCAGAAATAATTGGCTGCTTTATAGATGGAGCAATATGGGGGATTCAGCTTCAATGTGCTGGGGGGAAGGTTTATCTTCCATGTCAATCTTATAATATATAACCACAAGTCCATTTGAAAAAAACATAAACTTAAAGTTAAGGTAATGCAACATCAGGAATAATTGCGTTTTTTTTTCGCGGTTTTTTCCCTATTTTCCCGGTTAAACCGCGAACAAAACGCAACAAAAAAGCATTCTATAACGTTTTAATTGATTCCCCGCGTTTTGTACACATGTTGCGTTTTTTTTCCCGGGAAAAAAACGCTTAGCGGAAAAAAAAGCAACATGTTCATTAATTTGCGAAACCGCGGTGTTCCGCCGCCATAGGAATGCATTGAACCGCTTACTTTCCGCAGTGGCTAGCCCCTATGCGAATGAAGCGTTCATGTGCGGGGTACCCGGGGGTCTGGAGCGAAACTCTCCTCCACCCTGGGTACCATACCCGGTTTAAACAAAATTAAAATAAAAAATAATGATATTTTCACCTTCCGCGGCCCCCGCAGCTTCCCGCCCCCCCCCGCCTTCCCGCCTTCACGCGCTCCCCACTTCGGGTCCCAAATCCTTTGCAGAATACCCAGATGGCTAGCGGTCTCGCGAGATGCTACGTCATCGGTGTGATTTGCCAAAGACTCCTGGGACCGCAGTTGCTGGAGCGTCGTGAAGGCGGGAAGGCTGGGGGGGGCCGCCGGAAGGTGAGAAAAATCATTTTTATTATTTTTTTTATTATTTTTTCTTAGATCTTTTACTATTGATGCGGCTAGGCGGCATAATATAAAAAGTTGGCACACGTGTCAAACACATTGTGCTCGTGTGACCAACCTGTCAATCTTTTTCCAAGCGATGCACAGATCGAGGAAAACGCGCATTCTGCAAGCTAATCGCTTGCAAAAACGCTTTATTCTGGCGGGATCAGCATAAAAAAAACTCGTATTTCCTGCGGGAAAAGTGCGGGATTGCCGCGGAAATTTCCGCGGCAATTCCGCAACGTGGAACTTAGCCTAAAGATTGAAAAAACCCCCTTATTCAATAACCTCATGCGCTGAGTATTTTGTAATTGAGCTTGGGTTCAAACATATATGTACAAATTATCATGGTTCTAACTTTGTCCTGTAAAATTGGAGTCATTATAGGTGCCTTCATAAATGTACGCCTCCGATCAGATCATCATAAAACCCACCCCAGGACCCCAAGTTATGTATACCTGTATTCAAACTCTACAGTGGTATTTTTGATTCATATGATACTCATCGCATCGTTTGTATTGTAGGAAGATGCTGATTCAGCCTGGGGGAACTTTCAATAAACCATAGGTCATCGGGGCCTACCCTTGGCTTCCCAAGCGTTTCATCTTCGAATCATCAGGGGAGGTAAAAGGATTTGGGTTGAAAAAACAGGAAACGAATTGCTTAAGTTCTTACTTTTATATCCCGGGTAACTTCTGAATTCATTTCCGGACGCCAATTCGTCATTTCCCTACATGGGGTGCATCGTACATTCATGTGGGGCATGGTAAAAAAATTAGGGAATTCTGTCTCCGAACGCACTTCCGGTTTTTTAAGAAACCCGCGTCCCGTGGCTGATAATAGGAATTCCGCTGCACTTGCAGTCCTTGTTAGTTAGCTAGCGTTTGATATTAATGTCGCATAATATCCTACACATGTGGCCTTGAATTAAAACTGAAGGGCTGTGTTGGTTAAAAGATCCTATTGAAAGAAAAATTCTTATAAATTCCAATAAGATAACCTTATCTTTGTAATTGCAGGTTATTCAAGACCATGGTTTTGTATTCAATGGGTATGAAACATTTATTAGGCCCGGTAAACGTGGGAAAACAAAAAGAGAAAAACACACCCCATTAAAGTGAAGTACACCAAGGAGGGGACATTATTATTTTAAACACTTTTGGGATGTACATTGTCCGTCCAATAAAAGACAAAATAAAAAGAATAAAGTGAAAATTAGAATTATGTAAAAATTATAGCAGTGGAAGGGCACAACCACCCCTTAAGAAAGATAGGTAGGGTGCACCAAGGGACACCCTGTTGCACCCTTCTTTAAAATCCCTACCTAACGCGGAGTTTTGGACACTAAAACCTGCGCAGTGGCGCCCCCTAACGGCAGCCGCCCTGTTCTAGATGCCCTAAAAAGACCCTACAACAAGAAGGAAGAAAGGTTAAAGTTCATTTAAAACCTTTTGGGTGGGGGGGGTTTTGGGATGGAAAATCCAAAAGTTTTTTTTTGTAGGTTTCGTTTATCCCAACTCCTCCCCTTTGGTTTTTTTGATTTTTTATCAATACCCAAAAAGGACAGGACTCTTGTGCACCTCCGGTATAAGATTGAATGATTGGCAACAGATTATCCTCTTGTTGTTGAGTCCCTATGATTTCCTATCCTTTTCTTGGTCCCTTCTGGTCGGGCCATATTTATGCCGCATCTGCAGGTAATATTAAAGATGCCCCCGTGGTTTACAGTTTATAAATTGTTTGGATAGGTTCTAGGGTGCCGTACTTTGAATTCTTTTGCTTTTTTAGAGATCCACAATATTTACGTTCCCAATCTGTGCAGCCTTGGTTTGGTTACTAACCATGTTGGTTATTGGATCTCGAGGGGCTAAATGGCTGCGTACCACTACTTTCAAAGTCGTCCTTTCTTGAAGGTTATCTGTGGGTATTGTGGAATTACCCTGGTAAATCTTTATCCATTAGAAATAGGCCGTGTTTTGTGATAATTTCCCTTAATTCCTTTGACCCATTTGAAAATTTGGGGGATGAATCTGAGACATTTTCTTCTTCTTTTTTTTTGTTTGGAGTAAGAAGATCCCTTCTTTTCGAGTAAAGTTGTCTTATAGCATCTTTCAAAACATGCTGGGTACCCTCTTCCTAAGAGCTCTTCTTAGATCGTCAGCCTGGTCCTTGAAACCCGTATATTGGAACAGTTCCCTTTATTCTGAAGTATTGCCCTTTGGGATACCTTTTTTAAGGGGGATGGGTAATTGGGGAGTCCCACCTGGTAAGATTGAGGAGGTAGGTTTTCTTTATGTCTTGGGGTAATTGGTCCCCTTTTCCCCCCTTTCAATAAGCATAAGAAAAGCATGCTTTGAACATTAGCCCAAAAGTGAATGGAGGCCAATGTTATTCTTATTGAGATTTTTAACTAGTTCCAAAATCTCCACACACCCCCCCAAATGACAAACACACGTCGATGTACCGGAGCCAGAGTACAATTCATCCCCGGTACAGACTAGAATACAAAACACATTTTCCTCCCACCACCCGGAGCAATTTGCATAAGAGGGAGCAATGGACTTCCCATGGCGGGCCCCTAGTGGTGAGACTTGTCGTCAAAAAAAAAAATAATTTCGGTCAAACAAATTTAGGGCTTTAATACAATTGGTTGTGTTTCGTTTATTGACGCCCTCGGTTTTTAGATAGTAATTCGCAGCCATGATCCCTTCTCGGTGGAATTGAAGAATAGAGAGCCTCGAGTCTTTTTATCCTGGTCATATCATCACTTACTCTAATTTTCATTTTAAGAAGAAGATCGTTGTGTCCCTAATGTATGAGCTAAGGGAGGAAACAAATTGGCCTGAGTATTTTATTATATAAGACCCAAATTTTGATAAGGCTTAAAAATGCTGATATAAGGCCCCCTTTCAGAGAGAAGGCCTTTATGAACTTTCGGTAGAGCATAGAAGGTAGCGGCAAGGTGAATAGGGATCAGAAGTCTTTTTCACGCGTGGATTAATTTTTTAAAGTGCATCTTCACAAAACTTTTTAAATCCCCCCATAATTGATTTGGGGGTTGCAGTCCAGTTTTCTTCCCATTTCCTCCCCCTAAAAGGGGCAACAAAGTGTTTTTATTTTTAATTCATCCATTACCACTGTTCCCCCCTTTATCCGAAGGTTTAATCACTACCCTTTATCCCTCTCAAGGGAATTCAATGTTTCATTTCATCTTGCGTGAGGTTATGAAACCCTTTTTATTGTTTTTCTAGTTCTGCAAAGCTTTAAGACTAATTGTAAAAAACATTAAAGCGCTTCATCAGAATAGGGGGGGTGCGTTTATTTTTGTTTTTAAGGTTGTGAATGGGCCTTCTCCTTGCTCATTAAGGATCTCCAAGGTGGTATAAAAATCTGACATCGCTTTTCCATGGTCTCATCAATACCCATTTGCGCAGTTTCTTTTGTAAATTTATAAAATGTTTTTTTCCATTTGAGTTTCCTGATAAAAAGTGTAGGTTTTGTGGCTTCAAAGCATTCAAAGTCTGAGGTTGTACAAATGACATCCTTTACTTAGTCAGTCATTTCTTCGTTTGTAAAGGGTCTGCCAATAAAAATTGTAATGGTTTTATCTATACCGGGTTCCGTATGACCTGTTTCGAGATGGTACCAGTCTAAAAAATGTTTCCCTCTGTTGGCTACATTGGGCCCTCACACCTCTTGCCCTCCCTTCCTCTGCCTCTACCTCGGGATTTTTTTCTTTTTTAATCGAGAATTCGGTTCTGAGGATGAGATGTCATGTCCGGCGGCCGGTGTGTTTTAGTGTTTGTGTGGAATAGGCCCCTTTTACAGAAATTCCTGCAACTCTTATAATATTTGTGTTTTTTTCTTTAAGGTGGTATGAAATTTTCAATTGGTTTTGGAGATTAGTTTTCTTTGAGAGAGAACTCAGGTTCGGCTGAGAACTTTTTTGTGTTATCTATTTGTTCTTTGAGTTTATCATTCAAAGTGCTTATATGGTTTTTTTTCTTCCTCTAGAAAATTTTCATAACTTCAATGAGCTTTCTGTGGCTTCTTTTTCTAGTTTAGCTAAAAAGAGCCGTGCTTTTATATCTGTATTCAAAGGACAGTGATATTTCTAAGGTGTCTGGCACTATACCTGCCTTAATGTAGTTCTCTAGACTTTGTACTTCCCACCATGAGGTAACCTGCTCTTTATAAACCTTAGTAAGCCTTTAAAATGCTGCATTAAATGAGGGTATGTATTTTTTCTGAGTGAAGACCCCGTCTGAGAATATATCTTTTGCTTCTCATCCATTGATTCGTATCTATACCAGTGGATAGGAATCCTGCCATAACACTTAGTATATTGAATAAGCAAGGCTGATATGTCAATTCAGATAGTGTGGTTGTAGCAATTGATAAAAAATTAACTTTTAATTCGTATAAATTAAAAAAACCCAAAGTGCCAATAACGTGCCAAACAAAAAAAACCCAAGGGGTGTATGTGTCACGCGGTCTTAGATAATTGTACGATGTCAGTAAACTATTCTAAAAGAAAGTACTCTATACAACATATAGATTAGCAACATCAGCATGTAAATATAGAATAGATTTACCTGACAACGATATCGTTGAACATCAGGGTTAATCTTGAGGACTTGATACACATGTCACAGGAAAGAGGAGGACCGGGGGTCTAACCTGACCCTAAAACTGGGGTCCTAACTAATCCCTCACCTTGAGGTACTGATAATGTTCAGAGGTCCAGTCTCCAGCCTAACCTGTCTCCTATCAGTCCCTGAACCCTGTAATCAGTCCTAAAAGGATTCTGATTACCACCAAAGGGATATGGGCTGATCTCTGCTAAATACAACAGATTAGACAATATAAGACAGACTGGAGAAAACACAGACTTGCATACACACTCAAACACAGAAGGAACATAAATGATCGGGATATTAAACTCTAAGCAAGGTGAGCTTAAAACAATAAGGAGCTCTTTAACTTAAGTCTATACAGATACAATCCTATCGTGGTCTGCATGAAGAATTTCACTGGCAATCCCAAAACAACAACCAGAGATTTAAAGGAAACCAATCAACAAATAATTAATTGCAGCCGGGAGAAACGCACCCAGTCCCAAACTGAGCACAGACAGAATTAACTCCCAAACTGCCAAACACAAAGAAACAGCAACTCAGCTGTGAGAAGTCAAATGTGCAACCGCGACGATCTTCGTGGCCGATGCACACATGACATACCCCCCCCTTCTACGAGGGCCTCCGGACCCTCAGGGCCAGGTTTTGCCGGGTGAGTTCTGTGGAAGGTCCGCACCAAACGATCTGCGTTAATGTCAGACGCAGGAACCCACGTCCTCTCCTCTGGACCATACCCCTTCCAATGCACCAAGTACTGAAGGGACCGCGATTCAGACTGAGTCAATGATCTTTGACACTTGAAACTCCAAGTTACCATTGACCACCACTGGAGGAGGAGGTAGAGGTGATGGATGACTGGTCCACGTACCTCTTAAGTAATGACTTGTGGAACACATTGTGGATTTTAAACGTAGGAGGGAGGTCCAGACGAAATGCCACAGGATTAATATGGAACTGATCCTGTACGCCCGATGAATCTGGGCCCAGCTTCCAGGAGGGAACTTAAGTTTATTCCTGGTAGACAACCATAACCAGATCGTTCACATTTAAGATCTGGACCAGAAACTCTCCTCCTATCAGCCATACGTTTTAACGGTTCCCCATAGCACCAGATTATTCAATACACCTCTCCACACTGAAGCAAGTGACGACGAGAAACGGCTCTTCCTCAGGAACCCCAGAAGGGCCCCCCCCATTGAATGTACAAAACTGGGATGAAAACCATATGCCCCAAAAAACGGGACTTACCAGGGACTCGCTCCGCCTGTTGTTAAGAGCGAAACTCTGCCAGAGGCAAGAAAGAAGACCATTCCCCTGGTTCTCTGAGACAAAACACCGAAGAATAAGTCTCTAGGCTTTGATTCAGACGCTCTGTCTGACATTGGTCTGCGGATTAAAAGCCGAGGAGAAATGACAATTGCATCCCCCGACGTAAACAAAATGCCCTCCAAAACTTGGACACAAACTGAGACCCCCTATCTGACACCACATCAGAAGGCAACCCATGAAGTCTCACAATCTCCCCAATGAACACCTGCGCCAGAGTTTTAGCATTAGGGGGGCAGGAAGACAATGAAATGTGCCATCTTACTGAACCTGTCAACAACCACCATTATGACAGTCTTCCCTGACGACTGAGGAAGGTCGTGATGAAGTCCATAGACAAATGAGTCCATGGACGCTCCGGAAGTTTCAAGGGTAAGAGGGTCCCAGACGGACGGGTATGAGGGGTCTTAGAGCGAGCACAAACCCCACAGGACGCGACAAAAAGTTAAAACATCTTTATTAACTTTAGGCCACCAAAACCGGAGAGAAAGGAGATCTAAAGTAGCCTTACTCCCTGGATGTCCTGCTAAAGCAGAATTATGAGTGCCTCAATAACCTTTTTGTCTCAACTGTTTGGACAAACATCCTCCCTGGAGTCCTCAGGGGCGTCCCCCTGAGCCTCTAACACCTCCCTCCTCAAGCTCAGAACATACAGCCGACACTACCACCCCCTCCTGAAGGATAGGAATCGGGTCATCCATTTTCCCGGCCCCTGGGAAACTGCGAGACAAGGCATCCGCCTTAACATTCTTAGATCCAGGGCGATAATTGACAAAAAAATTAAACTTGGTAAAAAACAACGACCATCGAGCTTGTCTGGAATTCAGACGCTTAGCAGATTCCAAATACAGCAGGTTCTTGGATCAGTAATGACGGGTGACCGGGTGGGACTGCCCCCCCAAAAAGTGAACGCCATTCTTCAAAAGCCAACTTAATGGCCAAAAGTTCCCTATTGCCGATATCATAATTCCTTTCGGCGGACGACAATTTTTTAGAAAAGAAAAGCGCACGGATGCCATTTACCAGGGGACGGACCCTGGGACAATATTGCACCCACCCCTACGTCAGACCGTCCACCTCCACAACGAACGGGCTGTGATGCTCTGGTTGGATGAGAACGGGTGCCGAAGCAAAATTTTGTCAAAGAGGAAAAAGCTTGGCAAGCTTTGTCCGACCATTTAGAAAAATCCGTCCCTTTTCTTGTCATGTCATGAGAGGTTTGACAACAGATGAGAAATTACAAATAAAATTTCCGGTAGTAAGTTAGCAAACCCCAGAAAACGCTGCAGAGCCTTAAGATCCCTGGCTGATCCCATTCAAGCACTGCTCTCACCTTTTCAGGGTCCATACGGAAACCGGAGGCTGACACCAAGAAACCCAAAAACTGAAGTTCCTGTACGGCGATACACACTTTTCCAGTTTGGCGTTATAGTTTTATTGTCTCGCAAGATCTGCAACACCTGTCTCACATGCTCCTGGTGAGACACAAGATCTGGTGAGTAAATTAAATGTCATCCAAAAATATACGACCACAAACACCCACCAGATGACGAAAAAATGTCATTAACAAAATGTTGGAATACTGCTGGCAGTAGTCAGACCAAAAGCAAGACAAGGTTCTCATAATGTCCCTCCGGCGTGTAAACGCCGTTTTCCACTCATCCCCCTCTTTTATCCTAATCAGATATACGCCCCCCTGAGATCCAATTTAGAGAACCATTTGGCGCCAACAATTTGATGAAGATCAGGAATCAGAGGGAGTGGATACGGATCTCGAACAGTAATCCGATTAAGTTCGCGAAATCCAAGCAAGGGCGTAGGCCTCCATCTTTTTTCTTCACAAAGAAGAACCCCCGCGGCCCTGGGAAGATGAAGGTCTAATATGCCCTTTGGCCAGACTTTCCGAAATATAATCTTTCATAGCCTGCCTCTCAGGACCAAAAGGGTTTTATATAACCTAGCTTTAGGTAACTTAGCATCAGGAAGTAAATTAATAGAGCAGTCATACACGCGATGAGGAGGCAACTCCTGACACCCCTCCTCAGAGAACACATCCCCAAAGTCCTCCAAAAAAGGAGGCAAAGTAATAGGCACGACCGCACTGATGACTGTGTTCATGCAGTTACTTTTGCAAAACTCACCCATTGGCTTATATCTCTGGACTGCCAATTAATCACAGGGTTATGTTTAACCAACCAAGGAAGTCCCAACACAATAGAGTAGGTAGACCCTCCAACACATAACAAGATAATAGTTCCCTATGTATTGCCCCTACCCGAAGGTCAATGTTATGAACCTCATGAACAAAGCTACCTTGGCCGAGAGGCCTGGCGTCAATGGAGAATATAGGGATCGGTTTGACCATACACTCAGATCATACCTTGAGCCTGAGCAAACTGAGCGTCAACCAGATTACCCCGGACCCCAATAACAGAAGAACAGAAATCTCTCCACCTCGTACCAACCACCCCTCCACTGGACAAGGAAACTGAGAAGAACTAGCGGACGAAATACATACTCCCAGGTTGTCGTCCACCACACAACCTGGGATTAAACAGTTTTCCGCGACTTTTGCTCAACAAGGCACGGGATGGACATCCCCAACAAAATGTCCCTCTTTCCAGCAGAAGAAACACCTTCTAGTCCTGCGGCGTACCGCCAATCCCCTCCTACGAAATGATGTCCCTCCCAACTGCTAGGCTCCTCCGAACAGACAAAGGGGAACCTCAACATAAGGACTTTTAGTAGTAGGTGGAGTAACAACAGGGGGCGGAGTTACCTCGCACCTCTCCCGGAGCGTCTATCAGTACGGATAGCTAGGGCCATAGCAGCCTCCATTGTTGGAGGAGAATCATACTGAGCCAAAACGTCCTTTAATTTGTCAGAAAGCCCATGACAAAACTGGCATTCTAAGAGCTGGGTCATTCCACTGAGTATCTGTGGCCCATCTACGGAACTCAGAAGCAAATTCCTCCGCCGGACGATCTCCCTGCTGTATCTTACGTAATTTTGTCTCAGCAAGAGAGACCCATCTGGGTCATCATATACCAAACCCAGGGCAGTAAAAAATCGATCTACTGACTGTAGAGCCGGGATCCCGGAGGAAGGGAGAAGGCCCAGGATTGAGGGTCCCTTGTAGGAGCGAGATAACAATTCCCACTCTCTGCTCTTCACTCCCTGATGATCGAGGCCGAAGCCGAAAATACAATTTACATGCTTCCTAAGGCTAAGTTCACACGTTGCGGAATTGCCGCGGAAATTTCCGCGGCAATCCCGCACTTCTCCAGCAGAAATACCACGTTTTTGTATGCTGATTCCCGCCAGAATAATAGCGTTTTGCAAGCGTAATTAGCTTGCAGAATGCTAGCGTTTTCCTAGCGATCTGTAGCATCGCTTGGAAAACTGATTGACAGGTTGGTCACACGAGTCAAACATAGTGTTTGACAAGTGTGACCAACTTTTTACTATTGATGCCGCCTATGTCGCATCAATAGTAAAAAGATCTAATGTAAAATAATAAAAAAAATAATAAATAATGATATTCTCACCTTCCGGCGGCCCCCGCAGCCTTCCCCGCCTTCAGCGACGCTCCCGGCAACTCCGGTCCCAAAGGATGCTTTGCGACAAATCACACCGATGACGTACATCTCGCGAGACCGCTATGCCATCTGGGTGATTCTCGCAAAGGACTCTGGGACCGGAAGTTGCCGGGGAGCGTCGCTGAAGCGGGAAGGCTGCTGGGGCCGCGGGAAGGCTGCGGGGGCCGCCGGAAGGTGAGAATATCATTATTTTTTATTTTAATTATTGTTTTACCAGGGATATGGTACCCAGGCCTGGAGGAGAGTCTCCTCTCCTCCAGACCCTGGGTACCAACCGCACATGAACCGCTTCTTCCGCAAAATTAATGAACATGTTGCTATTTTTTCCGCAAAGCGTTTTTTTTCGCGGAAAAAAACGCAACATGTGGCCAAAACATGCGGAATCAATTAACATGTTAAAGGATGCTTAATGCTTGCTTTTTATCGCGTTTTTAAACCGCGGAAAACCGCGGAAAAACCGCGAAAAAAACGCAATTATTCCTGATCGTGTGCACTTAGCCTTAAGGTAAAAAATTTGTCTCGCCCACCAGTGAACCTTCCGGGAGAGCTACTTTAGGTTCAAATCTGGTTTGCTCCGAGGGAGACAAAACTTTGGACTTAATGTCCGTCAGCTCCATGATAATCCCTGCAACTGCAGAGCCAGCTGGGCTACTGGATCCATGGCAATGGGAATAATTTTATGGGCCAGTGAAAATGTCACGCGGTCTTATGATATGTTACGATGTCAGTAAACTATTCTTAAAAGAACGTACTCTATACAACATATAGATTAGCAAACATCAGCATGTAAATATAGAATAGATTTACCTGACACGATATCCGTTGAACTCAGGGTTAATCTTGAGGACTTGATACACTGTCACAGGAAAGAGGAGAACGGGGTCTAACCTGACCCTAAACTGGGTCCTAACAATCCCTCACCTTGGAGGTACTGATAATGGTTCAGAGGTCCAAGTCTCCAGCCTAACCCTGTCTCCTATCAGTCCCTGAACCCTGTAATCAGTCCTAAGAAGGATTCTGATTACCACCAAAGGGATATGGCTGATCTCTGCTAAATACACAGATTAGACATATAAGACAGACTGGAGAAAACACAGACTTGCATACACACTCAAACACAGAGGAACATAAATGATCTGGGATATTAAACTCTAAGCAAGGTGACTTAAAACAACTAAGGAGCTCTTTAACTAAGTCTATACAGATACAATCCTATCTGTGGTCTGCATGAAGAATTTCACTGGCAACTCCCAAAACAGAAAACCCAGAGTTTTAAAAGGAAACCAATCAACAAAATAATTAATTGCAGACGGGAGAAACTGCACCCAGTCCCAGAACTGAGCACAGACAGAATTAACTCCCTAACTGCCAAACCAAAAAACAGCAACTCAGCTGTGAGAAGTCAGAATGTGCAACCGCGACGATCTTCGTGGCGATGCACACATGACAGTATGTGAGTGAGAAAAAGAACAAAAGAAAAAAGGTTAAAAATCGAACCACTGATTAAATAAAAAGCTGACGTTCCGGAGACATGAATTCCCTACTTTACTACGCATGCGCCACATGAATGTGACGATGCACCCCATGTGCGGAAATGACGTAATTGGCGTCCGGAAATGAAATTCCAGCAAACGTTATACCCGGAACTATAAAAGTAAGAACTTAAGCAATTCGTCTTCCCTGTTTTTTCAACCCAGATCACTTTACCTCCCTGATGATTCCTGATAGATGAAACGCGTTGGGAGAGCCAGAGGGGTAAGACCGACTGACCTAAATGGCTAATGAAAGTCTCCCCCAGGCTGAATCAGCATCTATGCCTACAATACAACGATGCAGATGAGTATCATATGAACAAAAATACCCCCAGTGAGACCGTTTGAATACAGAGTATACATAACTCTGGGGCTCCTAGGCTGGGTTTATGATGATCTGTATCGGAGCGTACATTTTTGACAGACACCATATATATGACTCCAATTTATACAGGAGCAAATGTTAGAACCACTGATAATTTGTACATATATGTTTGAACCCATGCTCACATATACAAAATACTCAGCGCATTGAGGTTATTGTAAAGGGGGTTTTCAATCTTTACACTATATAAGTTTCCTTTTATTTCAAATCGGACTTGTGTGTATATATATTATAAGATTGACATAGAAGATATAACCTTCCCCCCAGTCACATTGAAGCTGAATCCACCAATATATGCTCCATCTATAAAGCAGCCAATATGTTCTGCAATAAGTAATAGGATGGTAAATCTGAAGAAAGTGAATAGGAGCATAAAGGCAGTAAGCGATCTCATTGCTTAGATCTAATTCAGCTTTTTATTTAATCAGTGGTTCGATTTTTAACCTTTTTCTTTTGTTCTTTTTCTCACTCACATACACCCCCCTTTGTTTTTTTTCGTTTGGCACTTATTGGCACTTTGGGTTTTCTTTTATAACCTCACCCACTGATCTCAATTGTGCAACCCCTTCCAGCATTGCGTTTAGTGTTTTTCCCTTTATATGCTTTTTCTTGGAAAGTCTCATTTTACACATTTTTCTTCTCAGAAATAATTTGTTATCCAAATTAATTTACCCATGGATCATTGCATGGCGTATAAGCCTCCTAACACTGAAATGCCAGGCATGTCACTCTCCACAAGGAGAAATATTACCCCTTAAATCTCACATTCAAGTCTTTTGTGACCCCGATTGTCATCCTTCAGTAGTAAGCTTATAATGGCTCGTGCCTGTCCCATTCCTGACTATTAATTTGTAGTTTTTCCTGCATAATAACCCCCACAAGACATTTCTGGACAATAAAATTTCCTCTGTAAATGTCCATAACTGGTAATTATCATTCAGTTTGGCCATTTGAAGTTTAATCTCTAAGCTTCTGGCCATTTTCCTTCAAACCTTTAACTTATTAATGAAAAATGATATATAGGTACGTCAGTGCAGGGTAACTGTGTGTGGAGGTGACTCAGGAGCTGTTACATAGCCGTCATCTGTATTTATCAGTAGCAACCAGAGCTGAGATCTGATCCCTGCTGTTAACCATTTATATGACACTGTCAATGTCTGGTATCAGCATTTGCATAGCACGATTTCCAGTACTGGCACTCACCAGCTCCCATACCCCCTTTGCAACATGATTTATTGGCATTGATGGGTTACTATCGCAGCCGGAGGCCTGCTGAATGTCCCTATCACTGCCATCTTGCTACTCCTATGAAGCTCACCTGCGACTGCGATTTTCACTATATACTGCAATACCTTAGGCCTCTTTCACATTTCCGGCGGGCGCATGGCGGCGCCCCCGGCATTTTGCCGCAGCGCCGCATCTGCAAATCTGATGCGCCGCATGCGGCTTTTTTCGCATTGACATGCATTAGCGCCGGATGGCGCCGCATGTCAATGCGTTGCATGCGGTTTTTGTCCGGATGCGGCGCAAATGTACATTGCGGCGTCCGGAAAAAACGCTGCATGTAACGTTTTTTGTTTTTTGCCGGATGGTTTCTTATCTCTCCAAGCATCAGAAACCATCCGGCAAAAAACCGCATTTTGGCCGCCGGAAGTGTGAAAGGTTTTTCACATGCGGCGCTGCGGCAAAATGCCGGGGGCGCCGCCAGGCTGGATGTGTGAAACTAGCCTTAGTATTGCTGTTTATACTAGTAAGTAATAGTATACAGTATAATATAAGCAATAGAATAATGAGATGTTCATGTAATTTAATAGTATTAAAAACATAAAGGAAAAAAGGAATATAAAAAAAAATAAAAAATGTGAAAATATTTAACAAATATTAAAATTTGAATCACTCTCTTCTCCCCAATTACAAATAAAGAAATTATATATATAAAAAAAATTAAACATATTTGGTCTTGGTGAGTCTGTTATTGTCTGGTCTATTAACCCCTTAACGACCGCCGATACGCCTTTTAACGGCGGTAGTTAAGGGTACTTAAACCACAGCGCCGTTAATTAACGGCACTGTGGAAAAAGTGTATAGCGCCCCCACCAGTCGCATTTTTCTCCGGGGTCTCGGCTACCACCCCAGAGAACATGAACTGACCCCGATGTTGCGATCGCCGTTATTAACCCTATAACGACGATTGCAGCAAAAAAAAAAAAAAAAATCTGATGTGCCATTTAATTTCTCTCTCCTCTGATGTGATCGGACATCAGAGGAGAGAGAAAAAGGGTTCCCGATCCCCCTTGTGGCCCCCGGTGGTCCTAGGACCCTCCTGCCTCCTCCCGTGGGCGCCAAGTCTTCTTTAGTGGCTTTGCTGAATAGTTTAGTGTAGGAACTCGTAAGCGTGGGGACCTTTGGCGCAGGTTACGAGCAAACGTATTTTGGCCAAAATATCAACTAATACCTCACAAATTTTTTGTGTTTTTTTGCACTGTATTTTTCAGGGTGCAGCCAAGCCCAAACACATCTGGTCTCGCATGAGGGGTGTTCACACTGTTATGCATTGAGAGTGTGCTGGCCAGCCCGCCTAGTCGAATAGTAAGGGCGTGACTAATAGGCTGTGAACCAGACACTAGGCATTAACCATGTGTGAACGGTACACTATGTGGGCCTTTATTGTGCAATTGTATACTAGGCAGTCACCCCCTCCTTGAATGGGTATGTGGAGAGTGGCTGTTGATCTGGTATTTTGCACCTGTGTTGCTAACATCTTGCTTTATGGGCTGGCTGCACCCTGTAGTGCATTTGTTCCAAGACCTGGGTAGGTGAGTTTTGCTGCCTTTTTTTTGCTGTTTAAAGTAAATTTTTTGCAAAAAAAAGTAAAATGTTAATTTTTTTCCTTCCACATTGCTTCAGTTCCTGTGAATCACGTAAAGGGTTAATAAACTTCTTGAATGTGGTTTTGAGCACCTTGAGGGGTACAGTTTTTAGAATGGTGTCACTTTTGGGTATTTTCTATCATATAGACCCCTCAAAGTGACTTCAAATGTGATGTGGTCCCTAAAAAAAAATGGTGTTGTAAAAATGAGAAATCGCTGGTCAACTTTTAACCCTTATAACTTCATAACAAAAAAAAATTTTGTTCCCAAAATTGTGCTGATGTAAAGTAGATATGTGGGAAATGTTATTTATTAAGACATTTATGTGACATATCTCTCTGATTTAAGGGCATAAAAATTTAAAGTTTGAAAATTGCTAAATTTCATTTAGCGGCAAATTGGCTCTGTCACTAAGGGGTTAAAATGTTAACGTAAATTAACTAATGTGAAAGTCGCCATAAAGAGAAAAAATCAAAAAGCCAGAACTGTTATTTTTTGGTTACCACCTCTCCCTAAAATAAAGCAATAAAATACAAACATAACAGTCTTACAGTGGGTTCGGAAAGTATTCAGACCCCTTTAAATTTTTCACTCTTTCTTTCATTGCAGTCATTTGGTAAATGCAAAAAAGTTCTTTTTTTTCTCATTAATGTACACTCTGCACCCCATCTTTACTGAAAAAAACAGAAATGTAGAAATTTTTGCAAATGTATTAAAAAAGAAAAACTGAAATATTACATGGTCATAAGTATTCAGACTCTTTGCTTAGTATTGAGTAGAAACACCCTTTTGAGCTAGTACAGCCATGAGTCTTCTTGGGATTTGGGGATCCTCTGCCATTCTTCCTTGCAGATCCTCTCCAGTTCCGTCAGGTTGGAGGGTGAACGTTGGTGGACAGCCATTTTCAGGTCTCTCCAGAGATGCTCAGTTGGGTTTAGGTCAAGGCTTTGGCTGGGCCAGTCAAGAATGGTCACAGAGTTGTTCTGAAGCCACTCCTTTGTTATATTAGCTGTGTGCTTGGGGTCATTGTCTTGTTTGGAAGGTGAACCTTTGGCCAAGTCTGAGGTCCAGAGCACTCTGGAAGAGGTTATCATCCAAGATATCTTTGTACTTGGCCGCATTCATGTTTACTTCAATTGCAACCAGTCATCCTGTCCCTGCAGCTGAAAAGCACCTCCATAGCATGATGCTGCCACCACCACGTTTCACTGTTGGGATTGTATTGGGCAGGTGATGAGCAATGCCTGGTTTTCTCCACACATACCGCTTAGAATTATCACCAAAAAGTTCTATCTTCATCTCATGAGACAAGAGAATCTTATTTCTCATAGTCTGGGAGTCCTCCATGTGTTTATTAGCAAATTCTATGCGGGCTTTCATATGTCTCGCACTCAGGAGAGGCTTCCGTCAACCACTCTGCCATAAAGGCCCAACTGGTGGAAGGCTGCAGTGATAGTTGACTTTGTGGAACTTTCTCCCATCTCCCTACTGCATCTGTGGAGCTCGGCCACAGTGATCTTGGGGTTCTTCTTTACCTCTCTCACCAAGGCTCTTCTCCCACGATTGCTCAGATTGGCAGAACAGCCAGGTCTAGGAAGACTTCTGGTGGTCCCAAACTTCTTCCATTTAAGGATTATAGAGGCCACTGTGCTCTTAGGAACATTGAGTACTGCAGAAATTCTTTTGTAACCTTGGCTAGATGTGTGCCTTGCCACAATTCTGTCTCTGAGCTCCTTGGCCAGTTCCTTTGACCTCATGATTCTCATTTGGTCTGACATGCACTGTGAGCTGTGAGGTCTTATATAGACAGGTGTGTGCCTTTACAAATCAAGTCCTTCCTATCAGTGTAATTAAACACAGCTGGACTCCAATGAAGGAGTAGAACCATCTCAAGAAGAATCACAAGGAAATGGACAGCATGCGACTTCAATATGAGTGTTTTTTAACAAAGGGTCTGAATACTTATGACATTGTAATATTTCATTTTTTCCTTTTTAATAAATTTGCTAAATTTATACATTTCTGATTTTTATCAGTCAAGATGGGACACAGAGTGTACATTTATGAGAAAAAAA
Organism: Oophaga sylvatica; assembly: GCA_033576555.1. Taxonomy (NCBI): domain Eukaryota; kingdom Metazoa; phylum Chordata; class Amphibia; order Anura; family Dendrobatidae; genus Oophaga; species Oophaga sylvatica. Next base: position 342,377,129 of record JARQOD010000001.1, read on the forward strand.
ATGAACTTTTTTGCATTTACCAAATGGCTGCAATGAAACAAAGAGTGAAAAATTTAAAGGGGTCTGAATACTTTCCAAATCCACTGAAGGTGCCTAAATTCGGTATCATTAAAACTATCAGCTCACAACACAAAAAGTAAGCCCACAAACATTTCAATCGATGGAAAAATAAAAATGTTATTGGTGTTGGAAAATGTCATCGCAAATCAAAATCAAAGTTTTGGTATTGTATTCATATTGACCTGTAGAACCATGATCTAGCAATGTTTCTTCACTTAGTTGAGTGGATCTTTTTGTATTCTGGCTTAGAACAGTTGTGAAATATGGCTCAGCACTATATGGAACTGTGTACTAACATTGCCTCTGCAAAACACACCTAATTATCTCAAGCAGTTTCTGAAGGAAGGTAGTTTCACAAATGAAGTCTTGAGGCATACCTGTTGGAAGTCATTCCATGAGACTACCTAATTAGGCTGCTTGAGAGAATGTCAAGGTTGTATAATGCTGTTATGAGAGTAAAAAGAGGCTATTTGGAGGAATCTAAGGTTTAATGTATTCCAGTTTGATTCAGACATGTTTCTTTTCTCCTTCTTTCCTTATGTATTCCTCTGTGGTTTTTCTGGCTTAAAGATTATCTGTCACCCCTTGGATGTACCTAAGCTGTTAATATGGGCATACAGGTGCTAGAATACCTAAAATAGTCATACCAGCACCTGTGCAGAAGAAACAAAAGCCAATGCCCATAGAAAGGCGAAACAGTAACGTTGGATGTCACAATTGCAGTGCGCAGGCGCCGGACAAGCACTAGACGTCACAGGGACCTGTAACACTGACTGGAGGCGACAGGCACACAAATCCAAGATCGGTTGCAGATTTTCCTTCAAGGCATCACACGCCCCGGCATGGGCGTACCCAGGATCAAAACTAGGGGGGGGGGCAAGCCATGGTCGTTCAGGTTGTAAAATTTTAGAACGAAAAAGGTGAATGAAACGAAAATTGACCAGCCCCTGTATACGTCACCAGCCCAGTACCTGTATATACTTAAGGCCCGGCCCAGCACCTTTATATACATCACCAGCACCTGTATATTTGTATATACATCACCAGCACCTGTATATACATCACCAGCCCAGCACCGCACCTGTATATACATCATCAGCCCAGCACCTGTATATACATCACCAGCCCCAGCACCTGTATATACGTCACCAGCCCCAGTCCAGCACCTGTATATACATCACCAGCCCAGCACCTGTATATACATCACCAGCCCAGCACCTGTATATATATCACCAGCCCCGCACCTGTATATACATCACCAGCCAGCACCTGTATATACATCACCAGCCCAGCACCTGTATATATATCACCAGCCCAGCACCTGTATATACATCACTAGCCCAGCACCTGTATATCTGTATATACATCACCAGCCCAGCACCTGTATACGTCACCAGCCCAGCACCTGTATACGTCACCAGCCTCCAGCCCAGCACCTGTATATACATCAGCCCCAGCCTAGCACCTGTATATACATCACCAGCCGCAGCCTCCAGCCCAGCACCTGTATATACATCAGCCCCAGCCTCCAGCCCCTGTATATACATCACCAGCCCCAGCCTCCAGCCCAGCACCTGTATATACATCACCAGCCTCCAGCCCAGCACCTGTATACATCACGAGCCCAGCACCTGTATATACATCACCAGCCCAGCACCGCACCTGTATACACATCACCAGCCCAGCACCTGTATATACATCACCAGCCCCAGCACCTGTACATACGTCACCAGCCCCGCACCTGTATATACATCACCAGCCCAGCACCTGTATATTTATCACCAGCCCAGCACCTGTATATACATCACCAGCCCAGCACCTGTATATCTGTATATACATCACCAGCCCATCACCTGTATACGTCACCAGCCCAGCACCTGTATACGTCACCAGCCTCCAGCCCAGCACCTGTATATACATCAGCCCCAGCCTAGCACCTGTATATACATCACCAGCCGCAGCCTCCAGCCCAGCACCTGTATATACATCACCAGCCGCAGCCTCCAGCCCAGCACCTGTATATACATCACCAGCCCCAGCCTTCAGCCCAGCACCTGTATATACATCAGCCCCAGCCTCCAGCCCCTGTATATACATCACCAGCCCCAGCCTCCAGCCCAGCACCTGTATATACATCACCAGCCTCCAGCCCAGCACCTGTATACATCACCAGCCCAGCACCGCACCTGTATATACATCACCAGCCCAGCACCTGTATATACATCACCAGCCCCAGCACCTGTATATATATCACCAGCCCCAGTCCAGCACCTGTATATACATCACCAGCCCAGCACCTGTATATACATCACCAGCCCAGCACCTGTATATACATCACCAGCCCAGCACCTGTATATATATCACCAGCCCAGCACCTGTATATACATCACCAGCCCAGCACCTGTATATATATCACCAGCCCAGCACCTGTATATATATCACCAGCCCAGCACCTGTATATACATCACCAGCCCAGCACCTGTATATACATCACCAGCCCAGCACCTGTATATATATCACCAGCCCAGCACCTGTATATATATCACCAGCCCAGCACCTGTATATACATCACCAGCCCAGCACCTGTATATCTGTATATACATCACCAGCCCAGCACCTGTATACGTCACCAGCCTCCAGCCCAGCACCTGTATATACATCAGCCCAGCCTAGCACCTGTATATACATCACCAGCCGCAGCCTCCAGCCCAGCACCTGTATATACATCACCAGCCGCAGCCTCCAGCCCAGCACCTGTATATACATCACCAGCCCCAGCCTCCAGCCCAGCACCTGTATATACATCAGCCCCAGCCTCCAGCCCCTGTATATACATCACCAGCCCCAGCCTCCAGCCCAGCACCTGTATATACATCACCAGCCTCCAGCCCAGCACCTGTATATACATCAGCCCCAGCCTCCAGCCCAGCACCTGTATATACATCAGCCCCACTGTATTACAGGTGCTGGCCGCTAGGCTGATGTATTTTACTTTAAACATCTTTTTGGAACAATTATTATTATTATTATGCACTCAGTTTTGCAGTCTGGGTGACTCACTTACCCAGTCCAAGAGAGACCGGCGTCACTGATGTGATGATACCCGCCATCCGACTTAACGCCACGCGATTGCAGCAGGTAGGCCTCATTCATCAGGCACGCGTGGGTAGGGAGTGTGTCCTGCCTAGACTCCCTGATGCCTGATACGTTGAGGCTGCAGCTCTCACAACCAACTGCTGCATGCCTGCAGCCAGGGGCGGGAGAGCAGAGCGCGCTCTCTCCGCCCACAAAGAATGTCCTGACATATAACATCAGGACATTCTTAACCCCTATGTGCATCGTGAGCACCTTTTAAAGGGCCGGCAGAAGAAAAAGGGGTCACTTGGCCTCATCATGATAGGTGCGCACGGCGCGCCCCTGCTTCTAGGGGGGGCAGCTGCCCGCCCCTGCCCCATGGTGGGTACACCCATGCGCCCCGGAGCCTGGAAGACTGGATTAACATAAAGGATTAAAAGAGGATTTCTGAAGAACAAGACTGCAGATATGAGGCATACAGTATTCTAGTACCTGTATGCCCATGTTAACAGCTTAGGTATGTCTAAGGGGGTGAAAGATTCCCTTTAAGTCTCAATCTACAATGTGAACAGGGAAAACCATTGCATTAACAGAGGTGTTCAAAATTTTGACTGTAACTGTAAATACTGAGTTTCTTACTTCTTTATAGTTGCATTCAAGTTACGGTTTGCTCTTTTTATGTCACTGTGGCCTATGACCTGTTGGTAATTTTCAACCTTAATTGGGTTGTCCAGTGAAAGCAAGTTGTTACTCATATCCAGAATAGGTGATAAATTACTGACCGGTGGGGGTTGAACCGCTGGACCAATCAGAAGAATGGGGCGTTTTTATCCCAGTTATGAAGTGTAGTGGCAGGTCAGATGCCTGGCCGCTGCTCCACTTCATTCATTCACTATGGGGTAGTCCTTAGGTACTGAATAGAGCGGCGGTCGAGCATGTGTACTGTCGCTCCATTCTAATGGGGATGAAAGTGCCGCTTTCTGCGAATCGGTGCAAGTCCCAACAGTTGGACCCTTACAGATCAATAAGTTATCACCTATCGAAAGGATAGTTGATAACTTGTTTTCACCGGACAACCATTTTAAGCACAATCATCAGCGTTCAGATATTGTGGGAGAATAAACTGTTTTGCTTGGGTCATACAGCAAGTGTGACCTGCATCATAATCAACATGGAGTATTACAATAAAAGAACACAAACCAGAGAGGTTGAAATGTTCATTGTGTTTGGCTGATACCAGAACTTCTCTTTAGTTGGGTATTTATATTTGATGTTATCCAACATTGTATAATTTTTGGCTCAACTTTGATCTATTGTGTATACTATATCAAGCCAAGTTGTAGGCACAGAATGCCATTATGAATACTATACAGCATTTATTTACATTGTTTGACATCTTACTGCCCTCTAGTGACAGTATTTCATATTATTTGATTTTCATTCATATTCTTTGTATTAATCATTTTCCTAGAGAATTGTGTATACTTCATAAGATCTGTTTCTGAGCTTCTAATGTTATTACTCACTTTACACTCATTTCAGTATATTGATTGAAATTTTATTGCCCTTTAATGGTAGTGCTTTGCATTACTTTACATGGCTACCTTTTTTTATATCAGTTTATATTCATATGAAATAATTTTCTCTATTTTTATAATCTTCTTCTCAAACTTTTTCTCACAATTGATTTTCAAAGAATTTTCCAGGCATACAGATTACTTACACTTTGTCAAATCAATGAGAATGACTTTTCCTAATTTACCTGCTGTTAAAATTCATTTTTGATCCTGAGCTGTCACGTGTGGTCACTTGACCTTTTGCTTTTTGCTTCCTGCTACAGGCGGTTCCAAGTACAGAGATTTCCTGTCTGTGCTTTGAATAGAACTCAGCCTATAAGTAAAGCACAGACCTGAATGCAGGAGACAGGATTCAGCCAGCAGCTCTGCAGTGTGTTCTGAAGGGTGATGTCATGGAGTTGTGGCCTGTGATCCCATGGGAGAAAGGGAGAGCAGAACCCATAGATGCCAAACTCAAATACACAGAGGACCAAAGTTTAAAACTATTTAAACGTATTTTCCGGCGTATAAGACGACTGGGCGAATAAGACGACCCCCCAACTTTTCCAGTCAAAATATGAAATCTTCTTAAAAGTGGGGGGGTCTTCTTATACGCCGGGTGTCATCTTATATGCCGGGAGTGGTCCCGATGACGAAGGGAGGGGGCGTCTCAGAGGGAAGGTGTTGTTACCTCATAGTATGAGCGCTGCTTTCTGCAGGTCTAGGCGCTGGGGGCGGCGGCGGCAACTCCTCTTTCAGCAGCCTGGGGGGGGCTCTTTGCTGGGGGACGGCAGCGGTGGCTCTTAGTGCAGAGTTGGGGCTTTGCAGGCATTTCCTCAATCCCCAGAGGCCCCAGCAGCTCCATTGCTGCGATGCGGTGGCCTCCAGGAAAATGGCCGCTGAGGGCGGCACATGCTCAGTTTCAAATCTTGTCTCCCGAGATCTTGAGACGAGATCTGAAGCTGAGCATGCAGCGGCCATTTTCCCAGAGGCCACCGCATCGCAGCAATGGAGCTGCTGGGGCCTCCGGGGATTGAGGAAATGCCTGCAGAGCCCCGACTCAGCACTGAGCCACCGCTGCCGTCCCCCAGCAAAGAGCCCCCCCAGGCTGCTGAAAGAGGAGTCGCCGACGCTGCCCCCCCAGTTCCTAGACCCGCAGAAAGCAGCGCTCATACGATGAGGTGACAACAACTTCCCTCTGAGATGCCCCCTCCCTTCGTCATCGGGACCACTCCCCCCACCGTCCGTACCCGGCGTATAAGACGACCCCTGACTTTTAAGAAGAATTTCAGGGGTTAAAAAGTCGTCTTATACGCCCGAAAATACAGTAGTACAAAGTCTCAGGCCAACCTTGATATTTAATAAAAATTATTTCTACAATTGAGGCGTTTTTCCTTATCATCAATATAATGATGAACCTTTTCATATGGAAGCAAACTTAAAGGGATTGTTATTACTTATTTTTTTATGCTTTGCTTACATAATACTATCTTATTCCACAGCGCTTTACATACATTATCATCGCTGTCCCCAATTGGGCTCACAATCTACATTCCCTTTTTGGAATGTGGGAGGAAACCAGAGAACCCAGAGGAAACCCACGCAAAAACGGGGAGAACATACAAACTCCTTGCAGATGTTGTCCTTGTTGGGATTTGAACCCAGGACCCAGTTCTGCAAGGCTACAGTGTTAATCACTGAGCCACTGTGCTGCCCTCTCACGAACAAAGAACATTTTAATTAATAGATCTTAGAATAAAATAAACACATAATCACAAATGGGGCATAGTGGAATAATATAATATGTTATTTAAGAGCAGTAAAAAGCATATTGCCACTGGCCTAATTTAAATATGAGTAAAAAACATAACTTAATAAATAATACAGACAGTAAAGAATGGTGCCAACAAAAGTGCCCAGAAATACAGTATGTTTCCACCACATTGAATTCCTCCACAGTACCCTCCACACACACAGTATGATGAACCTACTGTTCCCCATCAAGTATGGTGACCCCAAATGTGATCCCATCATAATACAAAGTGCCTCACATAGTCTTCCATACAGTATAATGGGCCCCACATAGTCTACCATACAGAATAATGAGCTCCATATAGTCCTCCATCCAGAATAACAGGCTCCACATAATCCTCCATACAGTATAATGGGCCTACGATTAAAAAAAACAACTAAATACTCAGCTCTCCCCATCCCCTTACTCCGGTCTCGGCAGCGAGCACTCTAAAGTTCTTCACTGCTTGGCACAGCAAGTGCGAAATAGTGACATCATTGCGCCATCTGCACTGAGACGTCAGACGTAGAGGGAGAATGATGGCAGCGGAAGCATCAGATGACTCTCCCTCCTCTTGCATTGCTTTCAACTATATTGTCATCCAGGATGTTGATACAGTTGAAAGTGAAATGCTGGATGGGCTTTGCAGGCTTCACAGGCCAAATATGATCACCAGAGTTTATTGTGTGTGCCCAAAGAGGCATGGCAGGCTCTACTGAGAAAAATAGTGAGCTGATCAGCTGATGACCAGAGGTGATGGTGTTGGGTGCTAGACTAATTTATAATAAATGAATAGAGATGGGTGTACCGAAACAGTAAAATTTGGCATCCATACTAAACACCTACTGTTCGGTCATGGACACAGGACACGGACTTCACCAGGAAGTCCGTATTACTGTTAGGGTTCGGCTGCCCAAACACCAGGTGTTTGTCGCGTTGTCATGTGCATGACAGCGTGTCAAACACCGCTTCTGATCGGTGGTGAAATCATCCCCGGTGGTCAGACAGCTGCGGTTCCCACGCTGTCAAAAGACAGCGTGAGCGCTCAGCTGTGATCGGAGGTATAAAACTTACCTCTGGTAACTGGTGTCAGCTAATGGGACTACTGATTCCATCATCCGACACCTGCAGCTGCTAATAACAGTGAGAGCAGGTGCGGTGGATGGGAGTATTCATCAGCCCCTCCAGCGCGGTAAATAAATAATTTAAGAAAAACGGCATAGGTTCCTGTCACGCAGTCTCTGTGTACAGGAGGTCAGGGGCCTAAGCTGACCCTAAGCTGGGGCCCTAACTAATCCCTCTACCTGGAGGTACTGTTAAAGGTACAGAGGTCCAGGCCGCCAGCGTAACCCCTATCTCCTGAGGATCCCTGAACCTCAGTAATCTAGTCCTGAGAAGGACCCTGATCACAACAACAGGGGACAGGATAATATAAGCCGACACACAGTACTAGACGAACGAGACAGTACAAGGTGAAAACCAAAAAACCACCTTGCATACAAAAACTCGCACCACAACAACAGAGGGAACACCAACGGGTAAGGAGTAGTGTTGAGCATTCCGATACTGCAAATATTGGGTATCGGCCGATATTAGCTGTATCGGAATTCCGATTCCGAGTTCCGATATTTTCGTCTTATCGGATACCGGAATCGGGATTGTCACTGTCACTGTCAGTGTCCGTCTGTCGGGTCTGTCAGGAGTCAGCGGCACTTACCTGGCAGAAGATCTCCGGCGGTCACATCCCGGACTGCTTCATGGCCGCCATCCTCTTCTCCCCAGCGGTCACATGCAGTTTCTCGCGATAACTGCAGTGACTGCTGGGTAATCCCGACCGTAAAGCAGTCAGTCCGATGACGTCACCGCCGGGGAAGCAGGTAATCAGCTGTGCTGCGTTGCAATGACAGGCTCTGCCTGTCATTGCGATGTAGCAGAGTTGGATCGTCGTGGGACAATCGTTACTATGGACTGCGTCGGACAGGTGGTATACTGTTGGTTTGTTTTTTTCTTTTTTTACAGGAGATCGATGGCGTCGCAGGAATGAGAGAGTAATAAAATAAATGAAAACTGTGTTGTCTCTTTTATTTCATTAAAAGACTTTTTTCTTGCTTTGTCTTTTTTTTACACATTTAATAACTTTGGGATTAATAATGGATCGTGTCTTATTGACACCTCTCCATTATTAACCGGGCTTATTGTCACCGTGCAATCAACGGTGACAATAACCCCTTATTACCCCGCTTTGCCACCGCTACAGGGCAAGTGGGAAGAGCCGGGGTAAAGTGCCACAATTGGCACATCTTTTGATGCGCCAAATGTGGGGCTGCTGTAGCCTGGTATTATCAGGCTGTTGAGGGCCAAAATCCATGGGCCTTGACAGTCTTTTAATACCAGGCCGCAGCAGTCTGCATTTTACTTGGCTGGTTAACAAAAATAGGGGGGATCCCCACGCCGTTTTTTTTTTTCGAGGGGATCCCCTATTTTTGTTAACCAGCCAAGCTAAGCAGACTGCTGTGGCCTGGTATTATCAGGCTTGCAAGGTCCATGGATATTGGATCCTTACCAGCCTGAAAAACCAGGCCTCAGCGGTCTGCTTCATCTGGCTGGTTAACAAAAATAGGGGGACCCCACGCTAATTTTTTTCGAGGGATCCCCTATTTTTGTTAATCAGCCAAGATATGCAGACTGCTGTGGCCTGGTATTATCAGGCTGGCAAGGTCCATGGATCTTGGCTCCTTAACAGCCTGAAAATCCAGGCCTCAGCGGTCTGCTTCATCTGGCTGGTTAACAAAAATAGGGGGGACCCCACGCCAATTTTTTTCGAGGGGATCCCCTATTTTTGTTAATCAGCCAAGATATGCAGACTGCTGTGGCCTGGTATTATCAGGCTGGCAAGGGTCCATGGATCTTGGCTCCTTAACAGCCTGAAAATCCAGGCCTCAGCGGTCTGCTTCATCTGGCTGGTTAACAAAAATAGGGGGGACCCCACGCCATTTTTTTTTCGAAGGGAACCCCTATTTTTGTTAATCAGTTTCCCTCTGACGTCACTGATTGTGTCCCTGGCTGACCTGAAGTGAAAGTGGAAAGCAATCAATTAAGCTTTCCACTTAAGGGCCCGTCTCACATAGCGATATCGCTACCGAGATCGCTGCTGAGTCACTAGTTTTGGACGCAGCAGCGAGCTCACCAGCGATATCGCTGTGTGTGACATTCAGCGACGATCAGCCCCCCTGCCGGGTATCGCTGATCGTCGCTGAAAATGTCAGGACCTTTGATCGCTGGTTTCCCGCCTGTCACACGCAGCGATGCGTGCCTGTCAGAGGGAAACCAGCGATCAAAAAAGGTCCTGACATTTCTGCGACGATCAGCGATACCCGGCAGGGGGGCTGATCGTCGCTGAATGTCACACACAGCGATATCGCTGGTGAGCTCGCTGCTGCGTCACAAAACTAGTGACTCAGCAGCGATCTCGGTAGCGATATCGCTATGTGAGACGGGCCCTAAGCGATGTTACCCGCAGTGTCGCTGTCCCAGATCGCTGCCTGAGCTGCCTGTTTGGCAGCTCAGCAGCGATCATGTAGCGATACACCAGCGATCCTGACAAGTGCATATCGTTGTCGGGATCGCTGGTGTATCGTTATGTGACACCCAGCCTTTACTCTCCTGTCAGGCAGGAGAGGAACTCATTCATTTGGGGTTTACTGTGAGGCTGCAGCATTAGCTGCGGTCCCTGCAGTAAACATTAACCCTTTCTGAAGGATTACACCGTGGGACCTGACTGTGCATGGGATAGGTAAGAATAATTTTGCTTTTTTATTTTATTTTTATTACAGGAAATGGTTTTTGCAGTAAAATAAAAGATGGTCAAAAACATGTGTCTTTATTTCATTAAAATGATTTTTAATTAAAGTGTGTGTGTTTTATTTTATTTCATGCAATAGGATTAATAATTGATAGTTGTCTAATTGACAGCTCTCAATTATTAACCTGGCTTAAGGTCACCTTTCAATAGCAAGGTGGCTTTAACCCCATATTAACCCATTCGCCACCGCTACAGGGCAATGGGAATAGACGGGCAAAGTGCCAGAAAGGGCGAATCTAATTATAGATTTGTCTTTCCTGGGGTGTCTGGGGGCAGATGTTAGTAGCCGGGGGGGGCAAAAATAATGGTCCCTCTCTGGGCTATTATTGTCTGCCCCCACTCACTGGCTTTGTCTGTCTGGTTGCGAAAATAGGGCGGGAGCCCACGCATTTTTTTTCAGCAATTTT
>JARQOD010000001.1:342387980-342430201 GCA_033576555.1 Oophaga sylvatica
CCAGATCAGTCGAGGTCTGATGCCCAGGATCCAGCACCCTCACTAATCATCTGATTTCAGCTCCTGTGCCAGCCAGATATACGCAATGAATGGAGGTGGAACAGCACAGCTCCATCCACTCTATCGTCGTCTTTGCAAATTTTATAGGAGCTAAGCTACAGATTTCAGCAAAGACTACAGTGAACTGAGCTGATCTGTTCCACCACTGTTCACTGTTTGCATCCCACTGATCCCAGAGCTGAAAACAGCCAATTTATGGGGGTGCTGGTGTCGGACACCCATCAATTTGATATAAAAGGTGGTTCCTAAGGTAAGTTCTGAAAATCACAAGGCCAAACAACCCCTTTAAGTGCATTAAAGGGATTGTCTGGTGAAAGCAAGATATCATTTGTCCAAAGGTTAGGTGATAACTTATTGATCGGTGATGGTCAGACCGCTGAGACTCACATTGATTGGCAGAATGGAGAATTTTTATCACTCTTATCGCCATTTGAGTGGGGCACCAGTGCACATGCCCAACCGCTGATCCATACATTCTCTACAAGGCTGCGGGAAAAAGCAGAGCATGGACTTTGGCAGCCCCATAAGGAATGAATGGGGTGGTGGTCAATTAATCATGCTCTATAATGGGGATAATAATTCCCCACCATCCACCAATAAGTTACCTTCTGTCCTGTGTTAAGGTGATAACTTGTTTTCAGCAGACAACCCCTTTAAAGCGAACCTGTCAGCAGGATTTTGCTCAGTAAACTAAACCACAAGATGGATTTTATCAACAAAGGTATCATTTTAATCAGTATAATGACGCCAACCTGACAGTGTCTTTAGTTTACTGTGCACAATCCTGCTGACAGTTTCACTTTATATTCAAATCTAGTCCTCAATAAATGCTTTCTTATTTGTTCTGCACAATTACGTTATATGGTATTATTTTAAAGTTTCATTTAGTATACATACTTAAGAATTGTTTACTTATAAATATATTGAAATAAATTTGCATTTTTATATTTTGATTTTCATGTTTTCTTAATTTTATATCACTATTTGAAAAAGGTTGATGGAAACATAATAACATGTCTTTTTTTTTCCTTTTTTGCATCTTCTACTGTAGAAGTGGAACAAAGAGGTAATTTAATCTATGTAATTGTGTAATATGTATCAATATCAATGTTTCATATACTGTATATGAACTTGTGAAACCTTAAGGGTATGTGCACACATTCAGTATTTGCAACTGAAAAATCAGCTGCGAATACTGATCTGTAGGCTGTAAAAATGCATCATAAAATGCGTGTTTATGACTTGTTTTTGACCCGTTTTGATGTGTTTTTCCCATTCATTTGAGTAGGGGGAAAACACTACAAAAAATGATAAAATAATTGGCATTCTGCAGATATGAAGCAAAAAAAATAAGCAACGTGTGCACGAGACTTCAGGGATCTAGTATCGGTAATTCCTTCAGTTTTGTAACAAATCTACACAGAAAAACCATGACAAAAACGCAGCAAATGCTTCCCACGGCTATGTTACCATGATGGGCATTTGGGGAGTTTTTCATGTTGCTGATTTTCGGCACCTATTAAGTAAATTAGGTTTCTTGCATTTTTTAATTGCGTTTTTATCTCGTTTTTGACGCTGCGGTTTTTGTCTTTTGCTGCAATGTCATGTTTTACATAAAGCTGTTTTGTTTTTGATACTTGCTGGTATTTGTCTTTGACAAAACTTTATTGATGTAGTCCTATGTGGAGGACATGCGTTTTTAGTTGCGTGTTTTACTCGCGGATTTTCCACATCAATTTTATGGAGGAAATCTGCAGATAAAACTCAGTGTACCCGTAAGGGAAATTGACATGTTGCGTATATGAAACACGCACTGCAGGTCAATTTTACACTGAGTAAAAAAGAAGCACAGTGGGCATGAGATTTCTATAAAGCTATATTCCCATGATTAATTTTTGACGTTGCAGATTTTCTGCACTTATGTAGTAAAATAGGTTATTTGCATTTTTTCAAAAATACGCAGCTTAAAAAATTCACTAAAGATTCATTGTGGTAACATAGGCTTAGACCACAATCACAAGTTCAGTATTTGGTCAGTATTTTACCTCAGTATTTGTAAGCCAAAACCAGGAGTGGGTGATAAATGCAGAAGTGGTGACGTGTTTCTATTATATTTTTCCTCTGATTGTTCCACTTCTGGTTTTGGCTTACAAATACTAATGTAAAAAACTCACCAAATACTCAACGTGTGCATGTGGCCTAAACCGCTGTGTTTTTGGTGCAGTAAAAATACACACCGTCAATAACTCACCAAAAACTCATTGTGGGAGAATAGGCTAAACAAACGGGCACACATTGAATATTTGGTCAGTATTTTACCTCAGTCTTTCTAAGCCAAAACCTGGAGTGGGTAAAAAAATGCAGTATATTTTATTTTTTTTTTGTAAAAAAAAAAAAAAAAAGCTTGTTAGTGTCTCCATTTCTGAGATTCATAACTTTTCTAATTTTGCATCAATTCAGCTGCATTAGGGCTTGTTTTTTTGTGTGATGAGCTAAAGTTTTCATTGGTAGCATTTTGAGGTACATACAGTGTTTTGATCTTAATTATATATTTTAGGAGGAGGTGCGGCCTCTGAAAAACAGCAATTCTGGCATTTTGATTCTGTTTTCCTGTATGATTTTCAATAGAGATTTAATTATGTTAATTTTGATATCATCATACTTTTTAGGCTAGGTTCACATTTGCGGTTGAGTCCGCAGCGTATCGTCCGCCAGAGCCAGTGTACCCGGGCAAGTGCCGGGGCCCTGAGCAGGCGGAGGGGCCCACTCACAGTCGGGGACACCGGCATGCTATGGGGGCCCGGTGCCTGTGCCTTGAGCAGAGCAGCGGCCAGTGAGGTGAGTATTTCATTTTTTATTTTTTTTATGTTTGGCGCAATATACAGTATGAAGACCATCATATGGGGCCCATCATACACTGGAGTATCATATATGGGGCCCATCATACACTGGAGCATCATATATGGGGCCCATCATACACTGGAGCATCATATATGGGGCCCATTATATTTGGAGCATTATATGGGGCCCATAATACACTGGAGCATCATATAAGGTCATTATATAGAAGCATTATATGGGACCCATCATGCACTGAAGCATCATATATGGGGCCCATCATATACTGGAGCATCATATGGGGCCATTATATATGGAACATCATATGGGGCCCATTATATATGGAGCATCATTTGGGGCCTATTAAATATGGAGCATCTTATAGGGTCCATTATATATGGAGCATTATATGGTGCCCATTATTTTGTATGGAGATCTATGTGGTGACCATAATACTGTATGGTGCAATATATGGAGCTCATTATTCTGCATGGAGCACTATGGGGTGCCCATAATACTGTATGGATGACTATACTGTTTGTCTTTTGAGCTATTGTAGAATTTACAATAGATATCACTCATGTAATGTATGAAGTAAGTGAAATGTTTGGCATTGTACTATACCTATATATCTGTGCATCATGAATTGTGGTATGTGTTAAAGGGGCCCATTGACACTCTTTCGCCCAGGGCCCATGAAAACCTGGAGCCGACCCTGTCATCCGCAACCGCATGTGGTTGCGGACGATAGGCAAATGCTATTTCCGGCGAATTTTGAATTTACACAAGCCACGCCCAATGGGCGTGTCTTATGTAATTTCTTGCGTACGCATGTCGTTGCGTATGCTTGCGTTACCATAGCCAGCATGCGGATGACTGCGGACATTTGACTCCGCAAATATGCAACACGATGCGTTTGCCACGCCCGTCGCATACCGCGAAAACGACGCAACCGTACGCAAATGTACCCGAACACATACAAACGCATGTCCCTGTGTACCCCATGTTAAAGATAGGTACGCAGGATGCATGCGGGTGTATGCGCATCAGACGCTGCGGACTCAACCGCAAATGTGAAACCAGCCTTAGGGTATGTGAATAACAATTTGTATTAGAAAATGGTGGTGATTAAAACTTATGTTTTATTTCTTATTAAGTTTTGAAAACTTTCATTTTACACTTTACTTTTTTTGTCTCTCAAAGGGATCTGAAGCTACTATGCACTGCAATGTTTCAGTATTATAGTATATAGTACAATTAACACTTTCCTATGATACTGCAGTATTTCAATATTGTAGTATGTAGTGAAATTAATGATCCATGGTAACCCATTAGCACCCCGTGATCACATGGTGGTGGTGGCAGATGTGCATCTAAATGAGCACTGCACTGGAATTGCGATACTTAAATGCCACTGTTAGAGTTTTACAGTGCCATTAAAGTGGTTACAGATCAACAAGGTGTTTCTTCAGAGTCTTCTCTAGGGGTGTGCACTTTCACCCCTCCCTCCCAGACACTGCCAATCACAGCTCGGCAGTGTCAGAGACTGATAGATCAGCTGCCGAGCTGTGATTGGCAGTGTCTGAGGAAGGAGCAAAAACATACACCTCTAGAGAAGTCTCTGAACAAACATTCAGTTGGTCTGCAATCAGAGATTTCACATGCTGCACTCCAAAAGCAACAAATGTGAATATTTATGCAATGGAGTGACGCAGCGTCAAAAGGGAAAGAGAGGAAGAATCAGGGGATCTCAGGAATTTAACTCAATTCTTCTTTAAGTATAAAAAACTGTTAAATAGAAGTAAAGATATAAAACGTTATTAAGACACAAGCATACTAATAAATAAGAAAATAATAAATGTGTAAAAATAAAAATAGAAAAAATACTCCTAGAATATAAAATATATATACAGTATATAAACACACACACTTTATCTCAAGAACCACCTATATGAGGAGCATCCATCATAACACAGGCAAATGTTACATGGTCGTCTTACCCCGCTTGTAATAATGCGAATTAGCTCAAATACATGAACATTTGAACGGTCACAATATTTTATCTTTATGATGATTCAACTGTAATGTCCCTTAACACCTTTGTGCACATGTAACACACATATTGATATCTTTATGCACATTAGAGTGAGAGGGTTCTACGGTATTATGATTGTATTTTGTTAAAGTAATTATATTAATATATAAAAAGTAGAAAGAAAGACATTTGCCCTTCTAATGGACTTTTTTCCTACATTTAAAGCAATTTTTTTTTTCCTGCACCAAAAAATACGATAGAATTTTATTAAATTCTAATATGTATTTTCGATTACATTCAGAGATTTACTTATATCATCATTCTGACATCTCCTGATTTTGAAGGGAAAAAAGCATGATGTGTCTTTCCTTAGCCGACCACTGCTTCTATGATCCTCAACATTACCTATTTCTTCGTTTTCTTGATATTGAGAAATATAGGCAGATACTTGTCCATTCTGCAATACCATCAGGGAGGCGTCTAATTTGCTTCAAATTGAGTCTCCAGCTGAACAATGACCAAAAACATACAGCCAGTGTCATTAAGAACTATCTTCAGCAAAACGAACAAAGAGTCCTGGATGTGATGATATGTCCCCTAAGTGCCATAATCTGAAAATCATTGAGTCAGTCTGGGATTTATGCAGAGACAGAAGGATTTGTGTAAGCTACATCCACAGAAGATTTGTTGTTAATTTTCCAAGAATATTGGAACAATTTCCTCATCTAGTTCCTTCAAAATATTAATTTTATTTAGATTTCTCTTTGGTTCATTCCTTTTCATTTTGTTAGTCGATAAAACTACTGACTTCTATTTTTGAAAGCATTCTACTTTGCAGCATTTTATCCACTATTGCCAAAAGGTTTTTGTAGTACTGTATATGTATTTATCGAGGAATTCTGTTAATGACAGGATTGATAGACATGTTATTAATATGCAAATGATAAAAAAATGGAAACAATGTTTTCAAAAACATCTTGATTTATTCATATTAAGTATGAATGTAACTCCCAGAAATACACACGCTTACACGCCTTGGCATGCGATTAGTGAGGTTATTAATGGTTATTTGAAGAATCTTACACTGAATGCACTGGGCATACAAAACATCAAGATCTGCTTCTGGCAGCTTCCTTTGCAATTGTTGACCAGTGCCATCCCAAATATGCTCGATAGGAGACAAGGTAGAGTGTATAGGTCACTGAGGCTGCTCACAGTGACATGACCAACATGTAGCCTGGTGTGGTTGTATTGAAAATCGGCTCCTGGGACACTTTGTAGAATACAAATGCTCACTGGCCCCCCACGACTAAATAAATGTAAATACAATGCCGAGCTGTTAGCGAACTTGGAATGAAGATAGAGGGAATTGGCTACCGAACATTATACCACCTCTCTCCATAACTATGGGAGTAGGACCAGTGTGATAATCCCTTGTGAAGGCGTTTTTTTAGTGTAGCCCATGTGATTTCCAGACCAATCCCTACAGTCATTGCATTCAAGACAAAAGCAGGACTCATGACTTAAGAAAATAGATTTCCATTCCAGCCTCCATTGCCGTCTTTCTCTGCCCTATGATAGTCTTTGAGTGCGGGGGCGTGAGGTCAATGGAACTCCTGTCTAGTCGCCCAATATTAAGCAAACACCTTCTAAGGGTTTGTGTAGACACTGTTTGATGCCTTACGCTTGGTATGTGACATCCAATTTCACTTACAGTAAAGAATCGATCACTACGCCCCATACTTCTAATCTGAAGATCTGTCCATTCTGAGTTTCTCCTCTTTGCACCTTTCCTGTTATTACAGTTTGTCATTGCTCTCCGAATTACTGGGACAAGCAACGTTAAACAGTGCTGACATCTTGACCTACGCGTGTAGAAATCTGTCGGAGTAATAAACCAGTTTATCTCAGTTCAAGGATTCTGTTTCTCTCTATTTGCAACAAGTGGTGATAACTGGCACATCAGTAAGAAGAATGCAGTGCACAATTATCTTACAAGATTTAAGGTTTCATGTGGCTAAAAAAATACTTTCATTCTGAATTGTATGACTTTCCCACATGTCTAAGATTGGAGTTATGCAAAATAATACTTGGCACTCAAGAGGATGGCATTGAACAAAAGGGTTTGTTTATTCGGTAACTTTTATAATTGACGTTTCTGTTCTAACACTTGGACCTTCATCAGAACTGATTACCACCAGAGAGGAGAGGACACTGCTGCTTGAGCGCTGCTGTGTGTTATGTAAGTCGCTAGGAAATGGCACTCTCATTGATTGGATTGATTGGATTTAGGTGGTTCAAATTTGCAGACTTCAGTGACCCCTGCTACTTAATCGATTTGTACAACCTTATGTCTTGTCCTAATTTTAAATGCTGAAGAGTGTATATACAGTGGGAAAAAAGTATTTATTCAGCCACTAATTGTGCAAGTTCTCCCACTTAAAAAGATGAGAGAGGTCTGTAATTGACATCATAGGTAGACCACAACTATGAGAGTCAAAATGAGAAAACAAATCCAGAAAATCACCTTGTCTGATTTGGCAAGATTTATTTTGCAAATTATGGTCCTGGTATTGAAGTAAAGCTCACTGGCCTGTGATTTCCTGGATTCATTTTCTTTCCTTTTTTGAAGATAGGGACAACATTTGCCCTTCTCCAATCTTCTGGGACTCCTTAGTGGTTCTGTAATTTCCTCTGCTATCTCTCAGTACCCTAGGATGTAATTCATCTAGACCAGGAGATTTAAATTAATTTCAATTAGCTAAGTGTTCCTTCACCTTCTCTCTGTTTATAGATAGAGTGGATTCTTTTATTCCTTCGATAGCACAGTCAAAATCAGTTGATGTTACATTCTCTTTAGAGAACACAGATGCAAAATAGAAACTTAAAAGTTTGGCCTGCTCACCATCATTTTTTACCACTTCACCCTTTTCATCCTGTAAAAATCCTGTAGCATCTTTGACTTTTCTTTTGCTTTTGACATACCCCAATATCCATTTTTATTGCTTTTAGTCTACCTTGCAAGCCTCATTTCATTACTGGTTTTAGCTCTTCTAATGCATGCCCTGCATTCCCTGCCGACAGCATATTTTCTTTAGATATGCCACCTTTTTGCATTTGATATACATTCCTTTTTACCTTTAAGCAAGTGTTTATTTTCTGTGTTCATCCATCCTCATCTCCTTAAATGCTTCCAATTCCTCCTTCTTTTCAGGATTGTTACTGATTGTGCAGTGAGAATTTCATTTAGCAAAATCTCCCATCCTACTTGAACATTTCTGTCCTTTAGAACATGCATCCACTATCCCAATCATGAAGCATGGTGGGAGAAACAACATACTTTTGGAGTGCTTTTCTGCAGAGGACAGGACGCCCGCACTGTTTTGAAGGGAGGATGGATAGGGTCATGTATTGAGAGGTGTTGGTTAACAATTTCCTTTCCTCAGTAAGAGCATTGAAGATGGGTCGGGGCTATGTCTTCCAGCATGCCAGTGACCCTAAACACACAGCCAGGGCAACTGAGTGGCTCCGTAAGAAGCATTTCAAGGTCCTGGAGTGGCCTATCCAATCTCCAGCACTGAACCCAATAGAAAATCTTTGGAAGGAGCTGAAACGTAATGTTACCCAGTGACAGCCCCGAAACCTGAAAGATCTGGAGAAGATGAGGAGTGTGTGCAAACTTGGTCAAGGACTACAGGAAACGTCAGACCTCTGTAATTGCAAACAAAGGTTTCTGTACCAAATATTAAGTTCTGCTTTTCTATTGTATCAAATACTTATTTAACGCAATAAAATGCAAGTTTTGTGAAATTCATACAATTTGATTTTCTGGATTTTTTTTAAAGATTTTGTCTCTCACAGTTGAAGTGTACCTACGATAAAAATTACAGACCTCTCCATTCTTTTTTTTTTTCCCACTGTAGTTTCCAGGTCTTTTTTTGCTGTGTCATTTTGTTCCTAAATGTATTAGTGGCCGTGGATAGTCTTCTATAGAACTAAAGAGTCTTGATACGCTATGAGACACATCTTTAATTCGGGCACCTGGAAGACAGCACACTCCTCATGAGGTGATGTCTAGTAGGGAGTCCCCCATCACCACTACTTTCCTTATCTTCTTCACCATAGTGCTTCTTTTTCTTCCTTCAAGAGGCTTTCTGATTGCTTACTGGAGTGTTTTTTGTGGGCAAAACACTTTTATGATGTACATCTTCGTTGTTTTCCTTCATGAGAGCCTGGTAGCGGTTCTTCAGCAGTATGGGTGCTAACTGCCTCCTCATCCTCCTGTTTCTTTGGGTCACATGCTTCCCTTTCTTTTCTTCTGCAGGTATATTGAAAGGTGCTTCTCTTCGAACACTTTGAATATTTATTTAGACTCTGTTATTAGCTTTTGCAGAATTGCTGAAACGTTCTTCTCTTGCAACATTCTGAAGAGATTCTTCTGCTCTGTCAAGGAAATCCTCATCTTCTTTGATGAGCTTCAGTGTAGCTATTCTTTCCTGAAGACTTTGCACCTTTACATCTAACAGAGTCACAAGCTATTTTATTTCTAAGAAACAAAAACTTATTTTTATAGTTGGTGGCACTTTATTTCACAATTTATACCATTTTCATATATAATAAATTTATTCAGTATATACAGAGGGAGAAATAAATATTTGATCCCTTGCTGATTTTGTAAGTTTGCCCACTGACAAAGACATGAACAATCTAGAATTTTAAGTGTAGGTTAATTTTAACATTGAGAAATAGAATATCAAAAATAAAATCCTGAATATCACATTGTATAAATTATATAAATTTATTTGCATTTTGCAGTGAGAAATAATTTTTGGATCCCTTACCAACCATTAAGAGTTCTGGCTCCTACAGACTAGTTAAATGCTCCTAATCAACTCATTACCTGCATTAAAGACAGCTGTCTTACATAGTAACCTTTATAAAAGATTCCTCTCCTCAGACTCTAACTTCTACAACATGGGCAACACCAAAGAGCTTTCTAAGGATGTCAGGGACAAGATCACAATGTGCAGGCCCGTCTGAAGTTTGCCAATGAACACCTGGATGATTCTGTGGGAGAAGGGGCTGTGGTCAGATGAGACAAAAATTGAGCTCTTTAACTCAACTCGCCGTGTTTGGAGGAAGAGAAATGCTGCCTATGACCCAAAGAACACCGTTCCCACTGTCAAGCATTGAGGTAGAAACATTATGTTTTGGGGGTGTTTCTCTGCTAAGGGCACTACACTGCATCAATGGGAGAATGGATGGAGCCATGTACCGTAAAATCCTGATTGACAACCTCCTTCCTTCTGCCAGGACATTAAAAATGGGTCTTGGCTGGGTCTTCCAGCAAGACAGTGACCCAAAACAAACAGCCAAGGCAGCAACGGAGTGGCTCAAAAAGAAGCATATTAAGATCATGGAGTGGCCTAGCCAGTCTCCAGACCTTAATCCCATAGAAAACTTATGGAGGGAGTTGAAGCTCAGAGATGCCAAGCGACAGTTTCAAAATCTTAATGATTTAGAGATGATCTGCAAAGAGGAGTGGACCAGAATTCCTCCTGACAGGTGTGCAAACCTCATCATCAACTGCAAAAAAAGTCTGACTGTTGTGCTTGCCAACAAGGGTTTTAACACCAAGCATTAAGTCTTGTTTGCCAGAGGGATCAAATACTTATTTCTTACTGCAAAATGCAAATAAATTTATATAATTTATACAATGTGATTTTCTGGATTTTATTTTTGATATTCTCTCAATGTTAAAATTAACCTACCCTTAAAATTATAGACTGGTCATGTCGTTGTCAGTGGGCAAACCTACAAAATCAGCAAGGGATTAAATAATTATTCCCCCACTGTATCTCTCTATCACTGGGATGTAGTCTGGGCCTTGCCAGAATTTCATCTGACACCGTCCAGCACAGTAAGCAACAGACTTACCTGTGAACTACAGACTGCATTACTGCACACAGAAGAATTTTTTGTGGCTACATTTCTACATGCTGTTCCTCTTTATGGGCACATTGTACTGGCACATGGAGATCCAGCTGGATATACCTCTACACCTCTATGTATTAAATACACAAATAAATGAATGCATGAATAAATGTCATATATAACATTTATTCAGAAATATATGAATACATACAGTGGGGAAAAAAAGTATTTAGTCAGCCAACAATTGTGCAAGTTTTCCCACTTATAAAGATGAGAGAGGCCTGTAATTGACATCATAGGTAGAGCACAACTATGAGAGTCAAAATGAGAAAACAAATCCAGAAAATCACCTTGTCTGATTTGGCAACATTTATTTTGCAAATTATGGTGGAAAATAAGTATTTGGTCACCTAAAAACAAGATTTCTGGCTCTCACAGACCTTAACTTCTTCTTTAAGAGGCTCCTCTGTCCTCCACTCATTACCTGTAGTAATGGCACCTGTTTGAACTTGCTATCAGTGTAAAAGACACCTGTCCACAACCTCAAACATTCACACTCCAAGCTCCACTATGTTGAAGATCAAAGAGCTGTCTAAGGACACCAGAAACAAAATTGTATCCCTGCACCAGGCTGGGAAGACTGAATCTTCAATAGGCAAGCAGCTTGGTGTGATGAAATCAACTGTGGGAGCAATAATAAGAAAATGGAAGACATACAAGACCACTGATAATCTCCCTCAATCTGGGGCTTCAAGCAAAATCTCACCCCATGGGGTAAAAATAATCACAAATCACAAGAACAGTGAGCAAAAATCCCAGAACCACACAGGGGGACCTAGTGAAAGACCTTTATAGAGCTGGGACCACCATAACAAAGGCTACCATCAGTAACACACTACGCCACCAGGGATTTATATCCTGCAGTGCCAGACTTGTCCCTCTGCTTAAGCCAGTACATGTCCGGGCCCGTCTGAAGTTTGCTAGAGAGCATTTGGATTATCCAGAAGAGTATTGGGAGAATGTCATATTGTCTGATGAAACCAAAGTAGAACTGTTTGGTAGAAACAAAACTCGTCATGATTGGAGGAGACAGAATACTGAGTTGCATCCAAAGAACACCATACCTACTGTGAAGCATGGGGTGGCAACATCATGCTTTGGAGCTGTTTCTCTACAAATGGACAAGGATGACTGATCTGTGTACATGAAAGAATGAATGGAGCCATGTATTTTGAGATTTTTAGTGCAAACCTCCTTCCATCAGCAAGGGCATTGTATGTCTATATGTCTGTAATAAAAAGTAAGCTGGACACGTCTGTAGGAATACACTTCTCTAGACCTAGACACAGTATGGCAGATCTAAAAGTCCTAATATTGAAAGGAAAGATGTGTATCTTCGTACCGTGTTAGCCAGTAGATAGAAAAATATTTAGACTTGAGAGTCCTCAGTGGTTGATACCTTTTAATGGCTAACTGAAAAGATGGTAACAAATTGCAAGCTTTCGAGACTACGCAGGTCTCTTCATCAGGCAAAGACTAAAACAAAAGCTGAAGAATCACATATTTATACACAAGAGGACACAGGAATAATGCAATAGGTAACACAAGTGACGTGAAGCAGAACTGTCATTATGGCAGAGGGATTAACATAAATATGACTAGTTCATAGATAAGGAGTGAAGGTTTTATTACCCTCTGATTGGGGTCTGGTATTGTGTTGTGATGACCCTAAAAGGTCAGGGAAGCAGATTCCTTAATTGTTGTAGAAAGACATAAAACTCTGGGATATATTCATCCCAGCACTAAGAGTGTCAAAGGTCATCATAAGTTTATATTCCCAGACTTTTCTATCCTTCTCAGATTTGAAGTTAGATTTTAATACCAGTAATTCCATATCCGTCATGCTATGACCGGGCATACAAAAGTGTTTTGCCACAGGTAAATCCATTCTCCTTTCTCTTATTGTGTGGCGATGAGAATTCATCCTTGTTCTCAGTTTTTGCCCGGTCTCCCCCACATACAGACCCCCAGTTGGACATTTAGTACATATAATTAGGTACACCACATTAGATGTGATGCAGCTGAAAGTACCTGGTATCTTGTAGTCCTGATGGGAGTTGGGGATCTTTATCTTGTCCGTGGTCATTATAGATGTACAGGTTTTGCATTTCTTTTGTTTGCAAGGAAAGGTACCTGCAGCTGTTGGGGAGGACAGGGAGCTTCTGACAATGATGCTTCTTAGATTTGGGGCTGCCTAAAACATAGTAGTGGGGGGTCTGGAAATATGGATTGTAATCGGGCATCTTTTTGTAGTAAAGGTTGTAGTTTCCGTGCAGCTCCCCTTAGCATCTCCAGACTTGGATTGTAGGTGACCACTAGAGGCACCCGGTTATTTTCTTCTTTAGCTTTGTAATGTAGCAGGTGATTCCTTGATATTCTGGTGGCTCTTGTAATTTGGTTTTCAATTGTTCTTGGATGGTAGCCCTGGTTCAAAAAAGTCTTTCTGAGGCGACCAAGGTGTTCATCTCTATCCATGGGGTTGGAACATATACGGTTGTATCTGATGGCTTGGCTGTAGACAATAGAGTTTTTTATGTGTTTTGGATGGAAACTGTCCCATTTAAGATATGTTGGACGGTCGATTGGCTTCTGATACAGGGATGTCTCTATTTCATTGTTCTTTAGCTTAATGGTGGTGTCTAAAAAGTTAATTTCAGTGCTGGAGTAGTTAAGTGTTAAGTTGATGGTGGGATGAAATTGATTGAACTGTTCATGGAACGTCTTTAGCTGTTGTTCAGACTCCGTCCAGATGATTAAAATGTCATCAATGTAGTGGTAGTAGGCCCGAGGCCTGATGGGGCATGAGGACAACTGACCCCCAACTGGGGGTCTGTATGTGGGGGAGACCGGGCAAAAACTGAGAACAAGGATGAATTCTCATCGCCACACAATAAGAGAAAGGAGAATGGATTTACCTGTGGCAAAACACTTTTGTATGCCCGGTCATAGCATGACGGATATGGAATTACTGGTATTAAAATCTAACTTCAAATCTGAGAAGGATAGAAAAGTCTGGGAATATAAACTTATGATGACCTTTGACACTCTTAGTGCTGGGATGAATATATCCCAGAGTTTTATGTCTTTCTACAACAATTAAGGAATCTGCTTCCCTGACCTTTTAGGGTCATCACAACACAATACCAGACCCCAATCAGAGGGTAATAAAACCTTCACTCCTTATCTATGAACTAGTCATATTTATGTTAATCCCTCTGCCATAATGACAGTTCTGCTTCACGTCACTTGTGTTACCTATTGCATTATTCCTGTGTCCTCTTGTGTATAAATATGTGATTCTTCAGCTTTTGTTTTAGTCTTTGCCTGATGAAGAGACCTGCGTAGTCTCGAAAGCTTGCAATTTGTTACCATCTTTTCAGTTAGCCATTAAAAGGTATCAACCACTGAGGACTCTCAAGTCTAAATATTTTTCTAATATTGAAAGGTCATTTTAATAGTGACAGAGAAAGAATAATCTGGGAGTTCAAGTTTATAAATATTACAAATAGAATATAAAAACCACACCTGGGCGCAACATATCAATCCAAATCTCAAGCTGCAAATATAAGACAAATCAACCCCTATTTGTCCAATGGTTAATACACAATGTCAATAAATAATAAAAATTTGCGCTAGAAGAGATAAGGAGCAAATAGATATAAGATGTGAGAAAGTAGTAAGCGTTGCTTTAAATACTTGAATGATAACATATAGACATAGGAAAAAAAAAAGGTCTCTTTCAAGATCTGGTGATAGCTGAAGAGATTAATACAAAAGTACTAGTGGCACATCGAAATAAAAGAAACTGCATTTAAGTGTGGCACATAGAAATACGGGTACCTTTGTTTAGATGTGATGATAGCCACAGGAGTTAAGGTACTGTCAGGCTGTGTTTCCACGTTCCGGAAACACAGTGCTTTGGACGGAGCGGAAAGTCCACTCCGCCCAAAGCCCCGCCCCCTTCTGAACGCGCGGTCATTCCGGATATGTTCATGGAACACATCCGGAACACATGCAGAATGACCGCAGGGCTACATAGGACATGCTGCTGTCTAAAAAGACGCGCCGCATGTCCGGAAACGCAGGTCTTCCGCCTGCGTGTTTTGAAGAATAGTGGAGACGGGATTTCTTGAAATCCCCTCCACTATGTTGTAACATCTGGACGCTGCGTGTTTGACGCTGCGCCAACGCACAGCGTCAAACACGCAGCTAATCCGGACAGTTTCCTGAACATGGAAATATACCCTTAGGCTGTGTTTCCACGTTCCGGAAACACAGCGCTTTGGACGAAGCGGAAAGTCCGCTCCGCCCAAAGCCCCGCCCCCTTCTGAACGCGCGGTCATTCCGGATGTGTTCATGGAACACATCTGGAACACATGCGGAATGACCGCAGGGCTACATAGCCCTGTGTTATTTCCCTTGCGGCGACGCAGCGTCGCCGCAAGGGAATAGGACATGCTGCAGTCTAAAAAGACGCGCCGCATGTCCGGAAACACAGGTCTTCCGCCTGCGTGTTTTGAAGCATAGTGGAGACGGGATTTCTTGAAATCCCCTCCACTATGCTGTAACATCTGGACGCTGCGTGTTTGACGCTGCGCCAATGCACAGCGTCAAACACGCAGCTAATCCGGACTGTTTCCTGAACGTGGAAACATACCCTTACACTAAACGAGATCACTAACGAGATCACTAATGCGTCACCGATTTTATGACGCAGTAGCGATCTCAGCGACGCAGCTGTGTGTGACATGTAGCGGCGATGTGGGCCCCGCTGCGATGTCGCTGATCGCTTATGAACGTTCTGAGCCGTTTTTTGGTCGTTGGTGTCCCACTGGTGAGCCTGAATCGCTGAGTGTGACACCCTTTATGAACGACTTCACCAGCGTCGCAGGTGGGACTAGGTTTTCCCAACGACCGCAGAGGTCGTTATACAGATCGCTGATGAGTTGTGTTTGGAATCTAACTAGTGATCACATAGCAATCGCACCAGCGATCTCGCCAGGTCATGTCGTTGTCGTGATCGCTGGTGCGATCGCTAAGTGTGACAGTGCCTTTAGTCCAAATGATCAGAAGGTCCTGTTGGTGATGCAGAGAAACAGTCCATAGAATGAAAAATATATCGCTCTCTTCTCAATGCATTGGTGAATACAAACTGGAGGTTCCTAGTAGTAGGGGCACCGTCATGGCCAGTGACGGAAGCCCCTAAGATGAGTCACGCTGCAAAAAGCAAGGCAGCGTCGGAACGAAGTATGTAACTAAGCCTGCAAGGTGCAGACAAGCTGCAGGACCGTGCGTGACGTCACTGTCACGTGACTAAGCACGTGACCGGCTATGGAGCGCACAGAGGACCAAATTATACATCTTATTTGTCATGCACTTGGGTAGAACAAATAAGATGTATAATTATGTGCTTAATTGTAAAACACTGGGCAAAACTGTCACTGAAAAAGACTTGGGTGTATGGTGGACGACAAACTCAAATTTAGTGGCCAATGTCAGGCAGCTGCTGCCAAGGCAAATAAAATAATGGGATGCATTAGACGAGGCATAGATGCTCATGAGGAGAACATAATTTTACCTCTATACAAGTCACTGGTGCGACCACACTTAGAATACTGTGTGCAGTTCTGGTCTCCGGTGTATAAGAAAGACATAGCTGAACTGGAGCGGGTGCAGAGAAGAGCGACCAAGGTTATTAGAGAACTGGGGGGTCTGCAATACCAAGACAGGTTATTACACTTGGGGTTATTTAGTTTGGAAAAACGAAGGCTTAGGGGTGATCTTATTACAATGTACAAATATATGAGGGGACAGTACAAAGACCTTTCTAATGATCTTTTTACTCTTAGACCTGTGACGGGGACGAGGGGGCATCCTCTACGTCTGGAGGAAAGAAGGTTTAGCCATAATCACAGATGCAGATTCTTTACTGTAAGAGCAGTGAGACTATGGAACTCTCTGCCGTCTAATGTTGTAATGAGTGATTCCTTACTAAAATTTAAGAGGGGACTGGATGCCTTTCTTGAAAAGTATAATATTACAGGCTATATTCACTAGTTTCCTAGATACAGCGTTGATCCAGGGAGCTAGTCTGATTGCCGTATGTGGAGTCGGGAAGGAATTTTTTTCCCCAATGTGAAGCTTACTGTTTGCCACTTGGGGTTTTTTTTGCCTTCCTCTGGATCAACATGTTAGGGCAGGTTAGGATAGGATATGGGTTGAACTAGATGGACTTAAAGTCTTCCTTCAACCTTAATAACTATGTTACTATGTTACTATGTAAAATTCCCACACGTTTCGAAATACTGCTGATTCCTTCGCCCTGGCAAACAAGGACACAGTTCACAACTCCATAAGAAGTTCTTCGGATCTCTAATGGAACACTTCCACCTCATCTGCATGTATAACAAAAACCTTAATTTTATTTCCTTGGCCTATCTCTAGCAAGCATCACCTCATGTCCTTGTGTAATTCCTATTTAAATGTCCCATCTCTTCTCAGTAATTCACTTGTAATAAAGCCTGATGAAGGGGCCTTTTGAGCCCTAAAAACTTGCAAATATAATTTCTCTGGTTAGCCTATAAAAGTATCACTCCTTGAATACTTTTCTCTTTTTTTTTTGGACACAAGTATTTACACCTGTATGGATTTAGATGACTTAATGAGAGGTAATAGCATGCCCCTTTGTTAATGTTATCACTTCTACCAGTCAGGGGGACACTGGCTGGTATGGGGTCCTCTCTTACATAGTATGGCTACAATGGTCTATGTTGTACTAAATAGTTTCCCCACTCAGGGATTACAGAAGCAATACAGACAGACATCAGCAACAGTTCAAGTTGATTTTGTACTCACTGGAAGGCAACACGTGTGATGATTGCAGAAGCTCTTGAACAGATGTTTATATGGTTAATATATAGTAATGATGGCCTAACACTGGTGGCACTTTGTGTGTACTTGCAATAGTGCGATAGCTAACACTTCAGAAGCTCCTCTGCTGTTTCTTTCACACAGATCCCCACTACAAGGTGACAAGTCCCTCTCATGGTAACCTCTCTAAGCAGCTATTCCCTGCAGTAGATCTTGCCTGGCAACTCACACCCTATTGTGGCCTACTCAACCTTATTATAGACTCACAGTTTCTCACACATAGACCGCTGTGTCTGGATGTTTCTGATGTGGTGATTCCCTTCTCACACAGGTTTTTTGCACTCTACTTATGCAGCAGTCCACAACCTCCTTCAATAAGTATCTATGTTCCTCTCTGTTGTAGCAAATCTTTACTCTTGTGGCAGCTTATCCTTGTGCTGTCCATGGATCTGTCCTTCACTCACTCTAAAGAGCCCACAGTTTCTTTGTTCTGGTGGTTCTCTTACAGGTGGGCTAATCTCTTTCACCTGGGGCAGAGCACATCAATTGCAGTACAAGCTGGAGCTTCTTACCTGCTCACTTTGTTCCTAATTAGTCCTTAGAGGTGGCACTTAAGTTCACAAGTGTTGCTCACCCATTACTTGCTAGTTTTTTTCTTGCAGATGTATTCTACTATACTTTCTCCCATCTTGCTTCTGCAATTTTGCACAGCAAGTTCAGTGTGGTAATGGTTAAAATTGCAAATGCTTATAAAAACAAGCAAATTACCTCTTACTAAAAATCATCTCTGTTCTAGGCCAGGAGTGCAGGACTTACAAGCTCTTTGATATAGACCTTGCAGGCGCTGTTCTGACAATGACTGGATCCTTGACCATGAAACTACAAAAACACTAGTGCATGCCCTCATCATCTCCCGTCCCGACTACTGCAACCTCCTACTCTCTGGTCTCCCCTCTAGCACTCTGGCACCACTCCAATGCATCCTGCACTCTGCTGCCCGACTAATCCACCCGTCTCCCCGTTATTCCTCAGCCTCTCCTCTCTGCCAAGCCCTTCATTGGCTTCCTATTGTTCAGAGGCTCCAGTTCAAAATCCTAACTATGACATACAAAGCCATCCACAACCTGACTCCTCCATACATCTGTGACATGGTCTCCCGGTACACACCCACACGCAACCTTCGATCCTCTCAAGATCTCCTCCACTCCCCCCTTATTTCTTCTTCCCACAACCGCATACAAAACTTCTCCCGTGCCTCTCCCATACTCTGGAACTCTCTACTCCAACACATCAGACTCGCGCCTACCATGGAAACCTTCAAAAAGAACCAGAAGACCCACCTCTTCCGACAAGCCTACAACCTGCAATGATCCTCAGTGTACTGAACCACCGCACGACCAGCTCTACCCTCTCTTAGTGTCAGGAGTCGAACTCAGTACCTCTTGTCCACTGGCCAGCAGCTCTACCATCTGAGCTATTCTGCTGGCTGCAAAGTTCCTTGCTGAACCCAGATACCATTGACTGTTCTTCCTGATTGGCTACACCTAGTGCTCTCTTGATTGGGCCTCTGATTGCCAATTACACACCCTATATAAACCTGGCCCTGTGGGTGTGTCATTGCGAGATTATTGTGCTTCCAGCCTTTAGTCAAGCTCTTTCTCCTGCTGTTCCTGCTGCTACAAACACTGCTCTCCTGTGTACCGACCTCCTGCTGCCACCTGACTACGTTATCTGCCTGCTCCTCTGCTACCGAACTGCCTTTCCTGTGTACCGACCTCCGGCTGCCACCTGACTACGTTATTTGCCTGCTTCCCTGCTACAAACACTGCCTTTCCTGTGTACCGACCTCCGGCTGCCACCTGACTACGTTATTTGCCTGCTTCCCTGCTACAAACACTGCCTTTCCTGTGTACCAACCTCGGCCTGCCTTCTGACTACGCTACCTGCCTCTGCTTCCCCTAGTGTTTGCAGTAACATCGGCTCCAACCCAGACGGGATCCTGACAGAATAATCTCGCGCCAAAATGGAGTCCGCTGTGAACACCCTGAGGCGGCAAGTTACGGAGCTTCAAAGTTTTTGTACTGACTCTCAAGGAAAATATGCCAAGTTACAAACTGATTTCACGGCGATACAACAGGAAGTAATTGAGCTACAAAAACAACTACTGGACGTGCGCAATTCAGGGTCCGAATCAAACGCGCGGCTGCCGCTGCCTGCAAAGTTCAGTGGGGATCGCAAGCAGTACCGAGGATTCCTCAATCAATGCCGCATATACTTCCAGATGCAACCTGCTCCCTTTACCAGTGAGAGGAAGAAAGTTTTTTTCATGATAAATCTCCTGACGGATGAAGCTCTTGCTTGGGCTTCACCTTATGTAGAAAAAGACTATGCCCTCCTTAATGACCTGGAAGCTTTCATCGCAGCTATGAATCAAGTTTTTGATGACCCAAACCGCTGTGCCACAGCAGAAACCAAATTACATAATTTGCGCCAAGGACGTCGCTCTGTTGCGGAATATACATCGGAGTTCCGTCGCTGGGTGGCCGACACCACCTGGAATCCAGCGGCCCAGAGAAGTCAATTTCGACGAGGGTTATCAGAACCAGTGAAAGACGAGCTTGCCAGGGTTGAGACCCCTGACCAGTTGGAGGACTTTATTCAACTATGTATCCGGATTGACCAGAGACTTACTGAAAGGAGAAAGGAGAGACTGCGAGCACTTGGGAATAGCCCTGGCTTCTCATTTTCAGCATCAGACCACCAAGAAAAGACGCAAGTTGTGTCTGAACCGATGCAGATCGACGTCATCCGAAGACCACTCTCTGCACAGGAGAAGGAGAGGCGACGTGCAGAACATCTCTGCCTCTATTGTGGGGACCCTGGACACTATGCCATCAACTGTCCTAACAAAAGGACTATAGCCTTTACCAACAACAGGTCTGCCAGCAATACGGACCTTTCTCAGCAGTCGGATTCCATCTTGCAGACTATCTCATCAGTAACGCCAGAAATAGACAAAATACATACCACATCATCTCATTTTGTAATCCCCATTCAGGTTGTAATGGGCACCCAAAAAATACAATGCTCTGCCCTGTTGGATTCGGGAGCAGGAGGAAATTTTATGGACTTAAAATTTACACGTGATAATAATATTTCCAGTAGGACCAAATCCACACCAATTGAAATGGAAACTGTGGATGGATCACCTTTGTCTTCTGGACCTGTCACGCATGAGACAATCGAACTGGAGATTTGTATCGACCCGGATCATCATGAAGCTGTCAGTTTCCACCTTATTTCATCTCCGAAATTTCCGGTTATTCTAGGGATCCCCTGGTTTTCAGTCCATAACCCTTCTATCAACTGGGCATCAAGGACCATCACCTTTCCATCTGACTACTGTAAGAATAATTGTCATAAGGAACCCCCTGTTCTCCAACAAGTCCAAATCTCTGAGATTTCGCATGAGAAGGAAGAGAAACTACCACCTCAATATCAGCAGTTCTCTGATGTCTGCAGTAAGAAGAAAGCAGATCAATTACCTCCTCACCGTCCTTACGACTGTCCCATTGAATTGCTGCCAGGAGCAACCATTCCATTTGGACGGATTTACAATCTTTCCGAACCTGAATTGAAGGTATTAAGAAAGTTCCTGGATGAAAATTTAGAGAAAGGCTTTATTCGACCTTCCACATCTCCAGCTGGGGCACCCCTGTTCTTTGTTGAAAAGAAAGACTCCACTCTGCGGCCATGTATTGACTACAGAGAGATGAATAATATCACTGTGAAGAATCGCTACCCGCTACCCTTGATTCCTGAACTATTTGAGAGACTCCGTTCTGCGAAAATCTTTACGAAGCTGGATCTTAGAGGGGCTTACAACCTCATACGGATTCGCCCAGGAGATGAGTGGAAGACCGCTTCAGAACGAGATATGGACATTTTGAATCTCTTGTTATGACCTTTGGCCTTAGCAATGCCCCAGCCACCTTTCAACATTTTATTAATGATGTATTTCGAGATTTCTTGGACCAATTCATTGTGGCTTATCTCGATGACATTCTTATATTTTCAGACACCTTGGAAGAGCATCGCAGGCACGTCCAGTTAGTCTTGGAACGACTACAGGAGAACCATCTCTACATTAAACTTGAAAAATGTGAGTTTGAACAAACCAGTATCCAATTTCTGGGATATATCATCTCCCAGAAGGTTTGAGCATGGATCCCGGCAAAATCAATGCTGTAGTAGACTGGCCTGTTCCAAGAAATTTAAAAGACGTCCAGCGTTTCATAGGATTTGCAAATTTTTACCGAAAATTTATAAAGAACTTTTCACGGATCATACTACCAATTACTACACTAACAAAAAAGACCAAAGCATTTTTCTGGTCTCCGGAGGCACAGGAGGCTTTTGACAAGTTGAAAACTCTTTTTACGTCTGCTCCATTGTTAGTACACCCAAATCCTGAATTGCCATTTACTGTCGAAGTGGACGCCTCGGACTCTGCAGTGGGAGCCATTCTGTCTCAGCGAGTTGGGGACAAGATGCAACTTCACCCATGTGCGTTTCTTTCCCACACCATGTCATCTGCAGAAAAGAACTACGACATTGGTAATAAAGAACTGTTAGCCATTAAAGTTGCCTTCTCCGAGTGGAGACATCTTCTGGAAGGTGCCAATCACCCTGTGACTGTCCTCACGGACCACAAGAATCTTGAATTCCTCCGTACAGCAAAAAGATTGTCTGCAAGACAAGCACGATGGGCCTTATTTTTCTCAAGATTCAATTTTATAATCTCTTACCGGCCTGGTTCAAGAAATGGCAAGGCTGACGCCCTGTCCAGGATGTGTTCGGAACCTCAGGAGAGGTCTAGTAATGATGATACAATTCTAGGCCCTAAAAATTTTTTGGGAATATTGCACTCTAGAGGACTAGGTAATAGAATTAAAGATGGATATCAAGAGGACTCTTTCCTTAACCATCCTTCGGAAGACGTCGATCTTTCATTCAAAGAGGGGTTTTGGATGCAGAAACACCAAATATATGTACCTGAATCTTCTCGCCTTGAAGTCCTCAAAAGTGTCCATGATTCTAAACTGGCAGGACATCCTGGAGTTGCAAAAACACAAGACTTACTACTTCGTTTCTTTTGGTGGCCTAATTGTAGGAAGGACGTGAGGAAATATGTTTCAACCTGTTTAACATGCGCACGAAACAAGACCCCACGATCGTCTCCTCTAGGACTCTTGCAACCACTCCCAGTTCCATCCAGGCCTTGGGGATCTATTTCCATGGATTTTATTGTGGAACTACCCCCTTCCAAACAGATGACCGTCATCCTTGTCATAGTGGACCGACTCACAAAAATGGCCCACTTTATTCCAACTGAAGGAATTCCTACTGCTGAAAAAACTGCAGAACTGATGATCAAAGAGGTATTCAGGTTACATGGAATTCCTGACAGCGTGGTGTCTGACAGAGGCGTTCAGTTTACGTCAAAATTTTGGAAGAGTTTCTGTACAGCCTTGGGAGTCACGGTGAATCTTTCTACCGCTTTCCATCCTCAGTCCAATGGCCAGACGGAGAGAACGAACCAGACTTTGGAGCAATACCTCCGTTGCTTCATTTCCTATCTTCAGGATGACTGGGTGGACTATTTACCAACAGCAGAGTTTGCCTACAACAACTCCATACATAGCGCTACATCTCAAACCCCATTTTTTGCTAATTATGGAGTACATCCAGTATTTATCCCTAATCTGCCAGTGAACACTCCCATTCCTGCTGTTAATGACAGGCTTACAAAATTACAGGAATCCCAGAAGGAATTATCAGAGATATTGCTCAAGACCCAGGAAGAATATAAGGAAGCAGCAGATAAACATCGGAGAGTGCCCCCTGCTCTTCAGGTTGGAGACAAAGTTTGGCTGTCCACTAAAAACCTTAAGACACATGTGCCATCCTCCAAATTGGGTCAGAAATTCATTGGACCTTTTCAAATTTCTGCAAAAATTAACCAGGTTGCTTTTCGTTTAAAACTTCCCAACAATCTAAAGATTCATCCAGTGTTTCACATATCCTTGCTCAAACCCTTCTGTGAAAACCCGTTTCCAGGAAGAATTCAGCCACCTCCTCCACCAGAAAGGATCCGTGGTGAAGAAGAATACATTGTGGATAAGATTCTGGACTCCCGAAAATTCAGAGGTAAACTGCAGTATCTGGTACAGTGGAAGGGTTACGGACCAGAGGAAAATTCATGGGAACCAAGGGACAACGTCCATGCTCCTAGACTAACAAGAGCCTTTCATCAAAGGTACCCGGATAAGCCAGCTCCTGAGATGTCCAGAGGCCATCCTGGAAGGAGGGGAGTACTGTCAGGAGTCGAACTCAGTACCTCTTGTCCACTGGCCAGCAGCTCTACCATCTGAGCTATTCTGCTGGCTACAAAGTTCCTTGCTGAACCCAGATACCATTGACTGTTCTTCCTGATTGGCTACACCTAGTGCTCTCTTGATTGGGCCTCTGATTGCCAATTACACACCCTATATAAACCTGGCCCTGTGGGTGTGTCATTGCGAGATTATTGTGCTTCCAGCCTTTAGTCAAGCTCTTTCTCCTGCTGTTCCTGCTGCTACAAACACTGCTCTCCTGTGTACCGACCTCCTGCTGCCACCTGACTACGTTATCTGCCTGCTCCTCTGCTACCGAACTGCCTTTCCTGTGTACCGACCTCCGGCTGCCACCTGACTACGTTATTTGCCTGCTTCCCTGCTACAAACACTGCCTTTCCTGTGTACCGACCTCCGGCTGCCACCTGACTACGTTATTTGCCTGCTTCCCTGCTACAAACACTGCCTTTCCTGTGTACCGACCTCGGCCTGCCTTCTGACTACGCTACCTGCCTCTGCTTCCCCTAGTGTTTGCAGTAACATCGGCTCCAACCCAGACGGGATCCTGACACCTAGTGTATCCTCACCCATCCCCGTAGACTGTGAGCCCTTGCGGGCAGGGTTCTCTTTCCTTCTGTACTTGTGTGTGCCTTGTATTGCTCACCATTTATTGTACTTGTTTATATTTGCCCCTTTTCACATGTAAAGCGCCATGGAATAAATGGCGCTATAAAAATGTATAATAATAATAATAATAATCTGGCCAGGTTTAGTGCTCTTGTGCTACTGCGCAATCAATCTCTGCTTGCAGCATTAAAATGACAATGATTGCAGCAATAATCAGTTAAATTATGCGCTATAAAGGATCAATGGAGCCAAGGTGTTATGACTGTAAAATCACACTCACACTGGTAATGTACAAATCAGGAGAGACAAATATCTGAACCCAATGTCCATGTTCCGACTAGGAAAGTCCCTAATCTGACCCTTATTTGACCCTGCCTGACTGCTGAGGTTGGCACCCTGAATATTCGTAATGGTGCCCTGACTTAACCTCTAGTTACCCTGCACCCTCTCTATAAACAGTGTGCAACGCTAAAGCAATAATGACTATAAACTGAAATACACAAAAATCTGAGAAAAAGACACTGGCCTTCTGTGTTCACACAGTCACATTCAACAAACGGAAAACGTGGAAAATCTCCCAGACCACAAACGTAAAAGAAAGATAAGGTTACTAGGGTTGAAGACACACAACCAAACCATAGGAAAAGCAATAGAGATTAAAGGGAACCTGTCATCAGGATTGTGCTCAGTAACCTACAGACAGTGTCAGGTCAGCGCCGTTATACTGATTACAATGATACCTTGGTTGGTGAAATCCTTCTTGTGGTTGTTGTTTAATCTTTATTGCAATTTACAGTTTACATGTTTCGGGGCGGCCTGTAAGGGGGGAGGCTTTATGCGGTGCTCTGCTGGCATATTCATCTGTATGGCTTATGACAGGTCACTGATCCCTCAGTGACCTGCCCCCTATTTTACATACTGAATATACTATTGTTTGAAAAAAAAAATTCATCATGCAGGCGGCGGCGCCTGCACTGTAGCATTATTTGATGTACAATATGCATATATTCATTTTATTTAGGCATTTTGTTTTGTTGGAAAAATACAAAATAAAAAATTTATCTAAATGGTGCCGCTGCCAGTGTCATTTTACTAGAGAAAAAAAAATTAGGCTCCATCAATATGGCGCTGGCGGCGCCTGCGCAGTAGCATCTGTTGGAACAGAAAACATTTTTGGGCTCCATCAAAATGGCACTCCAACAGATTCTACTATTCAGGCGCCACCATCTTATGGAGCCTATTTTTTTTTCTCTTGGAAAATGGCGCTGTGCTGGTGCCTGCGCCGCAGCATCTATTGGTATACGATAGATACTACTGCGCAGGTGCGACCACTGACGCCATATTATTTAAGATAATTTTATTTTCAACAAAACAAAATGCCTAAATAAAATGAACATAGGCATATTATACATCGTATCATGCTACAGCGCAGGCACCGCCGCCCACGCCTTCATGATGAATGTTTTCTTTTTCAAACAATAGTATATTCAGTATGTAAAATAGGGGGCAGGTCACTCAAGGATCAGTGACCTGTCATAAGCCCATAAGGATGAATACCTAATCAGAGCAGCACATAAAGACCCCCACAGGCCGCCCCGAAGCACCAGAATCTCATTAACTGAAAACTGCAACTAAAGATTAACCAACCACGACATGGATTTCATTAACCCAGGTATCATTGTAATCAGTATAATGGCGCCAACCTGACACTGTCTGTAGGTTACTCAACACAATCCTGATGACAGGTTCCCTTTAACTAGATAAATTAATCCCTAGCTGAGCCAATAGCTCTCCAACCACTATCTGTCTTGAAGTATTGTCAGCAAAGATGCAGGTGCAGGGTAAATATAAATAGCCCCTCCCAAGATGTGATAGGGAAGAACCAAATTGGGAAGCTGGAGACACTTGAATAGAAGCAAACCAAAGAAAGGAAAGAAAAGACAAGAGAACCATCAGCATTTAGCCAGAAACAAAATTGGCTGTTTTCTCATCAGAACAGGAGCCTGACCACACAGCAAGGGGTCACTGGATCAAGTCCCGAAGCTGATGCATGACAGAAGGATCCAGGAGACAAATGTGTTTAAAAAAAATGTACGATATATAAATATAATTGTTCTGCAAAAGGGAATAAAGAACAGACACGTATTTTCTTTATTTTACCACCAGTATAGGCCAAAAAAAAGGAGAGTATAAAATAACATATAAATTAGCCTTCAAATATCACAAAAAAAACTATTTTAATATTCGAACGAGAAAAACGTACAGCTTTTTAAACAGTAGGTACGAAAAATACGACGATGTGTCTGATGTGGAACTGGTAGATAATAGTCGTTTTCAAGGACAAGCTGGGGGTGCAGAGAATTGTGGAGTGGTCTGTATTCTTGAGCAAGAATCCATTACGTCTGTCTTCTTCAGTGCTGTGATTTCCCTTGCATGGAAGAACCTAAAAATTATGGTTATGACAATTTTTTGAAGGGTAGTATAATAATAAAGAACTATATATATTATATATAATTTTACTGAATTGAGCATAAAGCTGGCAGGTTATTTTCACCACACAGAGTAAAAATGTAACCTTAGGAACAAGAGCAGAATTGTATTTTTTCATCAACATACATTTTTTTTCCCAGATTTGCAGAATATTGTAAGGTAAATTGAATAGCCTTAAGTCCAAATTACAACTCATCCCACAAAAAGAAAGTTATGGCTCTTAAAGATGGAAGGAAAAATGAAACTGTAAAAATGAAAATTATCCACATCCATATAAGAATGAAAATTGTCCAATTATCCTTTGTCCAATTATCCAGCCTTATTGACATACAATAGAAATTTCCAGCAAAAAAAAATGCAAACTTTGGTAATAGTTAATCTTCCCTATAATCCAAAGTCAATTTACAGATAAACTCTTTAAAGACCCAGATATTTTTCCTTTTTTCCTTCCTTTGTTGCAACAGTCATAATTTTTTCTTTTCACTTTTCTGTTGATGTAAACATATGTGGACTTGTTTTTTGTAGGATAAGTTTTAATTTTGAATCAAACCATTCATTTTACCATATAAAATATAATTTTGCCATTGCTTGTTGGGTTTTGTTTTTATGGCATTCATTGTATGGTAAAACTGACAAGGCACTAGGGTTCTTCAGGTCAGTATGATTATAGTGATAACAAACACATGAGGTTTTGTTTTTAATAATTATATTTTCATGGTTAAAAAAATATCAAAACCTTGTAAAAAAAAACCTTGTTTTTTTTGTGTCGACTTTTTGCTGAGAGATCCTTGGTTGCATGCTAAGCTGTAGTTTTTGGTAATTCCATTTGTGGAACATGCAACATTTTTGAGGATGTTAATGTATTTTTTTTAACGAAGTGCTGTGACTGAAAAACAGCAATGCTGGATTTTTTGGCTTTTAAAGCACAATTTAAATAATTTATTATTTTGATTGGTATTTTCGAACATAATAATAGAAAATATGTTTTTTTTTCTAATTTCTTTCATTTTCAGTGGAGAAAAAAGAGTGATTTTAACTTTTATTTATAGATATGCACATTAAATTCTAAAAATTCTGTGTGTATGTATATATTTGTATGTTTGTGTGTATATACATATATAAATATATATATATATATTACTATATATATATTATATATATATATATATATTCAGCCATTGCAGTCATTTGGTTAATGCAAAAAAGTTAATTTTTTTCTCAATAATGTACACTCTGTACCACATCTTTACTGAAAAAATCCAGAAATGTAGAAATTTTTGCAAATTTATTAAAAAAGAAAACTGAAATGTCACATGGTCATAAGTATTTAGACCCTTTGCTCAGTATTGAGTAGAAGCATCATTTTGAGTTAGTACAGCCATGAGTCTTCTTGGGAATGATGAAACAAGTTTATCATATCTGGATTTGGGGATCCTCTGCCACTTTTCCTTGCAGATCCTCTCCAGTTCCGTCAGGTTGGATGGTGAACTTTGGTGAACAGCCATTTTCACATCTCTCCAGAGATGCTCAATTGGGTTTAGGTCAGGGCTTTGGCTGGGCCAGTCAAGAATGGTCACAGAGTTGTTCTGAAGCCACTCCTTTGTTATTTTAGCTGTGTGCATAGGGTCACTGTCTTGTTAGAAGGTGAACCTTCAGCCAAGTCTAAGGTCCAGAGCACTCTGGAAGAGGTTTTCTTCCAGGATATCTCTGTACTTGGCCGCATTCATGTTTCCTTCACTTGCAACCAGTCGTCCTGTCCCTGCAGCTGAAAAACATCCCCATAGCATGATGCTGCCACCACCATGTTTCACTGTTGGGATTGTATTGGGCAGGTGATGAGCAGTGCCAGGTTTTCTCCACACATACCGCTTAGAATTATCACCAAAAAGTTTTATCTTCGTCTCATCAGACCAGAGAATCTTATTTCTCATAGTCTGGGAGTCCTTCATGTGTATTTTTAGCAAACTCTATGCGGGCTTTCATATGTCTGGCACTGAGGAGAGGCTTCCGTCTGGCCACTCTACCATAAAGGCCTGACTGGTGGAGGGCTGCAGTGATAGTTGACTTTGTGGAACTTTCTCCCATCTCCCTACTGCATCTGTGGAACTCAGCCACTGTGATCTTGGGGCTCTTCTTTACCTCTCTCCCCAAGGCTCTACTCCCACAATTGCTCAGTTTGGCTGGACAGCCAGGTCTAGGAAGACTTCTGGTAGTCCCAAACTTCTTCCATTTAAGGATTATGGAGGCCACTGTGCTCTTAGGAACCTCGTGTACTGCATAAATTCTTTTGTAACCTTGGCCAGATCTGTGCCTTGCCACAATTCTGTCTCTGAGCTCCTTGGCCAGTTTCTTTGACCTCATGATTCTCATTTGGTCGGACATGCACTGTGAGCTGTGAGGTCTTATATAGGCAGGTGTGTGCCTTTACAAATCAAGTCATATCAGTTTAATTAAACACCCCTGGACTCCAATGAAGGAGTAGAACCATCTCAAGGAGGATCACAAGGAAATGGACAGCATGTGACTTAAATATGAGTGTCTGAGCAAGGGGTCTGAATACTTATGACCATGTGATATTTCAGTTTTTCTTTTTTAATAAATTTGCAAAAATGTCTGCATTTCTGGTTTTTATCAGTCAATATGGGGTGCAGAGTGTACATTAATGAGAAAAAAATGAACTTTTTTGCATTTACCAAATGGCTGCAATGAAACAAAGAGTGAAAAATTTAAAGGGGTCTGAATACTTTCCGAACCCATTGTATATATATGTATATATATTTCCACTTTTTTCAATCCCCATAGGGGTCCTGAACCTGGAGTGTATAATGTAATTATACACAGGCAATGCCAGTTGTTACCACAGCCAACATCTGCTGCATATGAAGCGGGCTCAACTCCAGTCACCCCGAAGCGCCCTGTGATGAAAATGTACATCATAGGTGGTTTAGGGGGTAAACAAGTCATAAATAAGTCGTTATCACTTTTTTCAAGTCTTTGGTGAACAGATGCATTCTTTGTGTGACTCTGTTAATTCTGCGTTGTGCATTTCCTTCGTTGCCATTTTCCACTTTGGCAGTGCGCAGTATATACTGATGATAGCGCTTCCGAGGCTCGTCCACACACTCGTAATAATCGGACAAGTGCTATCCGTTGTTTTGATGGACTGCACTTGTCACCATGTTATTCTGTGGGGCTGCGTACATGTCCGATTAGCAGATGGCAATCGGCTCTTTATGTCTATGGGTTCGTGGAAAACATTGGACCGCACTCAGATAATATCCGAATGCAGTGCAAAGTTTACGGACATGCTGCAGTAGAAGATGGAGAAAGTTTTTTTTCTCCACATCCCAAAAAATCAGATCACACTATGATCACACTCTGATCAAACTCTGATCAGAGTATGATTAGCGTTATCCAAGAAAATCGGTCGTTTGACCCTAGCCTTAGGGGGTATCCAGATTCACTGTTTTTGTACATCCCGCTTTACAAAAAAAGAAAAAAATATATAGCTGTTTTATGTGTACCAAAGTGGTAAAAGCTACAGCTAGCTGTGTAATACAAATAATCCCTCACTCGCTCTGTAAAAAAAAGAACAATTTTTTTCTATTTTCTTGTGCAATAGTAAAACGATATCATTGGGTATCACCATAATCCAACCCACTGTACATATGTGAATAAATAAAAATGAAAAACAATTACAAATGTATTTTTTTCATCTCTAGTACCAAATATGCACTATCTTTTGCTTGCAAAAACTGATCCCTCATACGGCACTTTCTACTGAAAAATAGAAAAAAGTTGTGGGTCTTAGAGTATGGTGAGTAAAAAAACAGTCTAACTTTTTTTCTATGTTTTTCTGCACAAAAGCAGTAAAACTTTAAAAAAAAACTATATATTTTGTATTATCATTATCATATGGACAAGCAGACTAATTTTTTGAAGGACAAAGTGTTTTAAAAACAATAAAAAGTAGTTCAAAAAGTACCACAAAAGGGCACCATGAAAAACTACAGCTCATCGCACCAAAAACAAGCCCTGACACGGCTCCTTTGACAGAAGGATGTAAACTATATGGCTCTGTGAATATGAACGCAAATGATTATTTTTTTTCTTGCAGTTTTTTGTACAAATGTTATAAGACTATGTAAATTTGGTATTGCCGTAATTGTCAGGATTACAGCATACATCACTGCTGCAGCCAGTCCCTGACCTCAGAGCTTATACTGAGGTCAGTGACTGTCTGCAGCAGTAATGTGCAGTGTACTTGTAATGTCACCACTGTCGCCTATGAACAAAGACCAGACCAGAGAGCCGGGATGGGTGAGTTATTTTATAGTTTTACAACACTTCGCACAAACAAAATGTTATATTTCCAAACACCTAGAACTCTTTATTTGTGTGGTATGAGAAAAATTTAAAATTTAAAACATAAAAAAGTCTAAATTGCTGTTTTTTTTAATCTTCTCTCTCATAGAGTGAATTGAAGTTAGTTAATAAGTTATTTATACTCGAAAATGGTGCCACTGATATATACAACTCATCCTACAAAAAACAAACCCTCTTGTGATTATAAAGGAATAAAAGGAGTGTAACTGTGGGAGAATAAAAAAAGAAAATAGTCATCTACCTATTGTTAAATGGCTGCTATAGATTCTTTTTCATTCTTTTGCTTTGTTTCTACCATTATTCAGGACAGATTTTCTTTCCTACAGTGTTGCTGACTGCTAATAAGAAAATATTTGTCTCCTTGCAGTGTTTCTTTGCCCTGGGATGCTAAAGGGAGTTTATCAGAGTGAACACTTATTTGAATCTGATCACCAATCAGGAGCATGGTGTAAAGATCCTTTGCAGGCATCTGATAAGATATATTACATGCCATGGACTCCCTATAGAACTGACACCCTAACAGAGTACTCTTCTAAGGATGACTTCATTGCTGGACGACCAACTACGACTTACAAGCTTCCTCATAGAGTAGATGGTACGGGCTTTGTTGTCTATGATGGAGCTCTCTTTTTTAATAAGGAACGTACCAGGAATATAGTCAAGTTTGACCTTAGGACAAGAATTAAAAGCGGAGAGGCTATTATCGCAAGTGCCAATTATCATGACACGTCTCCTTATAGATGGGGTGGTAAATCGGATATTGATCTTGCGGTTGATGAAAATGGACTCTGGGTCATTTACGCAACAGAACAAAATAATGGGAGAATAGTGATTAGTCAACTTAATCCTTATACCCTGCGAATCGAAGGAACCTGGGATACTGCATACGATAAGCGCTCTGCATCCAATGCCTTCATGATTTGTGGGATATTGTATGTGGTAAAGTCTGTTTATGAAGATGATGATAATGAAGCCACTGGGAATAAAATCGATTACGTATATAACACAGACCAGGTCAGCGATGATTATGTTGATATACCATTCCCAAACTCATATCAGTACATTGCTGCTGTGGATTACAATCCTCGGGACAATTTACTTTATGTATGGAACAATTATCATGTAGTGAAGTATTCTCTGGATTTCGGAATTTTGGACAGCAAATCAGGTATGTCTGCCATACATTTGACTACAGCATTGTTATATTAGCTTGCAATAACATATTAGTATATACATATATATATATGTGTATGATATATATATGTACAGTATATATATTGT
The DNA here is from genome assembly GCA_033576555.1 of Oophaga sylvatica. NCBI lineage: Eukaryota > Metazoa > Chordata > Amphibia > Anura > Dendrobatidae > Oophaga > Oophaga sylvatica. Next base: position 342,420,957 of record JARQOD010000001.1, read on the forward strand.
ATCGTGACTAATGGCCGCATAATTAATGGGAGGTATGTATCACAGGGATGGCTGCTCCCTGTGATGTAACCTGGAGTATTTTTTCTTTAGTGCACATAAGCCCTAAGTAGTTGTTTTTCACATTTAGTCCGGGTTACGGGTAGCTATGAGAGATGGGAGGGTCTGGCTACCCATATACCTCACTCCGTGGTGAGGGGGCGCACTGTATCCCGTTTTACCTGAAGACGCCTGTGTGTGGTTGTGAGTTTGAGGACTGCGATGATGTCATGATCACGTGACTAGCCATATGATAGGTAACTGGGAGTGGTTACAGCTATGTAATGAGGTGGCACATGGCAGTGAGTGTTTGGGAGTCTGCCTGTGTGGACAGATTTCCCTTGTGTCCTGGCTGGAAACTTCATAATGGTCTTTGTGCAGTAAAGGAGAAGTGTTCCAGTGTGTGTCTCCAGACAAAACTTGCTTGCTGGACATTGCCGAGCCTGGGGAAGCAGTGCTGAGCCAGAGGAAGGAAGTCTGAGAGATATCTCCGGAATGGACGGTCTTGACAACAGGAAGTGAAACAGATGTAGAATATAAAAAAATATGATGAAGCAATGTGCATAGAGAAAACTATGCACACCAGTTTACATGTATCACAAAAAAATGTATATTTGTAAAATATGGAACTTATTATCTGAACAAATAAATTAGGCCATATAAAAAAACGGACGAGAATTACAATATTTTGAAAAAGTATTCCTACCCATTGAACTTTTCCACATTTTTTCACGTTATGCCCAAACTCAAATGTGTTTTACTGGGATTTTATGTGCTATACCAACACAAAGTAACAAATATTTATGAAGTGTAAAGTAAATGTCACAATTTTCAGATTTATATATTTTAAATAATTAGAACACCATGTATTTGGTATTTGTATTCAGCCCCTGTAGTCTGACACCCCTAAATAAAATCCAATTGCATCCAGAAGTCACATAATTAGTAAATGGAGTCCACCAGTGTGTAATTTATTTCCAGTATAACTACAGCTGATCTGTGAAGGCCTTCCAGAGGTGTGTTTAAGAACATTAGGAATTACGTACAGAGCATAATGAAAACCAAGGAACACACCAGACAGGTCTGGGATAAAGTTGTTCAGAAGAGTAAAGCAGGGTTAAGTTATAAAGAGCCCATGCACTGAACATCTCATAAATTCGTCGTATGAGTTATGCCAAATACTGAATTTAGATGCAACGCATATGTAGATAGATATTGTTAATAAAAAAATATTTTTTAAACTGATTTTATGCAAATCAGTAGCTGAGCAGATTGATTCACGAGACTCTAGTCCAGTGTCTAGATCAGTGGTACCTGGCGGCTAAACAGGAGGATGCATGAGGACGGGGGGGTGTCCTCCCGAAACGTTATGTCCTATGTTTTTCTTGCCACTCTTCTATAAAAGCCAGATTTGTGGAACATACCTCTAATAACTGTACTATGGACAGATTCTCCCACCTGAGATTTAGATCTCTGCAGCTCCTTCAGAGTGACAATGGTCCTGTTGGCTGCTTCTCTAATTAGTGCTCTCCTTTTTTTTTGGGATGTCAGTTTAGATGGATGGCCCTGTATTTATAGGTTTGCAGTTTTGTCATACGCCTTCCATTTTTGGATGATGGATTGAACAATGCTCCATGAGATGTTTAGAGCTAGAGCTATTTTTTTTCTATAACCTAACCCTGCTTACTCTTCTCCATACAGTGACAAGTAAAAGTTTTGGCACTCCTAGTCAAAATTACTGTTATTGTAAACAGTTAAGCAAGTTGAAGATGAAATGATCTATAAAAGTCCTAAAGTTAAAGATGACACATTTACCTTGTACTTTAGTCAAAAATATATTATATAGTAATTTTTTTCATTGAAAAAATTACAAAAAGGAAAATTGCAAGATGCAACTTTAGGGATTTTAGAGACCATTTCAATTTCAACTTGCTTAACTGTTCACAATAACAGTAATTTTGATCAAGGGTGGCAATACTTTTACATGCCACTGTATTAAAAACAATATTTATTACTATGACATAGACAAATTACAGTACACAATAGGATGCCTCATGCCAAATGTGGACGTTAGATGATTACCATATACAACAGAGAGAGGGAGGGATGAATAGATAGTATGGTGACACTAAATATGCGATTAGGGTGGTCCAGGAGAGGGCAAGGTCTTTGATGCCAAAGGGAAAAGAGGATCTGTTAGAGGAGGGGAGTGATCAAATGTGATGTATACACTTTTATGCCAAAACAGATAAAAGTATTATAGAAGTGATATACAGTACAGACCAAAAGTTTGGACACACCTTCTCATTCAAAGATTTTTCTGTATTTTCATGACTATGAAAATTGTACATTCACACTGAAGGCATCAAAACTATGAATTAACACATGTGGAATTATATACTTAACAAAAAAGTGTGAAACAACTGAAAATATGTCTTATATTCTAGGTTCTTCAAAGTAGCCACCTTTTGCCTTGATTACTGCTTTGCACACTCTTGGCATTCTCTTGATAAGCTTAAAGAGGTAGTCACCGGAAATAGTCTTCCAACAGTCTTTAAGGAGTTCCCAGAGATGCTTAGCACTTGTTGGCCCTTTTGCCTTCACTCTGCTGTCCAGCTCACCCCAAACCATCTCGATTGGGTTCAGGTCTGGTGACTCTGGAGGCCAGGTCATCTGGTGTAGCACCCCATCACACTCCTTCTTGGTCAAATAGCCCTTAAACAGCCTGGAGGTGTGTTTGGGGTCATTGTCCTGTTGAAAAATAAATGATGGTCAAACTAAACGCAAAACGGATGGTTCAGTATGCCTTCAATTTTGAATAAATCCCCAACAGTGTCACCAGCAAAGCACCCCCACACCATCACAGCTCCTCATCCATTCTTCACGGTGGGAACCAGGCATGTAAGTCCATCCGTTCACCTTTTCTGCGTCGCACAAAGACACGGTGGTTGGAACCAAAGATCTCAAATTTGGACTCATCAGACCAAAGCACAGATTTCCACTGGTCTAATGTCCATTCCTTGTGTTCTTTAGCCCAAACAAGTCTCTTCTGCTTGTTGCCTGTCCTTAGCAGTGGTTTCCTAGCAGCTATTTTACCATTAAGGCCTGCTGCACAAAGTCTCCTCTTAAAGTGTTGTAGAGATGTGTCTGCTGCTAGAACTCTGTGTGGCATTGACCTGGTCTCTATCTGAGCTGCTGTTAACCTGCGATTTCTGAGGCTGGTGACTCAGATAAACTTATCCTCAGAAGCAGAGGTGACTCTTGGTCTTCCTTTTCTGGGGCAGTCCTCATGTGAGCCAGTTTCTTTGTAGTGCTTGATGGTTTTTGCAACTGCACTTGGGGACACTTTCAAAGTTTTCCCAATTTTTCGGACTGACTGACCTTCATTTCTTAAAGTAATGATGGCCACTTGTTTTTCTTTACTTACTGTATATATTCGAGTATAAGCCGACCCGAGAATAAGCCGACCCCCTAATTTGGCCACAAAAAACTGGGAAAACTTATTGACTCGAGTATAAGACTAGGGTGGGAAATGCAGCAGCTATTGGTAAATTTCTAAAATAAAAATATATACCAATAAAAGTAAAATTAATTGAGACATCAGTAGGTTTAATGTTAAATGTTTTTGAACAGCCATATTGAATCAGGAACCCCACATAATGCTCCATACAGTACATGATGACCCCATAAGATGCTCCATAATAAATACGCCCCATATAATGCTGCACAAAGGTTAATAATGGCCCATAAAATGCTCCATAGAATAGGCCCCATATGCTGCTCCATAAAGGTTATGGCCCCATAAGATGCTCCATAGATTATGCCCCATAAGATGCTCCGTATATTATGCCCCATATGATGCTCCATATATTATGCCCCATAAGATGCTCCGTATCTTATACCCCATAAGATGCTCCGTTTATTATGCCCATATGATGCTCCATATATTATGCCCCATATGCTGCCCCATAAGATGCTCCTTATATTATACCCCATATTATGCTCCGTATATTATGCCCCATATGATGCTCCGTATATTATGCCCCATATATTATGCCCCATATGCTGCTGCGAATAATAATAAAAAAAAAAATATTTCACCTCTCATTGCTGGGGGCCAGGTGCCGTGTCCTTAGCAGATGGGGACAAAGGCGCGCTATGGGGGACAGGTGCCGGTGTCACCGCTGGCTCAGGCCCCGGCACCTGCGATATTCACCTGTCCCGGTTCCACCGCTGTGCGCCGCTGTCTTCCGGGTCCTCTGTCAATGACTGCTCAGGCAGAGGGCGCGGCTCGCACTAACTACGTCATCGCGCCCTCTGACCTGAACGTCACAGCCAGAGGACAAGCAGCGGCGCAGAGCAGTGGAATGGGGATAGGTGAATATCACACATACTTACCCACTCCTGGCACGGTCTCTGCAGCCCCTGCTCTTCTCCCACGGTCTCCGGCAGCTCTTCCTTCCTGCAGCGGTCATGTGGTACCACTCATTAAAGTCATGAATATGCGCATATTCATGACTTTAATGAGCGGTACCACGTGACTGCTGAACACAGGCGTCGGAGACCTTGGGAGAAGCAGGGGGGCTGCAGAGACCATGCCAAAAGCGGGTAAGTATGATCTGACACCCCGGCTCCACCTCCCCCCCGACCCCCTGGCGTATTTGACTCGAGTATAAGCGAGAGGGGGACTTTCAGCCTTAAAAAAAAGTGCTGAAAATCTCGGCTTATACATGAGTATATACGGTAGCTGTGTTTTTCTTGCCATAATACAAATTCTAACAGTCTGTTCAGGAGGACTATCAGCTGTGTATCCACCAGACTTCTGCACAACACAATTGATGGACACAACCCCATTTATAAGGCAAGAAATCACACTTATTAAACCTGACAGGGCAACCTGTGAAGTGAAAACCATTTCCAGGTGACTACCTCTTGAAGCTCATCAAGAGAATGCTAAGAGTGTGCAAAGCAGTAACCAAAGCAAAAGGTGGCTACTTTGAAGAACCTAGAATATAAGACATAATTTCAGTTGTTTCACACTTTTTTGTTAAGTATATAATTCCACATGTGTTAACCCCTTAACCCCCAAGGGTGGTTTGCACGTTAATGACCGGGCCAATTTTTACAATTCTGACCACTGTCTCTTTATGAGGTTATAACTCTGGAACGCTTCAACTGATCTTAGCGATTCTGAGATGTTTTCTCGTGACATATTGTACTTCATGATAGTAGTAAAATTTCTTCGATTAACTTGAGGTTATTTATGAAAAAAATGGAAATATGGTGAAAATTTTGAAAATGTTTGCTTTTTTCAAACTTTGAATTTTTATTCCCTTAAAACAGAGAAATATGTCACACAAAATAGTTACTAAATAACATTTCCCACATGTCTACTTTACATCAGCACAATTTTGAAACCAAATTTTTTTTTGTTACGAAGTAGTAAGGGTTAAAGTTGGCCAGCAATTTCTCATTTTTACAACAAATTGTACAAAACCATTTTTTCTAGGGACCTCCTCACATTTGAAGTCACTTTGAGGGGTCTATATGGCAGAAAGTACCCAAAAGTGACACCATTCTAAAAACTGCACCCCTCAAGGTACTCAAAACCACATTCAAGAAGTTTATTAACCCTTCAGGTGCTTCACAGGAGCTGAAGCAACTTGGAAGGAAAAAATGAACATTTAACTTTTTAGTAACAAAATGATCTTTTACAAACAATTTTTTTATTTTAACAAGGGTTAAAGGAGAAAATATACAGAAAAAGTTGTGCAATTTCTCCTGAGTACGCTGATACCTCATATGTGGGGGAAAAACCACTGTCTGGACGCACGGCAGGGCTTGGAAGGGAAGGAGCGGCGTTTGACTTTTTCAAACCAAAATTGTCTGGAATTGAGATTGTACGCCATGTCGCGTTTGGAGAGCCCCTGATGTGCCTAAACAGTGGAAACCCCCCACAAATGACACCATTTTGGAAAATGGACCCCCTAAGGAACTTATCTAGATCTGTTGTGAGCACTTTGAACCTCCAAGTGTTTCACTAAAGTATATGCCTGGGTGTGAAAAAAAAAATTCCACAAAAATGTTTTTTTTAAATCACCAATTTTTTATTTTCTCAAGGGTAACATGAGAAATTGGACCATAAAAGTTGTTGTCCAACTTGTTTAGAGTACGCTGATACCCCATATGTGGGGGGAACCACTGTTTGGGCACACGGCAGAGCTCAGAAGGGAAGGAGCGCCATTTGACTTTTTCCAACCAAAATTGGCTGGAATCGAGATTGGACGCCATGTCGCATTTGGATAGCCCCTGATGTGCCTAAACAGTGGGAATCCCCCACAAGTGACCCCATTTTAGAAACTAGATGCCCAAAGGAACTTATCTAGATCTGTGGTGAGCACTTTGAACCCCCAAGTGCTTCACACAAGTTTATAACGTAGAGCCGTAAAATTAAAAAAATCATATTTTTTCCACAAAAATGATATTTTCACCCCAATTTTTATTTTCCCAAAGGTAACAACACCTCAAAGTTATTGTGCAATTTGTCATGAGTACGCTGATACCCAATATGTGAGGAGTAAACCACTGTTTGGGTGCATGGCAGAGCTCAGAAGGGAAGGAACGCAGTTTGACTTTTTCAACGCAGAATTAGCTGTATGCCATGCCGCGTTTGGAGAGCCCCTGATGTGCCTAAACAGTGGAAACCCCCACAAGTGACCCATTTTGGAAACTAGAATTCCAAAGGAACTTATCTAGATGTGTGGTGAGAACTTTGAACCCCCAAGTGCTTCACAGAAGTTTATAACGTAGAGCCATAAAAATAAAAAATCATAATTTTTTTCACAAAAATTATATTTTCGCCCCCAATTTTTTATTTTCCCAAGGGTAACAGAAAAATTGGACCCAAGAGTTATTGTTCAATGTGTCCTGAATATGCTGATACCCCATATGTGGGGGTAAACTACTGTTTGGGAGCATGGCACAGCTCAGAAGGGAAGGAGCACTGTTTTACTTTTTAACGCCGAATTGGCTGGAATTGAGATCAGACCCCATGTCACGTTTGGAGAGCCTCTGATGTGCCTAAATAGTGGAAATCCCCAATTCTAACTCCAACCCTAACTCCAACACACCCCTAACCCTAATCCCAACCCTAATCATAACCCTAACCACAAACCTAACCCTAACACACCCGTAACCCTAGTCCCAACCCTAACCCTAACTTTAGCCCCAACCCTATCCCTAATGGGAAAATAGAAATAAATACATTTTTTTAATTTCATTATTTTTCCCTAACTAAGGGGGTGATAAAGGGGGTTTGATTTACTATTTATCTCAGGTTTTTATGATTGGCAGCTGTCACACGCTAAAAGACGCTTTTTATTGCAAAAAATAGTTTTTGCATCATCACATTTTGAGACCTATAATTTTTCCATATTTTGGCCCACAGAGTCATGTGAGGTCTTACTTTTTGCGGGACGTGGTGACGTTTTTATTGGTACCATTTTTGGGCACATGATTTTTTTTTAAAGGGGTTCACTAAAGGGGTTAACTAATGGGACAGTTTTATAGGGCGGGTCGATACGGACGCGCCGACACTAAATATGTGTACTTTTATTTATTTTTTTTTATTTACATGAAGAAAGAAATTTATTGAGGAATAGAGTTGAGCGAAACAGGTTGGTCAGATTCAAAAATCACCGACTTTCGCCAAAGTCGGGTTTCGCTCAGCGAAACCCTACCATAGCGTTAGGTCGGCCATGCGGTCGTCGACCCGAGCGCCAAAGTCGGTTTTCCCATAATGCTTGCAGGCGCCTTTTCTCAGCCAATGAGCAAAGACGCACACTGTGTGCAACGAGATGACATGGGCAGTGGCCACCACCATCTTAGAGAAGGGGATTGCAGTGATTGGCTTGCTTTGTGTGGCGTCACAGTGGCTATAAAAGCCCTGACCGCCGACCGCCATTTTACTTCTGCCGATCTTAGCGTAGGGAGAGGTTGCTGCCGCTGTTTCTCAGTGGGGAGAGAGTTAGGTAGGAAAGAAAAGTGATTATGTGCTTGTGCTGATAGCGATTGTGCTGTACAGTTAGTGTGCAGTGACAGGGGAGGATTTTCTTGTGCGCAGCAGCGCTAGTTATTAGGCTGCCTGCCAGTGACAGGGGAGGATTTTCTTGTGTGCAGCAGCAGAGCTGATTATTAGGCTGCCTGCTAGCTGTATTGCTGTGTGTACACTGCTGTGCAGAGTGCTTTTTACACAGCACCTAAACAGCACTAATACTTTTATTCTTTTTTTCTGCACAGTTACCGAGCGTTCATTTTTTCCCACACCGTATAGAGCTGTACGCTCCTCACACACTACTGTTGTGAATGGACTTGAAATGAGTTCTGAGCAGAGGCTCCCTCTGGTGGTTACAAGCGGTACTGGACTGTCCAGTGAAGATTGTGAGGAGTGGGAATCAGGTGTTACTGACTGGTCTTATATAAGGGAGTCGCCTTCCCATCAGGGTTGCCGGTGATCAATTGTTCTGGTCTCAATCCTTGAGTCCTGTTTCCTTTGTAGCCTGCTGTGTCGTGTCTGCATCTCCTGCTAACAGATAAGACATTTTCTTCTTTTTGTTTTTGTCTTGATTTTTGCATTTTGTCCTGCACTTCTGTGGGGGCCTTCAGGGTCCCCTCCGGGGGCTTTTGCCCTCTCAGTTTAGTTCAGCCACTGATGTTTGTACTTTTGCTTTTTCCAGTTTTTTCAGTGACTGCTGTTTTGATTTTTGTTACACCAGAGAACTAATTTAGGTGGTAGAGGTCGTGTGATCTCAGGTGATTTTGAAATTAGTAGAGTTGGTGCTTTTCAGGGTTTTTTTGGGATTGCAGTAAGTGCCCTTCCTATCCTTTTCTATTTAGGTAGTTTGGGCCCCAACGTTTGCTCATACTATTTTCTGTCTGTGTCAGTATTTCTTCTTGTCTAACCGCCATTACATGTTTGGGGGCTTTCTATGTTCTTTGGGGATCTGCTCCGGGGCAGATAGCTTTCATCTTTCTATCTTTAGGTGTAGTTAGTTTCTCAGGCTGTGACGAGGCGTCTAGGACCAACGTAGGAACGCTCCACGGCTGCCTCTAGTTGTGGTGGTTAGTCAGGGTACTGCAATCTCATAGATTCCAACTGCTCTGGTGTATTGCCTTTTTTGCCTGCACTCCTCAGCTACCGAAACATAACA
>JARQOD010000001.1:342430301-342526773 GCA_033576555.1 Oophaga sylvatica
GGATCAAAGTGTCTTTTTGGCGTACAGAAGGTTTCATTTCTGGGATTCATTTTGTCTCTGTCTGTTATTGAAATGGACCCGGTCAAGGTTCAGGCCATCTGTGATTGGGTTCAACCTTCTACATTGAAGGCTCTTCAGAGATTTTTGGGTTTTGCCAATTTTTATCGTAAATTTATTGGTAATTTCTCCAGTATTGTTAAACCATTGACTGATTTGACCAAAAAGGGTTCCGATGTGGTGAATTGGCCTCCTGAGGCAGTTTCTGCATTTCAGGAAATTAAGCAGAGATTCATTACTGCTCCTGTTCTACGGCAGCCTGATGTTTCTCTACAGTTTCAGGTGGAGGTTGATGCTTCTGAGATTGGGGCAGGTGCCGTTTTGTCCCAAAGGGATCCGAAGACCTCTAAGAGTAACCCTTGTGCCTTCTTCTCTCGAAAATTTTCTCCAACTGAACGTAATTATGACGGTGGAGTTATTGGCCATGAAGTGGGCCTTTGAAGAGTGGAGACATTGGCTGGAAGGAGCCAAACATCAGGTGGTGGTCCTCACGGACCATAAGAACCTGGTTTATCTCGAATCAGCCAACCCAGCAGTTTTGCAGCCTTTCTGGTGTATTGCTACTTCGGCTATTTTTGCTATTTCTCCTCAGCTACCGAAACATAACACTCTCGGCCGTGCGCTAGTATCAATTGTGTTATGTGCTTTGAGCCAATATAATCATGCACGCATGTGGTTAGGGCTCGGCTGAAATAAGCCCCTAGAATACCGGCACCTCTGGTGAGGAGATTTGTATGCACGTGTTCAGGGCTTGACAGAAATAGCATCTAGAATACCGGCTACTCCGGTGAGGAGTTATGTATTTGCGTTGCTAACTGCATGATCACGGACTGCCATCCGCACAGCAGTTATCTGTGTACCTCTGTGGTGTTAACAGGACACAGTCTCTATCTCTGCGTCACTACCTCAGCGACTCTGTGGTGTAACAGAGTTCACTTATACTGCCATATAGTGCCACAGCATCTATGTTTGCGACTCTGTGAAGTAACAGAGTTCGCTTATACCACCATCTTACTAGCAGCAGGCTCTGCCTGCACAATGGACCCCGGGCTGCGAACGCACCTATTATTTATATTTATTTGGTGCGTTCCGTCTGCCCTAACACCTGTAGAATGTCAAATCTGTGTCCCTCGTGATGTCTTGGCTGTTGTCCTGTAGAGAGTCTCTGGTTCTTTGGATTTTTGGATGTCTGGATTTCTTGTCTGAATATCTGTCTCGTTATAGTTTAAAACTGTCCTTTATACAGTATTCACAGGTAAAGGGGAAGAATGGTGATAAGACCAACACTCATTATTTGATTATGCAATGTATTTGAAGAGTTTTTTCCTCCTCTACTTTGCAAGTCAGCGAACTAGCTAGCCTGGACAATGTGTAATCAACATATAAGCAAACATCATTGTTCCATGATCCTGTATCACTATCCATTCAGAATAAACGCACAATATGTTACAAGTAATTGTCAACTTACAACAAGTCAATATTATAGGCTTACACAAACAAAGTCTGTTTTCTTGACCAACCAGAAAGAAACACATAAATTCAAAAGTAAACATTTAGATAGCAGTCTATTCATCCTGTCATGCTGAAAATAGGTGTCTGGCTAATTAATAAAAATGCTATGTCGTCACATTGCTCCCCCACAAATGGTGTCCTCCACATCCGTGGTTCCTGGATTAAATCCAACCAAGTGTCTGGCTTGTTATTCAATCCGTCGAAGCTGGCACAGCTCTTGCAGTTGCTATTTCTTGTTGTGGTTATATATCCACTCCGGTCCTCTTCCCAAGGCAGAGTTGGTGGGGTTGGACATAGTGGCGTCCGAGACCTGCTGTGCATGCCTCATCAATGGTCTGCTGGGTCTTCCTGTATACCTCCCTGGTTGTGGAGCCCCTGGATGGTGTGTACGAACACCAGTCCCCTGCAGCTCCCCCGTTTCCGCTGAGCTGAGTAGTATCCTACCACTGCCAGAGTCTCATACTTCCGCTAACTTGCCGGGATAAGAACAGATGTGACTTCAGAGCTTCCAGGGCCGACCAACCCACTTGCGGCACGCACAGAAAGAGTAGGTAACAACAAGCTTAGGAAGATGACAATCCATTGAGGTACAAGGCCGGTTGACCAGAGAGTCACAAGCTGGCTTCTCCGAACATCTCCATGGAGCCAGGAGCCCGATGAGTCCCATTCCTGGCCCCCACAAATGTATCCATGGGGCTCAGGAGAATGGTGGGTCCAAATACTGACTATCACAAATATGTGTCCCTCGTGATGGAGCCATGATGTCTTGGCTGTTGTCCTGTAGGGAGTCTCTGGTTCTTTAGCTGTTAGTATGTCTGGATGTCTTGTTTAAATATCTGTTACAACAAATTGTCAACTTACAAGTCAATATTACAGGCATAGACTAACAAAAGTCTGTTTTCTTGACCAACCAGAAAGAAACACATTAATTCAAAAGTAAACATATAGATAACAGTGTATTCCTCCTGGCTTGCTGAAAATAGACGTCTGGCTAATTAATAAAAATGCTGTATCATCACATTGCTCCCCCATCTTAATTAGCCAAACGTGATAGGATTCCGATCATTTTTCTCCACTTATCGGGGACAGTCCTCAGCATGTCTTTAAGCACAGACATGAATGTAAGAGATCTCACCATCATGACAACAAAACTTTGCATCATCCAGTTTCCTCAGATCGTATCCCATGTCTTCCTTCCGAATAAACTTTACACGTAATTGACAAGAAACGACTTGTATCCACTGAGTCCACAAATGGTGTCCTTCGCATCCCGTGGTTCCTGGATTAAATCTAACCAAGTGTCTGGCTTGTTATTCAATCTGTCGAAAGTGGCACAGCTCTTGCAGTTGCTGTTTCTTGTGGTTATATATCCACTCTGGTCCTCTTCCCAAGGCAGAGTTGGTGGGGTTGGACATAGTGGCGTCCGAGACCTGCTGTGCATGCCTCATCAATGGTCTGCTGGGTCTTCCTGTATACCTCCCTGGTTGTGGAGCCCCTGGATGGTGTGTACGAACACCAGTCCCCTGCAGCTCCCCCATTTCCGCTGAGCTGAGTAGTATCCTACCACTGCCAGAGTCTCACACTTCCCTAACTTGCCGGGATAAGAACAGATGTGACTTCAGAGCTTCCAGGGCTGACCACCCCACCTGTGGCACGCACAGAAAGAGGAGGTAACAACAAGCTTAGGAAGATGATAATCCATTGAGGTACAAGGCCGGTTGACCAGAGAGTCACAAGCTGGCTTCTCCGAACATTTCCATGGAGCCAGGAGCCCGATGAGTCCCATTCCTGGCCCCCACAATGTATCCATGGGGCTCAGGAGAATGGTGGGTCCAAATACTGACTATCACAAATATGTGTCCCTCGTGATGGAGCCATGATGTCTTGGCTGTTGTCCTGTAGGGAGTCTCTGGTTCTTTAGCTGTTAGTATGTCTGGATGTCTTGTCTAAATATCTGTTACAACAAATTGTCAACTTACAAGTCAATATTACAGGCATAGACGAACAAAAGTCTGTTTTCTTGACCAACCAGAAAGAAACACATAAATTCAAAAGTAAACATATACTGTAGATAACAGTGTATTCCTCCTGGCTTGCTGAAAATAGACGTCTGGCTAATTAATAAAAATGCTGTATCATCACATTGCTCCCCCATCTTAATTAGCCAAACGTGATAGGATTCCGATCATTCTTCTCCACTTATCGGGACAGTCCTCAGCATGTCTTTAAGCACAGACATGAATGTAAGAGATCTCACCATCATGACAACAAAACTTTGCATCATCCAGTTTCCTCAGATCATATCCCATGTCTTCCTTCCGAATAAACTTTACACGTAATTGACAAGAAACGACTTGTATCCACTGTGTCCACAAATGGTGTCCTTCGCATCCGTGGTTCCTGGATTAAATCTAACCAAGTGTCTGGCTTGTTATTCAATCTGTCGAAAGTGGCACAGCTCTTGCAGTTGCTGTTTCTTGTTGTGGTTATATATCCACTTTAGTCCTCTTCCTAAGGCAGAGTTGGTGGGGTTGGACATAGTGGCATCCGAAACCTGCTGTGCATGCCTCATCAATGGTCTGCTGGGTCTTCCTGTATACCTCCCTGGTTGTGGAGCCCTTGGATGGTGTGTATGAACACCAGTCCCCTGCAGCTCCCCCGATTTCGCTGAGCTGTGTAGTATCCCACCACTGTCACCATAATGTGGAGACATGAGGGTCAGCAGGTCCTCTAGTCGAAACCGCATGAACCAGGGCATATACCACCGAACGCCCGCTCTCCTTTTACCCTGGGCGTCATGCTATTCAGACAACACAGGGTGAGGGTAAAACAGTACTATACAGCAATACTTTATTGAACCACAAAACAGGCAGGTAACACATAGAGCAGTCCCACCAAAATACCGAAGATGGCGCATATTACAGTCTCACCCTTCTGCTAACTTGCCGGGTAAGAACAGATGTGACTTCAGAGCTTCTAGGGCCGACCACCCCACCTGCGGCACGCACAGAAAGAAGAGGTAACAATAAGCTTAGGAAGATGACAATCCATTGAGGTACAAGGCCGGTTGACCGGAGAGTCACAAGCTGGCTTCTCCGAACATCTCCATGGAGCCAGGAGACCAATGAGTCCCATTCCTGGTCCCCACAAATGTATCCATGGGGCTCAGGAGAATGGTGGGTTCAAATACTAACTATCCCAAATGTATCAATCAATCTGCAATGGTCAGTGAAGCATATCTGTATTCTTCCTGCAGTAACCGTGGTCCGGTATGCTGGCATCCTATAGAATGACAAATCTTTGTCCCTTGTGATGGAGCCATGATGTCTTGGCTGTTGTCCTGTAGGGAGTCTCTGTTCTTTAGCTGTTAGGATGTCTGGATGTCTTGTCTAAATATCTGTTACAACAAATTATCAACTTACAAGTCAATTTTACAGGCATAGACGAACAAAAGTCTGTTTTCTTGACCAACCAGAAAAAAAACATAAATTAAAAAATAAGCATTTAGATAACAGTGTATTCTTCCTGGCTTGCTGAAAATAGATGTCTGGCTAAATCAGATAAAATGCTGTATTGTCACAACCGAGCTCTCATGTCATTTGCAAAATTGTGATATCTTGGAATCCATTGCATTTGTTACAGCCTTTGTATGAACAACAATAAGAGGTGTATTGACTGATAATATTATCAGCACACAAGGATGCAACAAAGCATTGAGGAAAATCAATTTCCAAAATTATGCTGCTGCCCTTTGTCTTTTGATGGCTTATGATACTTGCTAGTGCCTTTTCACAAGCTGTACAGTATGGTCCTACCTGTGCTGATTCATATTCTCTTATTAATGTCCCTTATACCAAAGTGCTTTTGGCCTATTTTAAGGTGTAGTGGTCAACATAATTCAACATTCCAAGTATGATGTTGCTGTGCTGCCTCAAAATATGTATTTGTCATACTGTATCTTAAAAAGTAAGCCATTTCTTCCATGATTAATACTATTTTCATCTGCAGTTTTGGTGAATAGGAGGTTTGTTTTTTTCCTTAGATTTTAATTTCCTCCATTTGGACCTAGTTGGTTTCATCATCATCATCATCATCTACTTCTTGTCCTATTTACAGCATTTCTCCTCCTCCTATGAGGGGTATTCAATAAGTTATCTACCCCAGCATTTTCTGTCAGTGTTAGAGATCTCGTTATTCTGTGCATGTTGAGATATGTCTGGACACGCAACACAAACTCGGAAGACGTTTAGTCTGATGAAAGCATTGAAGTGACAGGATGGCAAGTGTAGTACTGTGAAGCTGTACAAAGAAAGGGAGAGATTTGAAGCTTCATTCCGAGATTAAATTCCTTACAATGGAAGAAAAGATGCCTAATGAAATCCATAAAAGAATAATTGCTGCATATAGTGATGATTCACCTTCCTAATACCAAGCAAAGTGTTGGGCCAAGCAATCTAAATGGGGTAGGGAATCAATTGAAAATGACCTTTGTTCAGGACTATCTGTCGAAGCATCTTCAGAGGAAATGTGATGTAAAGTGGAGACCATGATTTTGGAAGATCGTCAGGTCAAAGTCAGTGTTATAACTCATGAATTAGGCATTTCAATTGGCATGGTTTCCTGTGTAATTCATGATGTTTTGATAATGTCAAACGTCAGTTCCCTGTGTGTGCCACAAATGTTGACGCCAATCAGAGGCGTAGCTAGGGTTTCGGTTTAGGGGGGGCGAAACTTCTGAGTGGGCCCCTAACCAGAGAACCTCAGCAAATGACTGTGCAGTTGACAAAAATAAAGACCAATATTGATATCACCGCCATATGGTCAGTGGTAAATTATACCAGTCCTACAGAACATATAATAGATTACAGCACAGGTATAGATAATGACTTACCGCTGACGTTCTTTCTGATGGAATTGTTCACTTTTCATGTCTTTTCCATCTGGCCCTGGGGACATCTATTGGCATAATGTCCTAACTGCTGACAATTGTTACAAAGCACGGAGACTCGAACGGGCCGAGAATCAGGTGCCTGGTGGCCAAGGCGTCCTTTACATGGTCAGCCAGACCTCTCCAGTATACCGGTATAAGGACTTTATCTGGCCACTCTAACTCGGAGGCCAGGGTTCGAAATTGAACTGAAAACTGACTGACCAAGCTCGAACCCTGTGACATTGCCAGCAGTTGGAGCGCTCAATCGTGGGTGACCTGCGGGCCTAAAAAGACCTTTTTAAGAGCCTCCAGAAACCGAGAAGCACTCCGCACCACGCGATCGTCACGCTCCCACAGCGGCGTTGCCCATTTCAAAGCTCTGCCCGACAGTAGTGACACTATGAAACCCACTTGTGCCCGCTCTGTAGGAAAACGTGCAGCCAGAAGTTCGAGCTGTATAGAGCACTGACTCACGAATCCCCGACAATGTTTGCTGTCACCAGAAAACTTGTCTGGAAGCGGGAGATGGGACAAGGTCGGAGCAGAGGTGTTGGAGGACAAACTGGCTGCCGCCGTGCTAGCAGCCTGAACAGCGACTGCGGTCACATCCACAGCTGGGTTGTGCGCTCAAGAGTCGCCAACCTACCCTCCAGCTGCTGGATGAACTGCCGTAGACGCTGGTCGTCCGCCATTTTACTAGCCAGACCCTGGCGCTAATATTATGTTAGGGTCTGCGGAACGCACCAAATATATGATGTAGAGAGGTGCGGCGGAGCCTGCTGCTAGTAAAATGGCGCAAGAAGCGAACTCTGTTATCCCGCAGAGTCGCCAAAATAAACGCCGTAACGCGCTGTGACAATTTGTGCGAACTCTGTTATTCCACAGAGCCGCTAGAAGGAGTGCCACAGCGCTATATGGCGATGTGTGCGAATTCACTTAACACCACTGAGTCGCAAAATAAACACGCTAGGGCGCTGTCTAGCGTTGAAAGCGAACCCTGTTACGTCACAGAGCTGCTGAGAAAAAGTTCTGTGTCCTGTCAGGCTCTCAGGTACACAGTTGACTGCTAAGCGAACATAGAACGTGATCATGCGCTAATGTCCTCTCGGGAGTCACCCGCAATCTATGGCATCTGAACGCCAGGCCCTGAATACGGCAATCAAACTCCTCACCGGTTATGCCGGTAATCTAGGGCATCTAGGACACCGATCCTGACCAGCTAGCATACCAAACTCCTCACCGATTAAGTCGGTATTCTAGGGGCTTATTTCAGCCGGGCCCTAACCACACACACGCATGACCACACTGGCGCAAAGCATATAACGATTGATATTAGCGCATGGCGGCCCAGCCATGCCACCCTTTTATAGTAACAGCTACAGGACCTGCCAGAAACAAGGACCAATGAAACTGTTCCAGAACACCAGTAGTCACAGGACCTTCCTGGCGGACCAATAGGAGCTGCTGCAGTAGATGAGCATGTGCCCCCTGATCTCCAATGAGAGATCTCACCCTGGGCATGCTCAGAAGGGGAAAACAAGGACTTTGTCCTAAAGACGTCTGCTCGCCGCTAACCAGTACTGGCCACATTAGCAGAGCCTGGAGAGGCAGCAGTAACCCTCTGCACACTGTTAGACTGGGCGAGACGCTGGGACCGACGTCTAAGCTGAGCAGAGTCCACTGTGGCCGGAGACGGATGGGAGACCGCAGCAGGGATGGCTTGAGATTCCCCTTGTGCAGAAGCGGGAACTCAACCTCTAACAATAATGCACCCCCATAGACAGCCTCTATATTGTAATGCACCCCCATAGGCAGCCTCTCTATTATAATGCACCCCCATAGGCAGCCTTATTTATAATGCACCCCCATAGGCAGCCTTATTTATAATGCACCCCATAGGCAGTCTTATTTATAATGCACCCCATAGGCAGCCTTATTTATAATGCACCCCCATGGGCAGCCTTATTTATAATGCACCCCATAGGCAGCCTTATTTATAATGCACTCCTTAGGCAGCCTTATTTATAATGCACCCCATAGGCAGCCTTATTTATAATGCACCCCCATATGGAGCCTTATTTATAATGCACCCCCTTAGGCAGCCTTATTTATAATGCACCCCCTTAGGCAGCCTTATTTATAATGCACCCCATAGGCAGTCTTATTTATAATGCACCCCATAGGCAGCCTTATTTATAATTCACCCCATAGGGAGCCTTATTTATAATGCACCCCCATAGGCAGCCTTATTTATAATGCACCCCATAGGCAGCCTAATTTATAATGCAGTCCATAGGCAGCCTTATTTATAATGCACCCCATAGGCAGCCTTATTTATAATGCACCCCCATATGGAGCCTTATTTATAATGCACCCCCATATGGAGCCTTATTTATAATGCACCCCATAGGCAGCCTTATTTATAATGCACCCCCATATGGAGCCTTATATTTAATGCACCCCCATAGGCAGCCTTATTTATAATGCACTCCGTAGGCAGCTTTATTTATAATGCACCCCCATATGGAGCCTTATTTATAATGCACCCCCATAGGCAGCCTTATTTATAATGCACCCCATAGGCAGTCTTATTTATAATGCACCCCCATAGGCAGCCTTATTTATAATGCACCCCCATATGGAGCCTCTGTAGTATAATGCACCCCATAGGCAGCCTTATTTATAATGCACCCCCATATGGGGCCTTATTTATAATGCACCCCCAAGGCAGCCTTATTTATAATGCACCCCCATATGGAGCCTCTGTAGTATAATGCACCCCATAGGCAGCCTTATTTATAATGCACCCCATAGGCAGCCTTATTTATAATGCACCCCCATAGGCAGCCTTATTTATAATGCACCCCATAGGCAGTCTTATTTATAATGCACCCCATAGGCAGCCTCTGTATGATAATGCACCCCCATAGGCAGCCTTATTTATAATGCACCCCCATATGGAGCCTCTGTAGTATAATGCACCCCATAGGCAGCCTTAATTATAATGCACCCCCATATGGGGCCTTATTTATAATGCACCCCCAAAGGCAGCCTTATTTATAATGCACTCCCATATGGAGCCTCTGTAGTATAATGCACCCCATAGGCAGCCTTATTTATAATGCACCCCATAGGCAGCCTTATTTATAATGCACCCCCATAGGCAGTTTTATTTATAATGCACCCCCATAGGCAGCCTTATTTATAATGCACCCCATAGGCAGTCTTATTTATAATGCACCCCATAGGCAGCCTCTGTATGATAATGCACCCCCATAGGCAGCCTTATTTATAATGCACCCCCATATGGAGCCTCTGTAGTATAATGCACCCCATAGGCAGCCTTATTTATAATGCACCCCCATATGGGGCCTTATTTATAATGCACCCCCAAAGGCAGCCTTATTTATAATGCACCCCCATATGGAGCCTCTGTAGTATAATGCACCCCATAGGCAGCCTTATTTATAATGCACCCCATAGGCAGCCTTATTTATAATGCACCCCCATAGGCAGTTTTATTTATAATGCACCCCCATAGGCAGCCTTATTTATAATGCACCCCATAGGCAGTCTTATTTATAATGCACCCCATAGGCAGCCTCTGTATGATAATGCACCCCCATAGGCAGCCTTATTTATAATGCACCCCCATATGGAGCCTCTGCTCTGTAATATAATGCACCCCCATTACAAAAACAATAAATCCAATACTCACCTCTCTTGCTCCCTGCTCCTGCGCTGCTCACTGCTCTCCCTCTCTTCTCCTGACAGCGGGCGCCGGGCAGTGACGTCAGTGCGCCCGCTGTCAGATGCTGAGAGGGGGATTATGGGAGAGAAGGAGCGCTCGCTCCTTCTCTCACAATGCGGTCAGCTGTATCTGCTAGATGCCGATACACCTGACCCTCCGATGACGGGCGGGGGGGCCCCACTGCTGGCACAGGGCCCCCCACCGCCTGCTCAGGGGCCCCATAGCGGCCGGGCGGCAGAGCAGGGAGAGCGATTCTCCCTGCTCTGCCCCAGAATGTAACTGTATCGGCGCGCTGTGCACGCCGATGCAGTTACAGTAGCGTAGCTCCGGGTGGGCCCCCTCAGAGCGCGGGGCCTGGGGCCGCCGCCCCCTCTGCCCCCTTCCCCCCCGCTAGCTACGCTACTGACGCCAATGCAAAAAACATGTTGACAGCAATTTAGCTAAAAGAATTTAGACATGCTTATGGAAAATCTAGGAGACCTCTATTCTCAAATTAGGACAAAATAACTGAAAACTTCAGTGTGTAGAACTATTCATCCCCTAAAGTCAGTACTTTGTAAAGCCTCCTTTGGCGGCAATTACAGCATCACGCTTTGGATAAGTCTCTATGAGCTTTCCACATCTTGCCATTAACATTTTTGCCCATTCCTCAAGGCAAAACTGCTCCAGCTCCTTCAAGTTAGATGTTTTCCTCTAGTGAACAGCGATCTTCAATTCTGACCTCAGATTCTCAATTGAATTAAGGTCTGGGCTTTGGCTAGACCTCTTCAAAACATTTCCACATTTCCCCTTAAATCACTTGAGTGTTGCTTTAGCAGTATGTTTTGGGTCATTGTCTTGTTGGAAGGTGAACCTATGTTACGGTCTCAAATCACTGACAAACTGAAACAGGTTATGCTGAAGAATATCCCTGTATTTCGCACTATCCATCTTCCCCTCGTCTCAGACCTTTTTCCCTGTCCCTGCTGCTGAAAAACAACCCCACAGCATGATGTTGCCACTACCATGTTTAACTGTGGGGATGGTTTCCTTGAGGTGATGAGCTGAGTTAGTTTGGCGCCAGACATAGCGCTTACGTTGGTGTACAAAAAGTTCTTTGTCATCTGACGACAGCGCCTCCCTCCATTCATTTGGGGAGTCTCCCACATATCTTCTGGCAAACTCAAAATGAGTCTTACAATTTTTGTGTGTAAGTAAAGGCTTTTTTCTGCCCGCTCTTCTATAAAGGCCACCTCTATGGAGTGTACGGCTTATAGTGGTCGTATGGACAGATACTTCAGTCTCTGCTTGGGAACTCTGCAGCTCCATCAGGGTTACCTTTGGTCTCTATGCTGCCTCTCTGATTAATGGCCTCCTTACCTGGGCGAAGGGTTTTGGTGGGCGGCCCTCTCTTGGCTTTTTTGTTGTAGTACCATGTTCTTTCCATTTGATGATAATGGATTTATTGGTGCTTCGATGGATCATCAGAGATTGGGATATTTTTATAACCCAACCCTGACTTGTACTTCTCAACAACTTTGTCCCTGACTGGTTTGGAGATCTGCTTGGTCTTCATGGTGTTCTTTGGTCAGTGGTGCCCCTTGTTTAATGGTGTTGCAGCCTCTGTGGCCTTTCAGAAAAGGTGAGTATATACTTTCAGACCATATGACTCCTACATTGCACACAGGTGGACTTCCTTTCACTAAGCATGTGGCTTATGAAGGTAATTGCTTGCATCATAATTTTTTAGGGGCATAGCAAAAGGGCTGAATACACATGCACATGTCAATTTTTAGTTATTTGATCCCATAAATTTAATTTATGCCTATATTTTTCTCACTTCACTTCACCAACTTAGACTATTTAGTGCTGATGCATCACACACAAATTGGATTACAAAAATATTTAAACACAGGTTGTATTGTAACAAAAGAGGTAAAAAGCAAGCCACTGTACCCCAAAAAATGTCCAGACCTTTAAATATCTAACATATTACAAAAGCTTTGGATAAAAAAGTCACTATATTCACTGCTTTAAGTGGTATTCTGTCTGCCTCTGTCCAGCCCGGCCTTCTGCAATGTTGGAATTTGGTGTGGGACATCTACATCTAGTAAAAGGCAGTAGTACTCACATGGTGGCAGATGTAATTGCAAGGGTTTGTGTTGTACCAAGAGTAGCAGGTTATCACTAAAGGGAGCTTCATAAGTGCCAGAGGTTTTATTAATCACTCAAAAGGGAACTGTAGTACAATAATGCAAACAAAATAATTGAAACTTTTTGAAATGTTTCAAATGATGAAATCAGTCAAAAACATCTTAAAACCGCTCCCACAATGGTGAACTAAACGGAAAAAAATCAGACACAAAAGGCGCACTTTAAAAGAAGTATTAGTAGCAAATAAAAAACAGGCATAAAATAACAAAAATTTGACTGAAGAAGACGCAAATCCAGTAATGGATTGAGGCTGACAAGTTCATGCTCAGGTCAGACTTTGAAAACGTGTGTAGATTGTTCAGTAGGTTGCACAAGGGCAATGAAATACATTCTATTGTTCATAAATTAAAGAAATTAAACAAAAGAAATGAACTTCTATACTTTTAACAAATGTAGTTGCCTTATGCTGGTAGTACTGATGCCAGACATGATGAAGTGAGCTGACTCTCCTGAATAACTAAGCCAGCCTCTTCTCTTCACTAGTATATTCACGTGATGCTTACAGGGGGATTCTGGAGAATGACATGTAAAGGTTTTTTAGGGGGTTTGGAAACAGATACTTTAATATTGTGTCTTTTAACCTTTTTTTTTAAGAACTTTACCCAACACGTCAGTACAATGGAGCTAGTACAACCATTTCTTCAACAACTTACCGGATTACAACTACCAGCACAGTAAAAACAACAGCTGCATCAGCAATACCTCGAAGGAACACATCTACACTGTCTCCAACCACTGAAATTCCTGCCGAAGTCACTACACGCTCTACGCCAAGTTCATCACAGTTGCCTGCAGTTGGCATAGAGAGTTGTGAGGCTATAGTAGCACGCGAGATAATGTGGTTTAAAACGCGACAAGGACAAACGGCAAAACAGCCATGTCCTTTGGGGACTGTTGGTAAGTATCTCTTGTCTCTCCTCAATTAAATTTGTATAAATTGCCGTGAGCTAGAACTGTCCTCTGGCTGTAATATTGGAGAACATTGAAGTGTCTGACATAAGCATATTGCTCACTCCTTATCACAGTATAAATACATGCTTGTAGTGTCAATCTGAAGTATGCAGCTGTACAGAAACAAGTAATATGGGGTTCCAGACTAAATTTCATTCCTAAAAAATTCTATATAAAAAGTTTTCAATGTTTATAGAAGTCCTGATTACATGCCACAGAATTATCTGCTGAATGAGGTGGGTGGCTCGCTTTCAAGAAACCTTCATGCCCTGGACCAGTTTGGTATAAATTTAAAAAAAAGGTCAATACTCACTGTCTCCTGGTCCATTGAGGAACCTCTACTGCTGTTTCAGGAGACTTGACATGTCATGTCGACAGTATGGCTACCAAGCTTACTGATTTGTTGCCGCAAAGTCAATGTGACGTCAGCACCACAGCCAATGCCAGATACTTGTTTAGAGAACAAACCAAAATTGCACTGAAAGTGATCTTTTGAAGAAGTGGTTTTCTCAAAGAACTTATATGATGGTATTTTGAGATATTTCATTGCAATTTATATGCTTGTAAGCGGGGGCTGGTTGACAGATTTTAGCATGGGAGGCAAGCACAAAAAAATGGTTGATTAGTAGTGGTTCATCCTTAATTGTTAATTTTGGGTACTGTATGAGAGAGACAAGACTGCATCTGTTCATGCAATGTATTCACACTCTATGAACTTTTACATATTTTTTCATGTTACATTCACAAACTCAATTATATTTTATTGGTATTTTATGTGGTATGCCAACACAAAATAGCAAGTATTTGAGAATTATGAAAGAAATTAGACATGGTGTTATAATTATTTCAAATCATAAATCTGAAAAGTGTGACATGCATTTGTAGTCAGCCTCAATACTTTGTAGGACCACCTTTCGCAGAAATTACTGCTGCAAGTCTTTCGGGGTATGTCTCTACCAGCTTTGCACATCTAGAGGCTAACATTTTAGCCCATTTTTCTTTGCAGACTAGATCTTGCTCAGTGAGATTTCCAAGTCTTTCCAGATTCTCAATAGAATGTAGGTTTGGACTGTGACTGCGCCATTCACACATACGAATACTCTTTAATCTAAACCATTCCTTTGTAGATCTGGCAGTATGTTTAGGGTCATTGTCCAGCTGGAAAGTTAACCTAAGCCCCAGTCTCAAGTCTTTTGCAGCCTCTAGCAGGTTTTCCTTCAGGATTGCCCTGCATTTAGCCCCATCCATTTTACCATTAACTCCCTGTCCATGCTGAAGAACATCATCACCACAGCATGATGATGCCACTGTGTTTGATGATGGGGAAGGTGTTTTCAGGATGATATGCAGTGTTCGTTTTCGCCACACATGCGGTTTTGCATTTAGCCCAAAAAGTTCTACTTTGGTCTCATCTGACCAGAGTACCTTCTTCCACATGGCTTGTCATGGCTTATTTTCAAAAATGGATTTCTTCCTGCCACTCTTCCATAAAGGTCAGATATGTGGAGTATATGACAGATTCTCCCACCTGAGCTGTGACCCTGGGCCACTTGTCTGATTCTTTAATTAGTCCTGTAATTGTTTGCGATGTCAGTCTAGGTGGACCTACCATGTATTGGTAAATTTGCAGTTGTGCCATACTCCATCAATTTTTGGAGAATTGATTGAATAGTGATCCATGAGAGGTCCAGAGCTTGGGCAGTTTTTTCTGTAACCTGCCTTACTCTTCTACAGAACTTTATCCCAAACCTGTCTGGTGTGTTCCTTGGTTTTCATGATGCTGTTTGATCACTAATGTTCTCAAAAAAGCCTCTGAGATCTTCATAGAACAGTTGTAGCTGTACTGAGAATAAATTACACATAGGTGGACTTAATTTACTAATTATGTGACTTCTACAGGCAATTAATAACTCAGGATTTTATTTGTGGGTATCAGACTACTGGGGGCTGAATACAAATGCATGTCACAACTTTCAGATTTATATTTTTAAAATAATTATGTATAATTTTCTTTACACTTTACAACTAATTGCTACTTTGTGCGGATATATCACATACTGTACAATTCCAATTAAATACATTGACGTTGGTGGGTGTAACGTGAAAAAATGTGGAAAATTTTACAGGGTAGATATGGTTAAATAATCCAATAAAAAAAACAACTCCTTCTCATAATGTACCAAAACACATAATTATTTATTGCATTACACAAAACAGAATTAAAAAAATTATTACATGAAACGCGAGGAGATAACAAGGTCCGGAGTGCAATCCCAGAGACAAAATGCACACTCCAAAAAATTACAGTATACCAGACAGTTTCCCATATAAAATCCAGATTATATGTAGCACATACAATTAAAGTTCATTGCTAAAAGATCATAAAGTGCTATGTGCCTCTGGAATAAAGAGAAAAGATTATATTAACATGGCTATAAAAGGTATCTCTCAATGTTAAGCAATGGATCAGATACATCACATTACCTGTCAGATCCACATGGATTCCATATTATAATGCAACTAATTGCATAACATTTTGTTTCAATAATAGTCCCGCTTACTGGGGATATTTGCAGATCGCAGTTATAATAATAGAATGGCATGAGGTATACAGGATACAGGAGCACAATCCACCTCGATTATTGTATCACAATTAGAGTAGGAAATGACCATTATCATAGTGAAAAAGCGTTAACCTCTTGACGCGTGTTTTGTGTCGCTTCCTCAGAAAATTTGTCTATATTCTCCATTCTGTCAATCCATGGAAAACGGACTGCACTCTGATAGATCATCCGAGTGCAGTTCGATGGTTTCCACAGACTCACTGATTTGCAGCGATTTTCAGACATGTGCATGGCCCCATAGAATAATATTGGTTCGAGTGCGGTCTGATGTTTTGTCGGATCGCTCTCAGGCCGATAATACGATCGTTTGCACCTGCCCTGATAGGTGCGGAAAATCTACAACATCAAAAGCTCATCAAATACTCATCATGGGACCTTAGTTTAAATTTATCTTGATTGCACTTTATATGGCAAGAAAATTTTATGTGTTTTTTTCCATCTGTTTTTTTGTGAAGACATAAAGTTTATGATCGGTATTTTTTACACATAAAAGAAGTTTATTTGAATTACCGCATTCGGGTATTCCCTTA
Source organism: Oophaga sylvatica (assembly GCA_033576555.1). Lineage (NCBI taxonomy): Eukaryota > Metazoa > Chordata > Amphibia > Anura > Dendrobatidae > Oophaga > Oophaga sylvatica. The sequence continues at coordinate 342,446,850 of JARQOD010000001.1, forward strand.
CAGATGCAGCTATTTGATTATATTGTATTTAAAGTAGTCATTACCTCCAATCAGTAGTGACGCTCAAAGGCTAAGTTCACACGAGCATATAAATAATCTTTCTGATTTTCCTTCACAAAAAAATACCTTTTTTACATCACAAGTTACTTTAATGTACAAGACCAAATAGATTCCAAATAAAAGATAACAATCGGATGCTATCTGTTTGATCTGTATGGAATCCGTTTTTTTTCTTTGCACACCCATAGACTTGAATAGGCAATTGTCATGTGAAATGCCGAGAAGGCTAGTGCATGCTGCTATTTTTTTGACAGGTAGATATTAAATCTGTGATAAAAAGGTCATCTGAAGGTTCCGATTCAATACCATTAGTCCGAGTGCTGTCAACACTCGGATCGAACATACATCATGTGCATGTGGTCAACATAACACTTCCTATAGTAACTGCACATTTGGGCTTCTCCATTTTCAGACATTTTCATATGAATATAACAGATACAAAATGTGCCAATCTTTATCAGATACCTTGTGTATGAAGGACATGACTTTGCTTTTTATGTGATTTCTTTATTAATCTTTTGATTCACCCTTTGTAATGTGTCTGCAGCTGTTTTCACCTTACTTGTATATTTCTGGTTTAGGCGTTGCAACTTATACTTGCATTGCTCCAGATGGAGTATGGAATCCACTAGGACCTGACTTAAGCAACTGCTCATCTCCATGGATCAGTCATATTGCACAAAAGGTGAACACCTTTTTTTCAGATATTTGTAATGGAGCAATAATCTTCTGCTACGAAAATACTTCTTGTACTATTGAGTAAAAAAAAACGTTTATTCAAATTAAGGGTTAATAAAAAGCATTTACTTACAATGGATTAAGTCCCTCCAGTGAGGACACTCATTATTGGTGTTAACAATTTCCAAATTTACATTAAGCATAGACCAGACACAGAGTGCTGGTACCTATTTTGGGCACTCATGAGCTGCAGACTTCTCCCCACCATCCAATGACAGCTTTCTCCCTATTAGGCCGGAGTCACACACAACGTATAAAAAATTGGACCGTATTATACGGCCGTAATACACAGAAAAGTCCCCTGAACAGTGATCCGTATGTCATCCGTGTGCAATGTGAGGATGCGATTTTCTCGCATCAAAATATCCGTGTGTCATCCGTATGGTGAGATTTTCTCGCCGGCTTGCAAAACCGACATATAATGGATCCTAATGACAGTTTTTAAATCACAAAAGAAAGAATAGATATATACACATAGAATACATATATACACATATATATATATATATATATATATATATCTACTATATAATTGTCTAACTTTTCACTTCCGTCTGTAACGGAAATCCTGCGTCGCTGATTCAATCAGCGATAGGCACTTCCGGCCCACGCCACCGCTATCGTCAGGAGATCAGCGGCGCTAGCCGCTGATCTCCCGACCGTAGCCGCGGGTCATCTCCAGTACTTACTCTCCTTCCATCGCTGCATCCCTGTCCCGACGCGTCTGCTTCTATCCTGTACGGTGCGGTCACGTAGTACCGCTCATTAAGGTTATGAATATGGACGCGACTCCACTCCCAAAGGCGTGGCATCCATATTCATGACCTTAATGAGCATGGGACCTGAATGAGTGCCGGAAAGGTAAGAATATGGTTGCTTTATTATTTTATTTTTATTACAGGAGAACAAGGGATTCGGAAGGATTACCAGTACAATAAAATATGGTCAAAAACTGTGTATTTATTTCATTTAAATAATTTTTAATTAATGTGTGTGTGTTTTTTAGCCATTTAATACAATAGGATTAATAATGTATAGTTGTCTAATTCAGGGTCCCCAACCGCCGGTCCGCGGCCCACCACCGGGCCGTAGCAGTCCTGATGCCGGGCCGCGGAGCCACGGCACAGAACGCTGGACCCACATGGAGCCGGCGACTGTAGCGCTGTAGTGACAGCTACAGTCGCCGGCTCCATCATCGATACTCACCTTCAGCCGCTGCGATCCCTGTCCCGGCCGTGGCAGCTTCATCCAGCGCTGAGCGGTGACGTAATACCGCTCATTAAGAGCATGAATATGGACGCGACGCCACTCCCATAGGCGTGGCATCCATATTCATGCCCTTAATGAGCGGTATTATGTCACCGCTGCGCACAGGAGGAAGCTGCCACGGCCGGGACAGGGATCTGCAGCGACGGAGCGAGGAGGGTAAGTATGTCAGGGATGACGGGGGAGCCCAGGAGAGGGTGGGAGAGGAGCCTTGTATACAAGGGAGGGTGCGGAGCCATAGTGGGAGCGGAGCCATGTATACAGGGTGGGAGAGGAGCCATGTATATAGGGTGGGAGAGGAGCCATGTATAAGAGGGTGGGAGCGGAGCCATAGTGGGAGAGGAGCCATGTATACAGGGTGGAGAGGAGCCATAGTGGGAGCGGAGCCTTGTATATAGGGTGGGAGCGGAGCCATGTATATAGGGTGGGAGAGGAGCCATGTATATAGGGTGGGAGAGGAGCCATGTATAAGAGGGTGGGAGCGGAGCCATGTATATAGGGTGGGAGAGGAGCCATGTATATAGGGTGGGAGAGGAGCCATGTATAAGAGGGTGGGAGCGGAGCCATGTATACGAGGGTGGGAGCAGAGCCATAGTGGGAGCGGAGCCATGTATAAGAGGGTGGGAGCAGAGCCATAGTTGGAGCGGAGCCATGTATAAGAGGGTGGGAGCGGAGCCTTGTATACAGGAAGGGTGCAGAGCCATGTATAAGAGGGTGGGAGCAGAGCCTTGTATACAGGAAGGGTGCAGAACCATGTATAAGAGGGTGGGAGCAGAGCCTCGTATACAGGGAGGGTGCAGAGCCATGTATAAGAGGGTGGGAGCGGAGCCATGTATAAGAGGGTGGGAGTGGAGCCTTGTATACAGGGAGGGTGCAGAGCCATGTATAAGAGGGTGGGAGCGGAGCCTTGTATACAGGGAGGGTGCAGAGCCATGTATAAGAGGGTGGGAGCAGAGCCTTGTATACAGGGAGGGTGCAGAGCCATGTATAAGAGGGTGGGAGCAGAGCCTTGTATATAGGGTGGGAGCAGAGCCATGTATATAGGATGGGAGAGGAGCCTTGTATATAAGATAAGAATGATAAGAATGCACTACTACTAAACTACAATCCCGTCCATAGCCCCGCCCCCTTATGACCAAAGCCCCACCCCTGTCACACCTCCATCCCCGCCCTGCCAGGCCATGGAAGAATGGTCTTGCTTGAAGCCGGTCCCTGGTGCAAAAAAGGTTGGGGACCACTGGTCTAATTGACAACTCTCCATTATTAACCCGACTTAATGTCACCTTCCAATAGCAAGGTAGCCTTACTTAACCAGCATTATTAACCCATTAGCTACCGCTACAGGGCAATGGGAATAGACGGGCTAAGTGCCAGAAAAGGCGCATCTAATAATAGATGTGCCTTTTCTGGAGTGTCTGGGGGCAGATGTTAGTAGCCAGGAGGGGCACAAAAAAATGCTCCCTCCCTAGGCTATTATTATCAGCCCTCACTCACTGGCTTTCCCTGTCTGGTGGAGAAAATAGCCCACGCATTTTTTTTCAATGAATTTTCACATTTAATTAACACCTACATGTATGAAATTCTGCACGCATACACTCATGTAATTGTTAATCAAAACCATATATATCAAACTATATTAAATGAAATGGTTTACTGTATGTAAACCATGTGTCATTTCATGTCGGGTTCTGTAATGATTTTACAGAAGCCGGGAATTGAATTAGCAGCTATTATACTATGTAGTAGTGTATAAACTATAAATAAATAAATATATATATATATATATATATATATATGTCACAATGACATGTATAAACAGTATATATTTCTTCTATGTGTATATATCTATTCTTTCCATTCTTTATTAAACCTGTCAGTGTGATTTTACAGTATAGCCAGGGATGAATTACCGGCTTTTCTAAAGGACACCGGTGCGTATTTCTCGCAAGTCACACGTGTGGTCCGTGTGTAATCCGATGTTTTCACGCACCCATTGACTTGCATTGGCGAGTCTCGGCCGTAATACGGTGAAAATCGCAGCAAGCTGCGATTTCACTCGCACGTATAAAATGGACGAGAAAAAATCGGATGCTGGGAGCTACCCCATAGATTAACATTCATCCGAGTGCAATGCGATTTTTTCTCGCATTGCACTTGTCCGTATTTCTCGCTAGTGTGACTCCAGCCTTACAGTAGATATCAGCAACAAATGTTGGATGAGCAACAGATCATAACAGGGGCGTACATAGGGTTCATGGGGACCCGTAGGCAAAATTTGTAACTGGCTCCCACCTTTCAAAAATTAAAATTTGACAGAGTAGGTGGGATCACATCTTCCAACCTTTATAAACAGGGAGTCAGACATGTATTGCGGCATGTACATAAAAATTATGACTCTAAATAAGCCCCTTATTGTTTTCATCAATTAAACCTCTTTTGTAGCCATTATAGAGTTTAATGCTCTCAAAAATGCTTCCATCCCCAAACACACAGTATAATAAACAACACCGGTAAACATGATGGCCCCACAGCCATCACTCAGTGTGATACCTCCACATAGTGTCATTGACCCCACAACCCCCCACACAGTATGATGGACCATCAGTATGATCCTCCCACAGCCCCCCTCAACACATAGTATTATGGTCCCCTGTTATGTTACGGTAGCTGAGGAGTGCAGGTAAAAAAGGAAATACACCAGAGCAGTTGGAATCTATGAGATTGCAGTACCCTGACTAACCACCACAACTAGAGGCAGCCGTGGAGCGTTCCTACGTTGGTCCTAGACGCCTCGTCACAGCCTGAGAAACTAACTACACCTAAAGATAGAAATAGGAAAGCTATCTGCCCCGGAGCAGAACCCCAAAGATAATAGAAAGCCCCAAACATGTAATGGCGGTTAGACAAGAGGAAATACTGACACAGAAAGAAAATAGTAAGAGCAAACGCTGGGGCCCAAACTATCTAAATAGAAAAGGACAGGAAGGGTACTTACTGCAATCCCAGAAAACCCTGAAAAACACCAACTCTACTAATTTCAAAATCACCTGAGATCACACGACCTCTACCACCTAAATTAGTTCTCTGGTGTAACAAAAACAGCAGCCACTGAAAAAACTGCAAAAAGCAAAAGTACAAAACACAGTGGCTGGACTAAACTGAGAGGGCAAAAGCCCCGGAGGGGACCCAGAAGGCCCCCACAGAAGTGCAGGACAAAATGCAAAAATATAGCAAAAACACAAATAAGAAATTGTCTTATCTGATAGCAGGAGATGAAGACACGACACAGCAGGCTACAAGGGAAACTGGAAAGAAGGATTCAGACCAGAACAATTGATCACCGGCAACCCTGATGGGAAAATGATTCCCTTAAATAAGACCAATCAGTAACACCTGATTCCCAATCCTCACTAGTACCGCTTGTAACCACCAGAGGGAGCCTCTGCTCAGAACTCATCTCAAACCCATTCACAACAGTACCCCCCCTTGAGGAGGGGTCACCGAACCCTCATTTGAGCAACCAGGTCGGTCAGGATGAGTTCTATGATACGCACGGATAAGTCTCCTAGCATGGATGTCCGAAGCAAACACCCAAGAATTATCTTCCTGACCATAACCTCTCCATTTAACCAAATACTGGAGTCTTCGTCTAGAAAAACGAGAATCCAATATTTTCTCAACCACATACTCCAGATTGCCCTCAACCAAAACAGGGTCAGGAGGCACAGCAGCAGGAACCACTGGCTCAACAAACCTCTTCAACAAGGACTTGTGGAACACGTTATGGATCTTAAATGTCCCTGGAAGAAGCAAACGAAAAGAAACAGGATTAATAATCTCCATGATCTATAAGGTCCAATGAACCTAGGCTTAAATTTAGGAGATGCTACTCTCATAGGAATATTCTTTGAGGACAACCAGACCAAGTCCCCCACTTTAAACCGAGGACCATCAGTCCTATGCCGGTTAGCAAACCGCTGGGCCTTCTCCTGAGAGAGGGACAACCTCTCCACTACCTGGTCCCAAATCTGCTGCATACGCTCAACAACAGAGTCAACACCTGGACAGACAGAAGCCTCCGTCTGTCCTGAAGAAAATCGAGGGTGAAACCCAGAATTACAGAAAAACGGAGACATCAAAGTGGCAGAGCTAGCCCTATTATTAAGAGCAAACTCAGCCAAAGGCAAAAAAGAGACCCAGTCATCCTGATCAGCAGACACAAAGCATCTTAGATAAGTCTCCAATGTCTGGTTTGTTCTCTCAGTTTGACCATTGGTCTGAGGATGAAATGCCGAGGAGAAAGACAATTGAACACCCAGTTTAGAACAAAAAGTCCTCCAAAATCTGGAAACAAACTGGACTCCTCTGTCAGACACAATGTTCTCAGGAATGCCGTGTAAACGAACCACGTGCTGAAGGAACAACGGCACCAATTCAGAGGAGGAAGGCAACTTAGGTAATGGCACAAGATGTATCATTTTGGAAAACCTATCACAAATTACCCAGATGGTGGTCATTCTCTGAGAAACAGGAAGATCGGAAATGAAATCCATAGAGATATGGGTCCATGGTCTCTTGGGCACAGGCAATGGCATCAACAAACCACTAGAGCGAGAGCAAGGCTTGGAGCGAGAGCAAGTCCCGCAGGACTGCACAAATTCCCTGACATCACGAGACAAGGTAGGCCACCAAAAGGACCGACTAACCAAGTCTCTGGTACCAAAAATTCCGGGATGCCCAGCCAATGCGGAACAATGAATCTCAGACATCACACTCTTTTTCCATTGGTCCGGGACAAACAATTTTCCAACAGGGCAGCGCTCGGGCCTATCCTCCTGACACCCCTCCAGAGCAAGTCTCAAATTAGGCGAGATGGCGGAAAGAACTACACCCTCCTTCAAAATAACAGAGGGATCAGATAGCTCAGGAGAGTCCGCAAGGAAACTCCTCGAGAGGGCATCCGCCTTAACATTCTTAGTGCCAGGAAGAAAGGAAACCACAAAATTAAAACGTGTGAAAAACAAGGCCCACCTGGCCTGTCTAGGATTGAGTCGCTTGGCAGATTCCAGATAGACCAGATTCTTATGGTCCGTAAGGACCACCACCTGATGTTTGGCTCCCTCCAGCCAATGTCTCCACTCTTCAAAAGCCCACTTCATGGCCAATAACTCCCGATTACCCACGTCATAATTACGTTCAGTAGGAGAAAATTTTCGAGAGAAAAAGGCACAAGGGTTACTTTTAGAGGTCTCTGGATCTTTTTGGGACAAAACGGCACCTGCCCCAATTTCAGAGGCATCAACCTCCACCTGAAATGGCAGAGAAACATCAGGCTGCCGTAGAACAGGAGCAGAAGTGAATCTCTGCTTAAGTTCCTGAAACGCAGAGACTGCCTCAGGAGGCCAATTCACCACATCAGAACCCTTTCTGGTCAAATCAGTTAATGGTTTAACAATAACAGAGAAATTACCAATAAATTTACGATAAAAATTGGCAAAACCCAAAAATCTCTGAAGAGCCTTTAATGAAGTAGGTTGGACCCAATCACAGATGGCCTGAACCTTGACCGGGTCCATTTCAATAACAGATGGGGACAAAATGAATCCCAGAAATGAGATCTTCTGTACGCCAAAAAGACACTTTGATCCCTTCACATACAGAGCATTCTCTCTCAAAATCTGGAATACAGTTCGAACATGTTTCACATGAGAGTCCCAGTCATTAGAAAAAATCAAGATATCATCCAAATAAACAATCAGAAACTTGTCCACAAAATCCCTGAAAATGTCATTCATGAAGGACTGGAAGACAGAAGGAGCATTAGTGAGCCCAAAGGGCATCACAAGGTACTCAAAATGCCCTTCAGGGGTGTTAAATGCCGTCTTCCATTCATCCCCGTGCTTAATGCGAATAAGGTTATACGCCCCCCTGAGGTCAAGCTTGGTAAACCAAGTAGCGTTTTTCACCCTGGAAAACAGGTCAGAAATCAAGGGTAACGGGTATTGATATTTCACAGTAATATTGTTCAAGAGACGATAATCAATACACGGCCTTAATGAACCATCTTTTTTGGCCACAAAGAAAAAACCGGCACCTAAGGGTGAAGAGGATGGTCTGATATGACCCTTCTCCAATGATTCCTTGATATAAGACCGCATAGCGTCATGTTCAGGTACAGACAAGTTAAAAAGGCGACCCTTAGGGAATTTACTACCTGGCACTAATTCAATAGCGCAGTCATAGCTCCTATGGGGAGGTAAGGATGCAGATTTACTTTCGCTAAACACATCAGAAAAATCAAACAAAAAGTCAGGAACATCCTCAGCCTGGGGGGAGGCAGAAAAAACAGGAGTGTTGGTATTAACACATTGGCAGCCCCAACTGGTTACAGACACAGATTTCCAATCCAAAACAGGATTATGAGACTGTAACCAAGGGAAACCCAGCACGATAATGTCATGCAGATTATATAGAACCAAAAATTTGCAGCACTCCTGGTGATCAGGTTCAACCCTCATTATCACCTGAGTAGAAAACTGGGGTTTATTCTCAGCCAAAGGGGTAGAATCGATCCCCAGTAGGGGAATAGACTTCTGTAGGGGTATCAAGGGAAATCCACAACGTTTAGCAAAATCATAATCCATCAGGTTAATAGCTGCTCCAGAATCAACGAAAGCCTGAGCAGAAAATGAGGACAGAGAGCATATCAGAGTGACAGTTAATAAAAACTTAGTCTGAACACTACCCAAGACAACTGAGCGTGCAAAACGTCTTCCCCGCTTAGGGCAGACTGAAATAGCATGAGAGGCATCACCACAGTAGAAACATAACCCATTGCGCTTTCGAAACTCATGACGCTGTGCCCCAGACACCACTCCATCACACTGCATGGGCTCAGCAGCTGGCTCACAAGGCAACACCACTCCACGCATACTTCTCCGCTCACGCAAACGTCTGTCAATTTGAATCGCTAATGACATAGAATCATTGAGACCAGAGGGGACAGGGAATCCCACCATAACATCCTTTACATTATCCGACAGACCCTTCCGGAAAAGGGCCGCCAAAGCGTCGTCATTCCATTTGGTCAGGACTGCCCACCTACGGAATCTCTGACAGTATAACTCAGCGTCATCAAGCCCCTGATTTAATGCCAACAAGGCTTTTTCAGCTTGATTAGTGATATTAGGCTCATCGTACAATAACCCCAAAGCCTGAAAAAATACATCAACATCACTCAAAACAGGATCCCCAGGTGTCAGGGAAAAAGCCCAATCCTGAGGATCGCCGCGCAGGAGAGAGATGACAATTTGAACCTGCTGCGCTGCGTTTCCTGAGGACTTAGATTTTAAGGCAAGAAACAATTTACAATTATTTTTGAAATTCTGAAACTTAGCTCGATCCCCTGAAAACAAATCTGGCATGGGGATCCTAGGTTCCACAACAGGCAACCTAGCAAGATATGCAGCAATACTCTGAACCTCAGTGGCAAGCTGATCCACACGGCCAGACAACTGTGCAAACTCCATTGGGAGAAAAGATCCTCCCCAGCACCCAGAGATACAGAGGGAAAAAAAAAAAAAAAAATGCAACAAACAGAAAAATATCTCTGACAACTTTTCTTCCTTCAAAATATTTTTTTTTTCCCTTCTGTGAGTACCATACAATTTTTATGGCCGGTGATACTGTTATGTTACGGTAGCTGAGGAGTGCAGGTAAAAAAGGAAATACACCAGAGCAGTTGGAATCTATGAGATTGCAGTACCCTGACTAACCACCACAACTAGAGGCAGCCGTGGAGCGTTCCTACGTTGGTCCTAGACGCCTCGTCACAGCCTGAGAAACTAACTACACCTAAAGATAGAAATAGGAAAGCTATCTGCCCCGGAGCAGAACCCCAAAGATAATAGAAAGCCCCCAAACATGTAATGGCGGTTAGACAAGAGGAAATACTGACACAGAAAGAAAATAGTAAGAGCAAACGCTGGGGCCCAAACTATCTAAATAGAAAAGGACAGGAAGGGTACTTACTGCAATCCCAGAAAACCCTGAAAAACACCAACTCTACTAATTTCAAAATCACCTGAGATCACACGACCTCTACCACCTAAATTAGTTCTCTGGTGTAACAAAAACAGCAGCCACTGAAAAAACTGCAAAAAGCAAAAGTACAAAACACAGTGGCTGGACTAAACTGAGAGGGCAAAAGCCCCCGGAGGGGACCCAGAAGGCCCCCACAGAAGTGCAGGACAAAATGCAAAAATATAGCAAAAACACAAAATAAGAAATTGTCTTATCTGATAGCAGGAGATGCAGACACGACACAGCAGGCTACAAGGGAAACTGGAAAGAAGGATTCAGACCAGAACAATTGATCACCGGCAACCCTGATGGGAAAATGATTCCCTTAAATAAGACCAATCAGTAACACCTGATTCCCAATCCTCACTAGTACCGCTTGTAACCACCAGTGGGAGCCTCTGCTCAGAACTCATCTCAAACCCATTCACAACAGTCCCCACAGTTCTCTACACTGTATGATCCTCCCACAGCTCCCACACAGTATGATCATGGCTCTCACAGCCATGACTCAGCATAATATCCCCACACAGTATCATTGTCCGCACAGCCCCCTACACAGTATGATTGCCCCCCACTATGATGCTTCCACAGTCTCTAAGTATGATGCTCCCACAGCCCCCACTCAGTATGATGCCCCCACTCAGTATGATGCCCCCATAACCCTCACTCGGTATGATACTCCCAAACAGTATAATTTCCCCCACAACCCCCACTCAGTATGATGCCCCCACTCAGTATAATGCCCCTACAGCCATCACTTGGTATGATACTACCAAACAGTATAAATTCCCCCACAAACCACACACAGTATGATGCCCCCAATCAGTATAATGCCTCTACAGCCATCACTCGGTATGATACTACCAAACAGTATAAATTCCCCCACAAACCACACACAGTATGATGCCCCCACTCAGTATAATGCCTCTACAGCCATCACTCGGTATGATACTACCAAACGTATAATTTCCCCCACAACCCCCACTCAGTATGATGCCCCCACTCAGTATAATGCCCCTACAGCCATCACTCAGTATGATACTACCAAACATTATAAATTCCCCCACAACCCACACACAGTATGATGGCCCCTCAGTGTGATGCTTCCACAACCCCTCATCAATATAATTCTTATTCAGCCCCCACTCAGGATGTTTTCCTTTGAGCCACTTTTGATGTATAGCATGTCCTAGCGAGAACCCCCATAAGATCTTCTGTTTTTTAGATGCTCTGACCAAGTAATTTAGTCATGACAGTAAAAAATTCTTTGCCTGTTTTAACTGCCACCAAGAACTGCAATTTTACTTGTTGCCTTATACATTCAACATTTTAATGGGGTTTTCCGGGACTGTTTTTTCCCTATGGGGCTAAGAACATAACTGTAGCTACCTGCCTGTGCTGCCCTGTGACGATCTCTCCCACGACAGCTCTGAGCTGGAAGGTATTTATCAACCACAGGATTTGCTGGTAATTTCTTAGCCCCTTAAGGCACTGCCACACTTAGCGATCGCACCAGCGATCACGACAACGGCACGACCTGGCGAGATCGCTAGTGCGATCGTTATGTGATCGTTAGTTAGATTCCAAACACAACTCATCAGCGATCTGTATAACGACCTCTGCAGTCGTTGGGAAAACCTAGTCCCACCTGCGACGCTGGTAAAGTCGCTCATAAAGGGTGTCACACTCAGTGATTCAGGCTCACCAGCGGGACACCAACGACCAAAAAACGGCTGAGATCGTTCATAAGCGATCAGCGACATCTCAGCAGGGGCCACATCGCTGCTACATGTCACACACAGTTAAGTCGCTAACGAGATCGCTACTGCGTCATAAATGGTGACGCAGGTGCGATCTCATTAGCGATCTCGCTAGCAATCTCGCTTAGTGTGGCATACCCTTTAGGGAAAGAAACAAAAGTCACAGATAACCCCTTTTACAGGTGTAATTGCTAAAGATGGTGATGTATACTCACTTCACGTTTAATATTCAAATAATTTTAATATTAGCTGAAAGGCATGTAGAGTATCTCTAGTGTATTTCTGGTAAAATTTGGGCAGCAATATCTGGTTCGGTTTATACATAAATGTTTAATTGTTTGAGCATTTATTGTTCTTTTAATTCATTATAGGAAAAACTTATATTTCCTTTCCTTTTCTTTTTTTGTATCACAACTGTTGTATCGTCTTTGCTAATTAGACTAAGATGCATCTAGATAGGCAAAAGTCATCAATTGAATTACAGTTGTGCTCAAAAGTTTACATATCCCGGCAGAATTTTTGCTTTCTTGGCCTTTTTTCAGAGAATACCATATGTATAACATCAAAACTTTTTCTCCTCTCATGGTTAGTGGTTGGGTGAAGCCATTTATTGTCAAACTACTGTGTTTTCTCTTTTCAAATCATAATGATAATCCAAAACTTCCACGTGACCCTGATCAAAAGTTTACATACCCCATTTCCTAATACCGTGTATTGCCCCTTCTAATTCTAACATCAATGGCAGCTTGAAGTTTTTTGTGGTAGTTGTGGATGAGGTACTTTATTTTCTCGGATGGTAAAGCTGCCCACTCTTCTTGGCAACAAACCTCCAGTTTCTGTAAATTAATGAGCTGTCTAGCATGAAGTTTTGGTGTTATCATTCATATTCTCTGAAAAAAGGCCAAGAAAGCAAAAAGGGTATATTAAAGTTTTGAACTCAACTGTATGTCCCCAATTGAATTCCATCTATAGTTCTGTGTTTATTCATCCCAAGTGCTTTTTGGAGAAGTGATACCCTTTTTGCATTAATGCTACACAATCCGTACACATTTGCAGTATACATAAAGAATTTAAATAAAGTACGCATAGTACAAATGTACAAGTTATGATTGCTTGCAATACAGGAGATTGAAACAACAGTACTGTGCAAAACCTTTACACCGGTGTTGAAAAAAACGCTGAAATGAAGAATGCATTCAAAACTAGGAGTGTTAATAGTTTATTTTTTATCAATTAACAAAATGAATGAATAGAAGAGAAATCTAAATCAAATCAGTATTTGCTGTGACCACACTTTGCCTTCAAAACAGCCGCAAAGCATCAATTCTTCTAAATACACTTACACGCAGCTTTTGAAGGAACTTGACAGGAAGGTTCTTCCAAACATCTTGGAGAACTAAGCACAGATCTTGGGTGGATGTTGGCTTGTGCAAGCCCTTCCGTCTCTTCATGTAATTCCAAAGACACTCAATATTGTTGAGATCAGTGCTTTGAGGGGGCCATATCATCATTTCCAGAACTCCTTGTTATTTGTGCTGAGGATAATTTTTAATGACATTGGCTGTATATTTGAAGTCGTATGGCTGCTGAAAACATTTTGAGCCAGACGCATCCCCTATGATATTGCATGATAAATAAGTATCTGATTGTATTTCTCAGCATTGATGACACCTAGAAATTAATTGTGTTGAAGATCTTAGACCCAGTGAGTGGCCAAGGAAACTTAGTGCAGCAGATGAAAGACACATCATGCTTACTTTCCTTTAAAATTGGAAGATGTTCAGCAGTACCATCAGCTTAGAAATGGCAGCAACCAGTGGGACCCAGCTACACCCATCTACTGTTTCGAGAAGTCTGGCCAGAAGTTGTCTTCATGGTAAATTGCAGCCAAAAACCATACCTTTTACATGAGAGCAACACCAAGTGACTCAACGAAGCATGAAAGAATATTAACTGGTGGCCGAAAAATAGCAGGTGCTCTGGACTGATAAGTCAAATTGTAAAATATTTCGCTGTAATAGAAGGCAGTTTGTTTGCCGAATAGCTGAAGAGTAGAGATGGGCGAACCCGAACAGAAAAGTTCGGTGTCCGTACCGAACACCTACTTTTCGGGCACGGACACCAAACAAGGTCTTCACCATTAAGTCCGTGTTACCGTTCAGGTTCGGACGCCAAACACTGGGTGCATTCCAGTGTGGCAAACACTGCTTCTAATCGGTGGTAAAATCATTACCGCCAGTCAGACAACCACAGTTCCCACACTGTCAAATGACAGAGTGCCTGCAGCTGTGATCGGAGCTAAAAACTTTACCTATGGTCACTCGTGTCACTACTGCTCCCATCAGCCTACGCCTACTGCCGCTAATAACACTAAGAGCAGGAGGCGGATAATGGGATTATTCATCAGCCGGTGCCTGCACTCTAAATAAATAATAATAAAAAAGCGGGGTGGGTTCCCCTGTATTTTTGATAACTAGCCAGGTAAAACTGAAAGCTGGGGGCTGGAACCCACAAATGCCAGCGTTAGCAAGATTGGTTATCAAGAATAGAGGGGTCCCCACGCTAATTTTAAAAATTATTTAAATAAATAATTTTTTAAAAAATCACATGGAGTCCTCCCCCATTTTTGACAACCAGCCTTGCGAAAGCAGGCAGCTGGTATTCTCAGGCTGGTAAGGGGCCACTCTATTCTCTCTAAACAGTGTGAGTACCCATCTATTCTTGTTAACCAACCTTGCTAACGCTGACAGCTGAGGGTTGCAGCCCCCAGCTGTCAGTTTTGCCTGACTAGTTATCTGCTATCTGACCGTCGGTGATGATTTTACCGCTGATCAGAAGAAGTGAATGTTCGGGCCCCCATTCACGTGAATGGGTTCTGGTCCGGGTTCTATTCTGGTACCGGAACCCAAACTTTTTTAGCTGTTCGGCCAGACCTGCCAGACCCGAACATCCAAGGGTCCACCCATCTCTACTGAATAGTAATAAAGAGTGGCTTTAGGCAACAGTGAAGTATAATAGAGGGTCCTTGCACGTTTGGCTCTGAATTGCAGCAAATGCAATTGGGAATTTGGGCAAATTAATTAGTGTCCTCAATGTTAAGAAATAAAGGCAAATAATTATCCATCATACATTTCAAATGAAATATTGATTTACGGTAATTTAGATTTCTCTTTTGTTCATTCACTTTGCATGTATTAATTGACAAAATAACTATTAACACTTCTATTTTTGAAATATTGTCAAAAACGTCCTGCTGCACTGGTATAAATGATAGACAATCTCCCCATGATTGTCTTATAATTCTGATTTACTTCCAAGTGGTATAGAGCCACTAGTAAAAGACAGTACGGTAGGTGTTTTACGGTATAGAGTTTCAGTAAAACCATAAATATCTTGACTTGCTCCATAATGTCCTATCAGCCAATTTAACTCAGTGGAGACTGAAAATCACATATTCATATATACATCTGTATAAAAACCTCAGTACTATCACTGTTTTCTCCCTTATAGCATTGACAAAAGTTTTAAATCAGAAAACACTACATTTGTCGTATGTAACTTGCATGGACCTCCATGTAATATAGTATTCAAAGACATATTTGGTCAAAAATATGGTGCCTTTAGGAACTTTGTCAGATTGGAGTGGGAAGAACATGGAAAATACTATATCACCCCACACATAGAGAAGGTCTCTAAATGCAGCACTTCTCCTATTTAATTGATACGAGTGAACTTATGGAGTTGTTCTGTACAGGTATTTCTAGTCCTCACTATTAAATGCAACATGCTTGTATATTTGTATTGTTTACTGTTGGTTGCCTAGGTTACCAACCAACTCAGCATTTTATCAGCGGTGTCTGGTTCTCTTGGCGACAAAGCTTTTTTTTTGGATAGAGCTTATAATCACTGCTCGAAAACTTTCAAAATAACTATATCTTGCCTCCTTCCGTGCCACTGGGCTCCTCCGATGCTGCGGAGGAAAAGTTGCCTTTGCTTGCAGCATCAGAGAGCTCACAATTCGGGCCAGTGGCTCAACTATTCAAGTGGTTCAAAATATCAATCAGGAGCACACCGTCCCCCTCTCTCCACCGTCGGAAAGCAGGAAGGCATGGAAGCAGTGCGCTACTGAATAATGACCATGAGTATACATCTTTAAGAAATACTGAATTTTTCATATAATTTATTAATTTATTTTTCCGTGATGAAAATATTATTTCAGCTGAAGTCACTAGAAACAGCAGCAAACATTGCAAGAGAGCTTTCAGAGCACACAAGAAGTCGTTTGAATGCTGGAGATATTACCTATTCTGTCCGTGCCATGGACCAACTGGTGGACTTATTAGATGTACAGCTAAGAAATCTGACTCCAGGTGGAAAAGATAGTGCAGCTCGAAGTCTAAATAAGGTAATTTTTCATTATGATTGTATTTTTTACCATGCTCAATGGTTCAAGGTATGTTCACACATACAAAAAACACTGTAAAAAGGCACATATTTTATGCAGTGTTTTTCCTGCCAACACTCCAGTAGTTTCAGCAAAATTTTCTGCTGCAAATACTGAACAGTTTTACATACCCTTAGGAAAAAGTATTTTTTCTCCAGCATGCTTTTTAGACATTACCATCCTTAGAATTAAAGAAAATCTGTCTCCAGCTTTTAGCTACCCCATTTGAGAGCAGCATTATGTGGGGTCAGAGACTGTGATTCCAGTGCTATGTCACTTGGTAAGCTGCTTGCTGCAGTTTTGATAAAATCACTGTTTTATCTGCTCCAGATCTAGCAGTTCTCTGAGTGCTGACCTCGGATTGACAGCTTTGGGTGTATAAGCAGAGAGCTGAGAATCAATGGTGGTTCGGGGTTATACAAAGCTCATAACCATGAAGAAATACATGGCAGAAGGTTTAATAGTCATCTAATGATAATCTGCTGCTGATAAAACCTCTGTCCCTACATTATACTCCGTTCAGATTAGGTTGCAAAAACCTGGTGACAGATTCAGTTTAAGGGGTTTTCTGTTTTTAGTAAACCATTAAATATTGGTATGTGCACACGGAGTCTTTTTGCAGCGTTTTCAAGCAGAAAATGGGCAGAACCTCCAAGTTTTGAGAAGGATTTGGGCTCTGCATACAGAGTTTTTCAACCAGTTTTTATACATAAACTGAGCGGAAATTCCCCAAATCCTCCGACAAATCTCAGTTCCTTCAACTCTGCAAGGCTCAAAGTTCTGAAGGGCTTTGTGCACACTGAGTTTTTCGAGCAGAAATTGAGCGTAAACTGAGCAGAAATCTTCCAACCCCTTCTCCATATCTCAAAATACCTAAAAACTTTGAGCTTCCACTCAGTTTCTGCTCCAAAAACTCAGTAGCTGGTGAAATTCTTTTGATTCCTATTTAATTTTTCAAAAATAGTAAAAAAGAACCTTGTCATTTTTGACATATCTTTCTTCTAAGTCATTAAATGCAAAGCTCGATGTGATGCTGTTTATTATTCTGCTTTCAAAGTATTTCAGTTTCTGTAAGAATTCTCGCTGCATATCAATGTTTCTATAGTTTGTTTACTTGTCGAACTGCCAGTTACTTAATTATTCTGCTATTAAATGCCGTACTTTAGTTGTTATATTTTGTGTGAAGTGGTTATCCCACAGAAATCTTAATAAATGCAAATAAAGTCTGTGTCTACCGATTGAATAATGCACGTTAATTTAAGTTTTCCCGCTCTGGTTCAAGGCTGTGCATCAACCCAGTCTGATGATACAAGGATATCATTTGCATATGTTTCTTATTAACTTATCAGGGGGAAAGTAGAGAATTTCCACCTTTTTCCACCCCTGATACCTGCGGAAGATCACCCATAGGCAATGCTATGATTCGTCACTGTGAGAAGTACTTGATTTTGATCCTGAATTCTGTATTTTTTTGCATTTAAATGTCAATATAATTGAGCTCCAGCTCAGCTCCTTCCTTCCACCAGTACAGCTTCTTCTCTTTTTCCTTTTTTTTGTTCACATATTTTAACAGTAATTAAAAAATGATCGGGTACTTGTTACTCGAGTTGAGCAAATCGTAATGCTCGGGTGCTTGACCCGAGTAACAAGTATAATGGAAGTCGATGGAAAACCCAAACATTTTTCCGGCTCCCCCCAACAGAGGTCTGGAGAGGGTCTGAAAATTGCTGAAAACGATATAAATAGCAAAGAAATGGCATGGGAACAGCATAAGGAAGACCCCTGGAAGCATCTCTGAATCCCAGGTCGGTGCTGAGAACATTGTTGTCAGAGTATTACACCACTTTTATGGACTGACAATAAAACATACAAAACCGCACTTAAAATGGATTTGACTGGAAAAAATGTTAAGAAACTTTCTTTCCAGGATAATGACTTGTATATAAGGCAAAATAAATAAGATAAAAAAAAATGTTCCTCCACACCTTGCGCTATGTTCCCATGCAGTGTTTTTGCTGCGTTTTTGCACATTGGAATTGCTTTCAATGGTGAAAAAAACATTCAACAGAAAATGTAAATTAAGCATTTTAATAACTTATCTGGCCATGTGATGTGTAAGACGTGATCAGACATATTGAAATTCACAATTTTTATTTTAGGGCCATCAGCCGGCCATCACTATTTGTAGAAAGGCCATCAGGCGGCCCTTTCTATTGTAAGAGGGCCAGCAAATGTCTTGTGGACAGATGAGACCAAGATAGATTTTTTTGGTAAAGCACATCATTCTACTATTTAGTGTAAATGGAATGAGGCCTACAAATAAAAGAACACAGTAATTACAGTGAAATATGGTGGAGGTTTAAAGATATTTTTGGGATGTTTTACTACCTCTGGCCCTGGGTGCCTTGACTGTGTGGCAAGCATCATAAAATGAGAAGATTTCCAAAGGATTTTGGGTTGCAATGTAATGCCCGGGGTCAGAAAGCTGGGTTTGCATCGTAGTAGGTCATGGGTTTTCCAGCAGGATAATGACCCCAAACATACTTCAAGAAGTTCCCAGTAATAGATGGAAACAAGGCACTTGACAGTTCAGAAGTGGTAATTCCAGCTCCAGTAGCGTAAAGTCTCCCAGCACTACCTCTTACATAGAGATGCTACAAAGAAACATTGAATGGACACATTAAATCAGTAATTTTGGCTTCTTTGATGAATTTCTGAATACAAAACACCGTGAAAAACATGAATCGGTCAATGAGTGCATGGAAAAAAACAGCAAGGCATAGAATTTCTAAGGCAATATTTCCTGACTAGATGCCTGTCATACGCTATTCCTACTGTCACATCTCACTGAACATGATTTGCGGCTAAGAGCATTATTACTGTAGAATATAGAAGGGATTTTAACTGGCCCTGAAAAGATATTTTCTTGTATGTGGCAGCAACAAAGTCTGGAGAAATGCAAGTAACACTAGCAGCTTGGATGAATTTTAGAGTACAGATTACTGTAAAAAACATTAATCGGTCAATGAGTCCATGGAAAAAAGCATCAGAGAGGCTTAGAATTTATAAGACAATAATCTCTGACTAGATGCCTGTCATACGCTATACTTACTACAACACCTCACTGTAGACAAATTGCAGATAAGAGAGGTATTATTGTAGAATATAGAAGGGATTTGAACCTGGTCCTGAAAAGATTTTTCTTGTACGTGGCAGCCACAAAGTCTGGAGGAACGCAAGTAACACTGGCAGCTTTGATGAATTTCTGAGTACAGATTACTGTAAAAAACATTAATCGGCAATGGGTCCATGGAAAAAAGCAACAGCAAGGCTTAGAATTTATAAGCCAATAATCCCTGACTAAATGCTTGTCATATGCTATACCTACTGCCACACTTCATTATAGATGAAGTGCAGATAAGACTGGTATTATAACAGAATAGAATCAATTTGAATTAGCCCTGAAAAAAACTATTTGTTTAATGTAGCAGCATCAAGGACTATTTAATCAAGCCTGCTGGGGAATATAGTGGAGCATTTCACATCTACTCAGCCTGATATGGAGGAGACCAAGATTTTCTGTACTTACTGTACAAACTCTCCTGTTCCAGCTATGAAATCCTGTATGTAGTGTGAGAACTCCCTAAAACCCATCAGGTCTTTTGGTTTAAAAAATGTTTTCTTCAGCTAGAAGGTGGATTTACAGAAAAGTATTTTTTTCCCATTACTAAGGAGTGGGTCTCCTACACATCTAAAATGTATGCACTAAGTGCAAGGGATGCCAAAAATTAAAAGGAGGCACTTCAATACCCCGTTGAAGAGACATTGTGCAGGGCCTCATAAAACATTTTTTCCCATTATTAAAGGGAATCTGTCACCAGGAATAATGCTGTTAACCTGCAGATGTGTTAATCTGAAGGTTAACAGCGTTATTATGCTGTCCGTCGCGTGCATGCAGCCAAATGCAGTGGGGAGAAAATTATCTTTATTCTCCCCACCAGCATTTGGTATTCAGTCATGGAGGCGGAGATAGCGTTGGTTCAGTCACCACTTTGAGTATATAGAGTGGCCACTGTAACTGCTCCCCTGGCCCTGACTGACAGCCGGCCGCAATGTAGAGCCGCTGTCAGTCAGGGCCGGGGACATGATTACAGCACTGCTCTGTATACTCAGATCAGTGACTGAACCAGCGTCGCCCTCGCCTTTTTGGCTGAATACCGAATGCTGGTGGGGAGAATAAAGATCATTTTCTCCCCACTGCATTTTGCTGCGTGCAGGCAACGGACAGCATCATAACGCTGTTAACGTGCAGATTAACAGCGTTATTCCTGGTGACAGGTTCCCTTTAAGGAGTGGGTATCCTAGACTGGTAATGCCAATGCACTAAGTGCATGGTCTGAAAAACATTTACCTCTGAGGAGTATACATATATATATAAAAGATTGTTCGAGGTAGGCCTCTAAAAATTGTCAATGTGGGCATCATAAACACCTTTAAAAAATGTATAACAAGGGTAGCATGATCACCTTGTTGATATGATGGTGGAAGAGGAGGAGGACGACAACACAAAAAAGAGGAAATCCTGAAGCGTATACCCATGTTTAGGTGGGAAGAGGTGCATTGGAATAGACCAGAAAAAAAAAAAAAAAAAAACTGGATTTGAGTTTATGTTCCGCTTCTGTCATCCGGTGTTGTACAGAAGTCTGGCCCAATCCAGCCCTTATTCATTTTGATACGAGTCAACCTGTCAGCATTTTCAGTTGCCAAGCCTATGCGCTTATCGGTTATTATACCCCCGGCACTACTAAAAACCCGCTCTAACAAAACACTAGCGGACGTCCAAGGCGTAGAGAGACAGTTCATGCCATGTGTCTAGCTTGGATACTCAATAGTTGTAAGGCACAGAAGAATCACGGATGACGCTCGTACTGTCGGCAAGGTACTCCTTCAGCATCTTCCAAAACTTTTACCTCCTTGTCAGAGTACCCCACGCATCAGGGCTTGGGCGATGGGAGGGTCTGAGAAAACTATCCTAGACCTTTGAGAGTGTTCCCCTGCCTCTGCTGCATCTGGTGTGCATCTCCCTAGTCCCCACTCCTTGGTTGTCCAAGGAACTGTGACCTCTTCCGCAAGCATTTTAATATGGAAATGTTTTCAATGATTCTTCAACTAGGGCCTTCTGGTACTGCAACATTTTATTAGACTTCTCCGCCACGGAAAGGAGACAAGTAAAGTTCTCCTTCTAGCATTGTTCTGGAAGGGTGACCAACCAGTAACATTCACAGCATTGGTCAGGGCACGGATGATGTTATGGGACACGTGCTTGTGTAAGGCTGGGATGGCATACTGGGAGAAATAGTGGCAACTGGGGACAGAGGGATAGCCGCCATAAGGTTGCAGAAAGGTTCTGTCTCCACAAGCCTAAAAGACAACATTTCCAGGGCAAGTGGTCTGGAAATGTGGCCGTTTAGTAGGAAATGTGGCTGTTTAGTGGCAGGTTTTTATGGGCCCCGGGTGAAAGAGTCTCAGTGGGCCGCTTTAACACAGACCACGATTCATGATGCACAGATACTGCAGAGAAATATGGGTATAGTACAATGCCAAACACTTCACTTCTTCCATTACATGAGTGATATCTATTGTAAATTGTACAATAGCTCAAAAACCGCCAAATCCTCACAGCGCACAATACAGACTGGACAGTATAGTCCTCCATACAATATTATGGGCACCACATAGTCCTCCATACAGTATTATGGGACAAATATAATGCTCCATAAAGAATATTGGACCCCAAATAATGCTCCATACAGGATACTGGTCCCCATCTAATGCTCCATACAAAATAGGGAGCTCTCCTCTGCACTGCGCTGCGTTCTGCACTGTTACGGGCCGGCTCAGGAAAGGGCGCTGTGGAAAGACTCCCCATCATCATCATCATTGCCTGCCCATCATTATCATCATTGCCTACCCATCATCATCATCATTGCCTCCCCATCATCATCGCCTCCCCATCATCATCATCGCCTCCCCATCATCATCATTGCCTCCGGCTCCTCACCACCATCACTGCCTCCCCCACCACCATCAGACATACAGCACCACACACAGACAGCACCGCAGCACTCTCTCACATACACACACACAAAGCACTGCACTACATATACACACACTGATACACACACAGACACATACACCTCACATCTCACCTGTCCGGCGCCCGCGCTTACTCTCTGCCACAGCCGGCCGCTGAATAATGACGTCATTCAGCGGCTCTGCTGTAAGAGGAAGGGCGGGCGCCCTGCAGGCGCCCCCTGGAGCCCGGAGCTGCGGAGGCACGGGGAGAGGTAAGTATTGCGCCGGCTGCTGCTGGGGCCCTGAGCAAGCGGGGGGCCCAGGTACCGCTCTCATCCGCTAACAGGCGCCTGACGGCGAGTATGCCCCCGCCTGCTCAGGGCCCCAGCACTTGCCCGGGTAGGCCGGGTGCTGATGCCGGCCCTGTGTGTGATGGTGGTGGGGGTAGGCAGTGATGGTGGTGAGGAGCCGGAGGCAATGATGATGGGGAGGCAATGATGATGATGATGGGGAATCTTTCCACAGCGCCCTTTCCTGAGCTGGCCCGTAACAATGCAGAACGCAGCGCAGTGCAGAGGAGAGCTCCATATTTTGTATGGAGCATTATATGGGGACCAGTATCCTGTATGGAGCATTATTTGGGGTCCAATATTCTTTATGGAGCATTATATTTGGCCCATAATACTGTATGGAGGACTATGTGGTGCCCATAATATTGTATGGAGGACTGTACTGTCCAGTCTGTACTGTGCGCTGTGAGGATTTGGCGGTTTTTGAGCTATTGTACAATTTACAATATATATCACTCATGTAATGGAAGAAGTGAAGTGTTTGGCATTGTACTATACCCATATTTCTCTGCAGTATCTGTGCATCATGAATCGTGGTCTGTGTTAAAGGGGCCCACTGAGACTCTTTCGCCCGGGCCCCTAAAAACCTGGAGCCGGCCCTGCATAAAACGATGGTGGTAAGTGCTCCAGTGGAGCTGAAGACACCATAGATTTGTTGTAATAGCATTTGAGGACACAGTTTGGGGGGAAAGAGATAGCATTTGAGGACACAATTTTGAGGGGAGAGATACCATTTGAGAATACGATATGGGGAGGAAAATAGATAGCATTTGAGGACACTATTTGGGAGGGGAAAAATAGCATTTGAGAACACAGTTTGGGAGGGAGAAGAAATAGCTTTTGAGGACACAGTTTGGGGGAGAAGAGAGCATTTTAGGACACAGTTTGGGTCATGGGGAGAAGAGATAGCATTTGAGGACACAGTTTTAGGGGGAAGAATGCTGTGCAACTGTCTGCAGACTCTGACACACCCGTGACAGTACCACCCTTCTACGAGTGGCTTCCGGACAAGAGGTGTGAAATGAAAGAACCAGCCTGGGGGCATTCACCTCTGATGCCAAGACCCACATCCTTTACTCTGGGCCATTACCCTTCCAGTGCACCAAGTATTGCAGGGATCGATGTTGGAGGCGAGAATCTACAACCCTCGAAATCTGAAACTCTAGGTTTCTATCAACCATTATTGGGGGCGGCGGTAGGGGTGAGGGCTCAAGAGGTTCCACATATTTCTTGAGCAAAGACCTATGGAAGACATTGTGAATCTTGAGAGCCTGAGGTAGCTCAAGACAAAACGCTGCTGGATTAATGAGAGCGGTTATTTTACAGGGACCAATAAATCTAGGTCCCAACTTCCAGGAAGGAACCTTCAACCTGATATTCCTGGTAGACAAGCACACAAAGTCATTCACATTCAGGACCTGGCAAGCATTTTCTGCCAGCCATATGTTTGTACTTGTTTCCCATAATCTTCAAATTACTCAGAACCCCCTGCCTCACTGAGGAGAGCGACAAAGCAAAACGTTCCTGTTCTGGAACTTCCAATGCCCCTCCCCTGCTAAAAGTACCAAACTGTGGATGGTAACCGTATGCACCAAAGAATTATGACCTGCCGGTAGATTCTTGATGGTGATTATTGATAGCAAATTCTGCCAGCGGTAAGTAGGATTCCCAATCTTCATGATTTTCGTAGACAAACCCCTGAGGTAAGTCTCCAAATTTTGTTTAACGCTCTCAGTCTGTCCATTCTACTGGGGAAGGAAGGCAGAGGAAAAGGACAGCTGCACCCCCAGTTGAGAACAGAACGCCCACCAGAACTTGGAATCAAACTGGGTCCCCCGATCTGACACCACATCGGAGGGAACCCCGTGAAGCTTCATGATCTCATTTATAAACACCTGAGCAAGAGTCTTAGCATTTGGAAGTGCCTGTAATGCGACAAAATGAACCATTTTACTGAACCTACCTACAACCACTAAAACCACAATCTTGCTTGCAGCTATAAATTCAGTAATAAAATCCATTGTCAAGTGTGTTCATGGTCTACTAGGAATAGGTAATGGAAGAAGGGTACCAGATGGACAAGTATGCGATACTTTAGAATGTGCGCAGATACTACAAGCAGCTACTTGTTCAACCACATCCTGATGCAACCATGGCCGCCAAAAACAACGAGAAAGGAGGTCCGTGGTTGCCTTAACACCTGGATGACCAGCAAGCGCAAAGTTGTGATGTTCCCCAATTACTTTGCAGCGCAGATTTGGTGGCACAAATAACCTTCCTGGAGGGCAGGAGGCCGGGGCATCCCCCTGAGCCTCCAACACCTCACTTTCCAGCTCAGGGTACAATGCAGAAATGACTACCCCTTTCTGCAAAATCGGGACAGGGTCCTCATGGTCACCACCACCAGGGAAGATCTGGGACAAAGCATCAACCTTGACATTTTTGACACTGGATAGAAAGTGACCACAAAATTGAACCTAGAAAAAAACAGGGACCATCTAGCTTGCCTAGGGTTGAGACATTTAGCCCATGGAAGGTATGACAAGTTCTTATGGTCAGTGATAACAGTAATAGGATGGACAGCCCCCTCCAACCAATGTCGCCATTATTCAAATGCCAATTTATTTGTCAAAAGCTTCCTGTTACCCATGTCATAATTTCTCTCAGCCGGAAAAAAACTTTTTAGAAAAGAAGGTGCATGGAGTCCATTTACCAGGCGATGGACCCTGAGACAAACACAGCCCCAACCCCCACCTCCGATGCATCAACCTCCACAACAAAGGGCTGGGAAACATTGAGTTGACTAAGTATAGGAGCCGTGGCAAAACAGCTCTTAAGGGAAGAAAAAGCCCGTAGGGCATCGTCCGACCATTTGGGAAAGTCCGACCCCTTTCTTGTCATGTCAGTAAGGAGTTTCACAATTACTGAATGTCACGCCGCCATCTCCGGAGCACCGGTATACTTACTGGGCCGCAGCGCCCCAGCGCGCTCCTGGAGCTGTGGCGCGTCACCCGGCGTCCTGTCTTCCAGGTTGGCAGTCGGTCCCTGGTTCTCATGGGGTGCGTGTGCGTGTGGTGGTCTATCTATCATCTAGATAGACCACCACAAACCTACCCACCAAATGATGGAAATATACTTAATGAAATGCTGATATATCGGAGGTGCATTGGTCAGGCCAAAAGGCATGACCAGACTCTCAAAATGAACTTCAGGTGTATTGCGCGCCATCTTCCATTCATCCCCTTCTCTGATTCTAACCAAGTTGTAGGCCCCCTTATATCTAACTTGGAGAACACCTTAGCTCTCACCACCTGGCTGAACAGATCAGGAATCAAAGGAAGAGAGTATGGATCTCGGATGGTAATTTGATTTAATTCCTGGAAATCTAAATAGGGACGTAGACCGCCATCTTTTTTCTTCACGAAAAAGAACCATGCCACCACTGTTGAAGATGAGGGTCTGATGTGTCACTTCTCCAGACTTTTGGGCAATGAAATCCTTCATGGCCTGTCTCTCAGGACCAGAAAGATTATAGAGTCTGGACTTAAGTAGTTTAATTCCGGGGGTCAGATTAATAGGACAGTCTTTCATGATGAGGAGGCAAATCCTGACACCCTCTCTCAGAGAAAATGTCCTCAAACCCTGACAAAAATTCAGGTATGGTTTCGGCAGAGACTGTAAAAAGTGAAATATTTAAACAGTTCTCATGGCAGTAATCCCCCTACTCAATGATCTCCCTGGCTTGCCAATCCACCAACGGTTTATGTTTTACCAGTCAGGGAAGACCCAATACAATTGGGGTGGGAAGACCATCCAGGACATAGCAAGGAATTATTTCAGAATAAACCGACCCCACCCTCAGTCTTACATTCTGTATAATTTGAGTGAAAGCTTTCTGTGCCAGTGGCGCTGAGTCGATGGTGAAGATGGGAATGGTCTTAGCTAAAGCACAGCAAACCAGCCCGTGAGTTCTGGCAAACTTAGCATCAACCATGCTGACTCCAGCTCCACTGCCGGAAACATAGAAATCTCCTCGGTTTTGCTCTCTAGCACCATCTCTGCTGTCAGGACAAACCAGGAATTGCAGGTTCATGATAGATGCATCCCCTGCTTGTTCCACTCAAGTCTAGAAAGGGTTAAACAAGTCTTTTGTTTAGGCATCAAAGGACAGGCCCCCCAAAATTTCCCTTTTTTCCACAAAAAAACACCCCCCTTTTTTTGCAAACCTCTCAGGAAATGTACGATGCAGAGGCACGCCCTAACTGCATGGGTTCCTACACCCTCTCCCGTATGGGTTCACTGCTCCCCTGGCAAAGGGGCAATACCCCGAAAAAGAGGGTCCGGAGAAGGTGGTCTTTCCCAGCTATCCTGAAGGCGTCTGTCAATACGTATAGCCAATGACATGCGACCTCCAAGAACTCCGGGGTTTCATATATCGCCAAAGCATCTTTCAACCTTTCAGTGAGACCTTGAAGAAATTGGCTTCTGAGTGCCAGGTCATTCCACTTAGTATCAGTTGCCCACCTGCGGAATTTTGAGCTATACGTCTCCTCTGACCGATTCGCCTGCTGAAAGTGATGCAACCTGGACTCAGCCAAGGCGACTCGGTCAGAGTCATCATAGATAAAGGCTAGACCCCAAAAAAATCTCTAGACAGATTGGAGACAAACCGAATCCTGTGGCAAAGAGAAATCCCAGGACTGCGGATCTCTTTGTAATAGAGAGATCACAATACCGACTCGTTGCTCTTCATTTCCGAAAGAATGAGGACTAAGATTAAAATAAAGTTTGCAAGCTTCCTAAAACACAAAAAAACTTGTCTGAGAGAGCAAACTTGGGTTCAGGTTGGACCAGCCTACCTGCAGAGATCCCAACATCAGCGACCTGAAGCTGCTATCGCTGCTATTTAGCCTTATAGCGGAGGTCATTCATCTCCAGAGACAGACAGCATACAGTTGTGCTCAAAAGTTTACATACCCAGGCAGAATTTTTGCTTTCTTGGCCTTTTTTTCAGAGAATATGAATGAAAACACCAAAACTTTTTCTCCACTCATGGATAGTTGTTGGGTGAAGCCATTTATTGTCAAACTACTGTGTTTTCTCTTTTTAAATCATGATGATAATCCAAAACTTCCAAGTGACCCTGATCAAAAGTTTACTGGTGATTTTGGCCTGATAACATGCACAGAAGTTGACACAAAGGGGTTTGACTGGCTACTAAAGGAAACATCCTCACCTGTGACCTGTTTGCTTGTAATCAGTGTATGCATAAAAGTTGAGTGAGTTTCTGGGATTCAGACAGACTCTTTCATCTTTCATCCAGCCACTGACGTTTCTGGATTGTGAGTCATTGGGAAAGCAAAATAATTGTCAATGGATCTATGGGAAAAGGTAGTGGAACTGTATAAAACAGGAAAAGGGATACGAAAAGATATCCAAGCAATTAATAATGCCAGTCAGCAGTGTTCAGACTGTGATTAACAAATGGAAAATCAGGGGCTCTGTAAAAACATTACCACAGTCAGGTAGACCAACAAAAATTTCATCCACAACTGTGAGGAAAATTGTTCGGGATGCAAAGAAAAACCCACAAATAACATCAGTTGAAATACTGGACTATCCGAAAACTAGCGTTGTGGCTGTTTCAAGATGTGCAATAAGGAGGCACTTGAAGAAAAATGGGCTGCATGGTCAAGTCGCCAGAAGAAAGCCATTACTGCGCAAATGCCACAAAGTATCTTGCCTACAATATGCAAAACAGCACAGAGACAAGCCTCAAAACGTCTGGAACAAGGTAATTTGGAGTGATGAGACCAAAATTAAACCTTTTGGCCACAACCATAAACATTACATTTGGAGAGAGGTCAACAAGGCCTATGATGAAAGGAACACCATTCCGACTGTAAAGCACGGAGGTGGATCGCTGATGTTTTTGGGACGTGTGAGCTACAAAGGCACAGAAACTTGTTCAAAGTTGAAGGAAAGATGAATGCAGCACGTTATCAGCTAATACTGGAGGCAAATTGGCAATCATCAGCCAGGAAGCTGCACATGGGACGTACTTGGATGTTCCAACATGACAACGATTCAAAACACAAGGCCAGGTCGACCTGTCATTGGCTGCAGCAGAACAAAGTGAAGGTTCTGGAGTGGCCATCTCATTCTCCTGACCTCAACATCATCGAGCCACTCTGGGGAGATCTCAAGCGCGCAGTTCATGCTAGACAGCCAAGAAATTTACAGGAACTGGAGGCTTTTTGCTAAGAAGAGTGGGCAGCTTTACCATCGGAGAAAATAAAGAACCTCATCCACAACTACCACAAAAGACTTCAAGCTGTCATTGATGTTAGAGGGGGCAATACACGGTATTGGGGGGAAGAAATAGTATTTAAAGACACAGTTTAGATGGAGAAAAAGCATTTGCGGACAGTTTGGGGGGAGAGAAGAACATAGTAACATAGTTAGCAAGGCCAAAAAAAGACATCCAGTTCAGCCTGTATTCCATCAGAATAAATCCCCAGATCTACGTCCTTCTAATGAACCTAATAACTGTAAGATACAATATTGTTACGCTCCAGGGAGACATCCAGGCCTCTCTTGAACCCCTCGACTGAGTTCGCCATCACCACCTCCTCAGGCAAGGAATTCCAGATTTTCACTTCCCTAACAGTAAAGAATCCTGTTGGTGGAAAAACCTTCTCTCCTCCAGACGCAGAGAATGCCACCTTGTTACTGTCATCTTCCTTGGTATAAACAGCACCTCGGAGAGATATTTGTATTGTTCCCTTATATACTTGGTTATTAGATGGCCCCTCAGTCGTCTTTTTTCTAGACTAAATAATTCTAATTTTGCTTATCTCTCTGGATATTGTAGTTCCACCATCCCTTTTATTAATTTTGTTGCCCTCCTTTGTACTCGCTCTAGTTCCATTATATCGTTCCTGAGCATCGGTACCCAAAACTGTACACAATACTCCATGTGCGGTCTAACCAGGGTTATGTACAGAGGCAGTATAATGCTCTCATCATGTGTATCCAGACCTCTTTTAATGTACCCATGATCCTGATTGCCTTGGCAGCCGCTGCCAGGCACTGGCTGCTCCAGGTAAGTTTTATTATTAACTAGGATCCCCAAGTCCTTCTCCATGTCAGATTTACCCAGTGGTTTCCCGTTCAGTGTGTAATGGTGATATTGATTCCTTCTTCCCATGTGTATAACCTTACATTTATCATTTTTAAAAAGCATCTGCCACCTTTCGGCCAAAGTTTCCAACTTATCCAGGTCCATCTGTAGCAGAATACTATCTTCTCTTGTATTGACTGCTTTACATAGTTTTGTATCATCTGCAAATATCGCTATTTTACTGTGTAAACCTTCTACCAGATCATTAATAAATATGCTGAAGAGAATAGGTCCCAACACCGACCCCTGCGGTACCCCACTGGTCATAGCGACCCAGTTAGAGAATATACCGTTTATAACCACCCTCTGCTTTCTATCACTAAGCCAGTTACTTACCCATTTAAACACATTTTCCTCCAGACCCAGCATTCTCATTTTGTGTACCCACCTCTTGTGTGGCACAGGATTAAATGCATTGAAAAAATCAAGATATACCACATCCAATGACTCACCTTGGTCCAGTCTATAGCTTACCTCTTCATAAAAACTTATTAGATTGGTTTGACAGGAGCGATTCCTCATAAACCCATGCTGATATGGAGTTAAAAAGTTATTCTCATTGAGATAATCCAAAATAACACCCTTAGAAAACCTTCAAATATTTTACCAACAATAGAGGTTAGACTTACTGACCTGTAATTTCCAGGTTCACTTTTAGAGCCCTTTTTGTATATTGGTACCACATTTGCTATGCACCAGTCCTGTGGAACAGACCTCGTCGCTAAAGAGTCCCTAAATATAAGAAATAATGGTTTGTCTATTACATTACTTAGTTCTCTTAGTACTCGTGGGTGTATGCCATCCGGACCCGGAGATTTATCTATTTTAATCTTATTTAGCCGGTTTCGCACCTCTTCTTGGGTTAGATTGGTGACCCTTAATATATATTTTCTTTGTCTCTCTGCATTTCACCTAGCATTTTGTTTTCCATTGTGAAATTGCATTTGAAGACACCATTTGGGAGGAGAAGAAATAAAATTTGAAGACAAAGTTTGGGAAAAGAGGAAGTGATGGGCGCAGACACAATATGGGGAGAGGGAAGCGGGAGAAATTTGAGGACACTGTATGAAGAGCAAGGTGAAGATTGGGGGCATGTAAGAAAGGGCCATGGGTGCGAACACAGTATGAGGAGCAAGGGGAGAATATATGCGGATACAGAATGGAGAACGAGGAAGGGGATGGGTGCAGACACAGTATGGTGAATGAGGGATAGGTGCAGACATAGTATGGGGATGTGTGAGAAGGCAGTATGGAGAGCAAGGGGGTAAATATGTGAGGAGAGAGTATGGTTAGAAGGCGGGATGTGAGAGGAAACAGTATGAGGGAAAGGTCATAGTGTGAGGAGACAGTATGGGAGGGAGAAATGTGTGAGTGGGCACGGAATGGCTGCATAATGTGTGGGGTAGTATGGGGGGACAGTGTACGGGCTCAGCCAGGAGGGGACTGTAAAAAAGGGAGTGTGCCAAAAGAGGGACAGTCTTGGAGGTCATAATTTGTGCAAGGAATATAGTGAGGGGCAATCATTTATTCAGGGGCTCAGCGTAGGGCAGATATTTTTATTCATTATAGTGACATTGCTATTTTTAAGGTTATTGTGTAGGGATGTGCTGCACAAGACCGGAGAAGATGGAAGTCTGCAGAGACGGTCTGTGGATGAGAAAAGTCATCATGTTGTCTGGACATGATGAAGAGAAAAAAGAGAACAACTCCAGAGACAATGTCATCTATAAGTTACATGGATGTAAAAAAAAAAATTGTGATACTAATTCTCATCAGTACTGTGGTAACAGTATAGTCCACAGTCTGATGATGATTGATAGCAACAACTCCCAGTATCTCTTTATCATTGTTAAGGATGTACTGAAAGTTGTAGGTTCATGTGACGCAAATGTATATGGTGCTGACCTGACATTTCAGTTGATGTACCATGTACTAATGGTGGTCCTAGTATTGTTTTCATGTACTAATGATGGTCCTGGTGATGTATTCCTATACTGATGGTGGTTCTTGTGATGTATTCTTCTACTGATAAGGGTTTTAATTATGTGTTTGTGTACTGATGATGGTTCTAGTGACGTATTTTTCTACTTCTGGTAGTCCTGATGATGAATTTTTGTACTGCTAGTAGTTCTGATGTGGAATTTATGTACTGTTAATGGTACTGATAATGAATTTCTGTACTACTGGTGGCTCTGGTGATATATTTCTGTACTGATTGGGGTTCTAGTGATGTATTTCTGTACTGATTTGAGTTCTGGTGATTCATTTTTGTACTGTTATTGGTTCTGATCCTGTACGCATGTAACAATCCATAACTTGTAAGATTACGTGATACATGGCTATGTGAATAAAGTGTTTTGCCGTCTGACAAGTTAAGGGTTACTATGTGTTTATGTTAGGAGCATTAAAGGGTTTGTGAAAGTTTGTGATGAGTCTGCAGTCATTCTATGTGACTGAAGACTTCTGAATTCTCACAGTGTGCACTGCATGATGTCAGGATTCTCTGGTGCCGGCAATTTGCATACAAGCAGTCAACTGACGACTGGACATGTGTGGCCTCACTCAATGAAAATAAATTGAGCAAAGCCAGACACATCTAGTTGGAATGTGGCCAGAAGTATACAAATCGCATACTTGCGCTCATATGACTGTCCACTCTCACTGCCCTCACCAGAGAATCCTGACCGCAGTGTGCACTGTGAGTACCCAAGCACCCTGATGCTCGATTGACTATCGAGCAGTGGTGAGGAGCATGCTCGCTCATCACTAACAGCTTGTTAAAAAGCAATTGGTTCTTCAATTAGCAAAGAACATAGCTCTAAATAGGGATAATTTTGGTGCCACCTTGTGTAAAAAAGCAAGTTTCTCTTGTTTGGTCATCCTCTGTGTAAACACCAGCATGGCACATATCTGCTTGCAACAATAAATAGTATTTGGACCATTTTCCAATTTAACCCCTTAACATCCAATGAAGAACATACAGCTGTACAGCTGACATATGCCTGGAACAGCCATGGGTGGAATCGCGATTCACCCACGGCTGTTAACATGCTAAATGCCGCTGTCAAACTCTGACATTTAACATGCACGCGCAGGAAGCGCGTCATTACCTCCTCCCATCGGCGCCTGTGTCACATGACCGCAGGTTGCCGATGGGTTGTCATGACAACAAAAGGTCAGCAGAAGTTCCCTGTGGTTGGCATTGCTGGATTGCTATGAGTGCCGCCTGGTGGTCGGTGCTCATAGCAAGTGAGCATATCTGGTACATAGAGCAGGACTGCAGCCCTGCTCTATTTAACAGAGGCAATCAGACAACTGCAGCTTCAAATCTCCCATGGAGACTGTTGAAGCAAGTAAAAAGTAAAAAAAAATGTTTTTAAAAAAATTAAAAAATATAAAAGTTCAAATCACCCCTCTTTCTCCCCATTCAAAATAAAATAATTAAAAAAATCAAATATACACATATTTGGCATCGCCGAGTTCAGAATTACCCGATCAAAATTCAAAAAGAATTAATCCTATCGGTAAACGGCGTAGTGAAAAAAAAAATTCAAAATGACAGAATTACGTTTTTTAGGTCTCTGCAACATTGCAATAAAATGCAATAACGGGCAATAAAAAGAACATATCTGCACTAAAATGGCATCAATAAAAACGTCAGCTCGGCACACAAAAAATAAGCCCTCACCCAGCCCCAGACCCCAAAAATGGAGACGCTACGGGTCTCTTAAAATGGCAACTTTTTTTTTTACAAACTTTGGATTTTTTTTCACCACTTAGATAAAAAAAAACTAGACATGTTTGGTGTCTATGAACTCGTAAAGACCTAGAGAATCATAATGGCAGGTCAGTTTTAGCATTTAGTGAACTTAATAGAAAAGCCAAATAAAGAACAAGTGTGGGATTGCACTTTTTTTGCAATTTCACCGCACTTGGAATTTTTTTCCCGTTTTCTATTACACAACATTGTAAAACCAATGGTGCCATTCAAAATTACAACTCATCCCACAAAAAACAAGCCCTCACATGGCCAATTTGACCGAAAAATAAAAAAGTTATGGCTCTGGGAAGAAGAGGAGCAAAAAATGAAAATGCAAAACCAAAAATATCTCTGGTCATTAAGGGGTTAAGTATCCTAAAAAGTCTGATACTGAATTGTGTTGTTAAAGGGAATTTGTTAGCATGTTCTTGGTGCCTCATGCGAGAGTAATATGATGAAGTTAAACAGTTCCTGAATCCAACGATATATATCTTACAGATGCTTCTCACAAAATTAGAATATCATCAGAAAGTGAAACTCTTATATTCTATAGAGTCATATACACAGAGTGATCTATTTCACATGTTTATTTCTGTTATTGTTGATGATTATGGCTTACAGCCAATGAAAACCCAAAAGTCATTACCTCAGTAAATTAGAATACTTTATAACACTAGCTTGAAAAATGATTTTAAAATCTGAAATGTTGGCCTTCTGAAATGTATGTACGGTAAATGTGTAGCCCTGGTACACAATACCAGGAGGATGAGTGGAGAGGTAACGGTTAAGGGCTCTCCATGATATCACGTACACTCGGACACACCCAGCAGGGGTGTGGAGGGGAGTGCTGAGTAGTTGAGTTAGTTCAGTCAGTGACTCGAAGGAGTTAGGAAGTGCAGTCTTTGTGCAGTTCAGAAAGTGGAGGCCAGTACAGGTGAGCCAGTTCACCTCAGCCTGGTCAGAGCTGTGCCCCACTAGAAGACGGACTGAGACATCTGTTGAGAGTCTGAGCAAATCGAAGGGCATAGTGGAAGAGAACAGAAAAGTGCTATAGGTATAGGATACCTGCACATTGTTACCGGTCACTGGGGACCGAAGGATCACTATAGCTGCACGCATAGTGGTAAGAGAACCAGAGGCTTATCGGACCTTAGGTCGCGGAAAGCAGCCCCTGAAGAGTCAGTACGTAACTGGGGTCAGGGAGAGTGAGAACCTTGAGTCAGTGCACGACAGGAATTGGAACTCAGCTCTCTCAGAAGAAGGCTCCAACCACAAAACTGACCGGGCAGCACAGCTTTGGAATAGCTGGAGTTATAGAGGGAACTACGCTTTACGCTGGTTGGACTCATCATCATTGGAAAGTAAAGGAGGCCCCTAACTTGCTTAGCCGTTGCCTCAAAGCTCATCCTCCATCAACCCCATCAGCCTCCCTGGGACCTGCCTGAACAACTTGAAGTAAAGGTATGGAAAGACGCTGACGGTGTGAGACTGAGTTATTTAATTGCATGCCTGCACAACCCCACCATAACCATCGACCTGAGGGAAGAGTCCCACCTGTAGGGGACCCGACATCTAGCTGCCTCACCATCCCCTCAGAGATCTACAGCAGCGCTGGTACAAATTACCAGAGACTACAGGTGGCGTCACGAACTGTATATATATATCCCCTGTAAATATACCCCCCCCAACATACGCCTGACCGCCAGGGCCACAGACCGAGCCACCGCTACCTGTGACAATCCCATAGACTTCTACGGGCTCGGCTCTGAGTACCCCATTGCCCTGGAAACCCACAATTGTGGTGCGTGGTCGAGACATAAATGCATGTAATACTTGTTCTGGGCTCCTTTTGCATCAATTACTGCATCATTGCGGCGTGGCATGGAGGTGATCAGCCGGGGCACTGCTGAGGTGTTATGGAAGCTCAGGTTGCTTTGATAGCAGCCTTCAGCTCGTCTGCATTGTTGGGTCTGGTGTCTCTCATCTTCCTCTTGACAATACCCCATAGATTCTCTATGGGGTTAAGGTCAGGCGAGTTTGCAGGTCAATCAAGCACAGTGATACTGTTGTTTGTAAACCAGGTATTGGTACTTTTGGCAGTGTGGACAGGTGCCAAGTCCTGCTAGAGAATGAAATTTCCATCTCCAAAATGCTTGTCAGTAGAGGGAAGTGAACGAGGGACAGTGTCTTCTTTTTATTTCTCTCTTTTTATGTTTTTCAGGTTTCCAATTGTGGAATTCCCTGAATACACTCGACAATTCAAAGGGTACAAGTTTATACTATGAAGGGGGCTTGTGAAATGATATATTTGCAGGATATCTACCGTATCTATCTATCTATCTCAAGGCTTGAGAAAGGCTCACAAATCTGAGCTGAAATGTTGCCATTTTGGGCAATTAAATAATCACTTTTTTTCACTGTGTGCTGCCTCCATTTTTTATCTGATAGATAGATAGATAGATAGATACATAGATAGATATCCTGCAGATATATAATTTCACAAGCCTCCTTCATAGTATAAACTTCTACCCTTTTAATTGTGGAGTTTATTCAGAGAATTCCACAATTAGAAACCTGCAAAACATAAAAAGAGAGAAATAAAAGCAAGACACTGTCCCTCACTCACCAATTTATTAGAAAATAAAGGTCCCATGCAGGTTCGACCTAGTCCAATGCTTCCCATGAAATTCTCCAATTATTGGCTTCTCCATAGGCTTTTAGCAGCAGCCAGGCAGCATGAGCCGGGAGTGGCTGCTCCCTTAGTATTGCACAGGTGATGGAATTATTATCATGGCATTAGAACCAGCCACAGGTTCTCTCACCTGCGCAATACTAAGGAAGTCCTGAAAACATGATCTTTTGAGGGGTATGAATGGTAAAATTGTAGACTTGATCTGATTGAAGGGAATCTGTCAGCAGGTCGTTGCTATTTAATCTGAGGGCAACCTAATATACAGTAAGAGGGCCTGATTACATCAGTGTATGACTTACTAGGCTGTGTGTTGTAGTTTCAATACAATCAGTGTTTCTTAGCAAGAGATTATCACTTGAGGATTAGCTCTCCTCCCAGTCCATGTTGCCAAGGAAAGTAGTTTAGGTGCATACCACTCATATTAATGCCAGAAGTCTATAAATATGTGTATACTCATGGTAGTTTTGCTTTTTGTTTATCCTTTTAATGATTGCTACTAAGATTTACACTTCTTTTAATCTCCTTACTATCCACATGTGAAATCTATCTCAGCCAAGATGGATAGCAAAGTGGATGGAAATTTTGGTTCAGAATAAAAAGTAAACTTTTGGAAGCACACATTTTTTTTTTTCAAATGACAAACTAATTTGACATATATATATATTTTTTTGACAGTTGCAGAAAAGGGAGCGTTCGTGCAGAGCCTATGTCCAGGTAAAATGTATTATCTTCTGCAGCATATCTGAAATGCTTTGTCAATGTATATTACATGTCTTATTTTGAAACCGTTAGGCCGAGATCACACATGCGAGTAAGTCGTCCGACACTCGCATGTGAAATCCCAGCTCTGGCGCCGGCACTCGGGAGTGGAGCGAGCGGCTGCATATAACTACATGCAGCCGCGCGCTCCACTCCTGAGTGCCGGCGCCAGAGCTGGGATTTCACATGCGAGTGTCGGACGACTTCGTCGCATGTGTGATCCCGGCCTTATACAGGTAATCAAGTTGAAGTAATGATCCTAGGGCTAGAATGATGAAGGCATCCTCAGCTAGCATCACTTAGTGTTTCTTTATATGAACTGACCGCCAGCTTTAAACAACCACCGATCAGTACGTACTTATAGGTTAGTAGTTGTTTAATAGCCTGTTTACATCGCCAGATCGTGCCGATAGATGAACAGTGTTGCCAGGCTGCAATTGTTCTCAGCTTGCGCGACTCCTTTGTACACAGGATGATGCACCGCCAAGAACCATGATCTTCTGTGCAGCACAAAAGATCACATGTTAGGGCAGGTTAGGATAGGGTATGGGTTGAACTAGATGGACTTAAAGTCTTCCTTCAACCTTAATAACTATGTTACTTTACCCAATGAATGAGTGTTTTTGCCCATTTAGTGGATGATTGGCTGTTTACATTGCAAGATTACTGAGAAACCAGCATCGCTATGCACACTCATTTACAATAATCTTGCAGTGTAAATGGACCTTAATTAGGTGTATTGTATAGTACCGTAAGACAGGGAAATACTGATAGGCACCCAGACCCTTCTTGAACTTTTGTAGTGAATCAACCATTACAGCATCAAGTGGCTGATAGTTTCATAGTTTCACTGCTTTTACTGTAAAGAATCACTGCATGGGATGATGGGTAAACCTTCTTTCCTGTAGATATAGAGGATCACCCATTGTCACCAAGCCTAGTAGGTGTAAAAAGTTCATCAGAAAGATCTTTGTACTGTCCCCTCTTATATTTGCATATAGTAATAAGATCTCCCCGAATATTTTATTTTTTGAAACTGAATAACCCCAAGTTTGAAAACCTGTCTTGTTATTGCAGTTATCCCATTCCCTTAATAACCTCAGTTGCTCTTCCCTGCACCCGCTTTAGTTCAGCTATGTCCTTCTTATACACTGGAAACTATAACTGTGCACAGTATTTTAAGTCTGGCCGCTCTAGTGACTTGTATACATGCAAAACTATGTTCTTATCACGAGCATCTGTACCTCTTTCATGCATCCCATCAGTTTATTCATGCAGCACGTACAGATGGCATTGCTGTTGCATGGCAGATTTATCTGGACTAAAGCAACATCAACAGGTGTAGCAGAGTTGTCATATACTAGGAAGCTTGTGTGGTACAAATTTAGGTGGCACAACTCCTTTATAGTGTATGGGATACAGGTGCTTCTTCCATGTGAGCTGGTGACACTTCATCCAAGTATAAATATATCTAAAGAAAAGTAAAACAGCTGTCACGAGGGTGTCACGTCCCCCTGGAAGACATGGAGTTAGAAGTTTATGTTGGGTAATGAATCGCTGTCCTTTTTAGAGATGAGCTTTATTCATGTCCTATTTTAAATAGATTTCCTTTCCTTCAGTGTTAAGAGGGTTAAGGACTCTTTCAATGCTGGCTGAGACCATACAGCCTGGTTGTTCTGAGCTGCAACTGCTCATCATTTACTCCCTCTATATATACTGGCTCTGGGCATCTAATCCCTGCTGGTGAAAGATTCGTCTTCCTGTGCTAAGTGCTAAAGCTGAGCAGTTGGAGTGAGAGTTGTAGTAGTAGTTATCTGCTGTTTGCTGTTGTACATGAGAGTTTATCTCCTGGTCCCTATTCCTATTTAGTTTATTCCTCCCTGTCTCTATCTTCCATCCTATTGTTGGTGAGTGCTTTTGTATGATAGTGGTTTTCTGTTATCCCTGTTTTGTCTTTGTGTCTTGTTTATCTTACATTTCTGTCTCATGCCTCATGGGAGTGGGAGAGGGGAGCGATCAGGGTTTAATAGGAGCATAGTAAGGTCAGAGACCCGGGCCTCTCTATCTTCAAGAGTACCCCCCCGGGAAAGGGATAGTTGGGTTCAAAGTTCCAGGGACAGTTTCAGGCCCCTCTCCCTTACTAAAGGCCATCACAGCGTGACAACAGCACTCCAGTCTTACAGGTTTGCCTCAGCCATAGATTTATCGAAAAATTTCAGACCCATCAAAAACAATTCTTTTAAATCTTATTCATTGCATGTAACATTTAGGGTCAAGACACCCTTAATTAGGCTATATGATAGTAACAAAAGACTAAAAAGTTAGCAAGTACATTTACAGTGGATGAAATTAGTATTGAAGATGTCACCAATATTCTAAGTAAATCTGTTTCTAAAGGTGCTATTTACATGAAATTCTCACCAGATGTCGGAAACAACTCATCCAATCCACACAGGCAAAGAAATCAAACCATAGATGTATAAAAATTATGTTATGTGTAATAATGAGAAGAAAAGTATTGAACACATGAAAAAAAAGGTGCAAAAAGCCATGGAAAGTCTTGACACCAGCTGAAATCTATCAGTAATTAGAAAGCAATCCTGCCACTTAGTGAAAAATAATATCATCTGGTTCAACTGATGGCTATAGAAGGGTATCTCATTACCAATGTACCACACAAGAAACATCTCCTGATTGGTAAAACCAGTGAGCTGTTTCAAGACCTTTGCAACCTTATTCCTGCAAAGCATACTGATGACATTGGTTATAGAAGAATTTCTAAACTACTGGAGATTCCATTGAACACTGTTGTGGCCATAATCCAAAAGTGGAAAGAACATAATTTCACCATAAACCGGCCGTGACCAAGTGCTCCCCGCAAGATTCCAGACAGAGGAGTGAAAGAATTATCACAAGAGTTGTCCAAGAGCCAACATCTGCAGAGCTACAGAAAGACCTGAAATAAGCAGGTACAATTGTTTCAAACAAAACTATAAGTAATGCACTCAACCACCATGGCCTGTATGCTCACTTTGCTAGACTCTATTGCTGAACAAGAAGCATGTTCAAGCACGTTTAAAGTTTGCTCAACAACAATTAGACAAGCCTGTGAAATACTGGGAGATATATTCTGGTCAGTTGAGACCGAAATTTAACTCTTTGAATGTCATAATACACACCTTGTTTGGAGGTCAAAAGTCACTGCATATCACCCCCAAAACACCGTACCAATAGTGAAGTTTGGAGCTGGGAACATTGTGGTGTGGGGTTATTTTTCAACATACGGCACTGGAAAACTTCATATCATTAAAGGAAGGATGAATGGACAAGTGTACCGAGACATTCTTGATAAAACTCTGCAGCCATATACCATGATGATGAAGATGAAACAAGGGTGGTCATTTCAACCAGACAATGATCCCAAACACACAGCTAAGGAAACTCTCAATTGGTTTCAGAGAAAGAAAATAAAGCCGCTAGAATGGTACAGCCAATCACCTGACCTGAATCCAATAGAAAATGTATGGAAAGAACTAAAGCTCAGAGTTCATAGAACGAGTCCACAGAACTTTCAAGATTTCAAGAGTGTTTGTGTGGAAGAATGGGCCAAAATCACAGCTGAGCAATGTGTGTGACTAGTTTCTCCATACAGGATGCTTCTTGAAGCTTCATCAGCAACAAAGGGTTTTGTGCAAAGTATTAATTACATTTTAGTAAGCGTATTTAATATTTTTTTCCTGTGTTATTTCTCATTATTACACATAACTTAATTTATGGACATAGTAGAGAAGGTATGCTCAACTGTGAGTTTCGTGCCCGGAAGAATTACATACGTCAATATAATGAAATGATAACTTTGGCACTGAAGAACGAACATGCTTCATAAATCGCTACTCAAATTATATTTACAGTAATAAATTCCGACCAGTGAAACACAGGCAAGAATCCAACGTTTTGGCCTATTTGAGGCCTTTGTCAAGTTAATCTGTCAATATTGTGTATAAGAAACACATTTCAATACACAAAAAAAAACAAATATATGAATATACATAAATAGTTGTAGATCGGAGGAATAAAAATACTAAATACATAACATTCCACTCAGAACAAATGAATATAATGATAATAATTGTGTAAGTTATACTATTTATGTATTGTAGGACTCCTCCACTGTTTTTCAGTTTTCTCGTAGGGTCTACCTTGGAATCTTGTTAGTATACCAACTAGTGGCCACACTCCATTACTGTATATCAAAAGAAAAAAATTTGTTCCTGGAGATGTTCCTAGTACTTCCCATTTGTTTTCACATTTGTTTCAATTTATACTTGCCATGCTATACTTACGCGATTATCATTATATTCATTTTTCCAAGTGGGATGTTATGTATTTAGTATTATTATTCCTCCGATGCACAACTATTTATTTATGTATATTCATATAAATTTTTTTCATGTGTTTCTTATTGACAGATTACCTTGGTGACGTGTTCAATACTGCATGTATGTATATAAAGTTGGGAATATAAGTATTTAATACACTGCCAATCTTGCAAATTTTTCCCACCTACAAAGAAAGGAGAAGTCTGTAATTTATATCGTAGGTACACTTCACCTGTGAGAGACAGAATCTTTAAAAAAAAAACACCATGGGATCCCAGCTCTCTTCAGGTCATTGACTTGATCCTTTTGTGTAGTTCTGGGCTGATTTCTGACCTTTCTCAGAATCATCCTTACCTAGTGTCGGACTGGGGTGCCAAGGGCCCACCAGTAACATTGACTTTGGGGGCCCACTTTTCACCTGTATGCAAATATTATACTACCCTCTTTCACAAATTTACCAAAACCTCTATCTAACAATAAACTGGGTAGTATGGTAAATGAATGATGAGATGCTGCTTTTTCTGTACAGAGTGAATCAAGTGAATTATGCCAAGTACTTCTCATATAGTGGGGTTGGAGGCCCATGTCTGCTCAGGGGTCCACCAAGGGATTCCCCTGTTCACCTATGTGCCAGTCCAAGTCTGGTCTTACCTATATACATGTGCTGATACCTTGTTATGTCATTGCTCGTAGTTTCACTGAATGTATTTACCATTGTTCAATAAGCTGCACAGACTTCAAGTTTACATCTTCTTATTGGACTATAATAGATCGGTTTAGCTGCCTGTCAGACTACACACACCTCAGGGGAACATGTAGCGAGGACAGGACAGTTATATTTCTTTAACTATGTTATTGGACTTCATTAAAAACCTAGCTTTCCAAAATCGATGTACCAATGGTGCTATTAAACTTCATAACAAATCCAGCTCTGCTACAAGACTGTGTCAGCATTGCTAATGGAATTCATTACAAATTAAGCAATGCTACATCACTGTGCCAGCTGTGCTGTTGGACTAACTTACAACTTTGCTCTATAAGATCCTCGTCACTAAGTCTAAGCTTCTTAATAACCATATATGTAGAGAAAAGTAGAACAGCACTCCAGAGTTTTACAGGTATTCCTCAGCCATAGATTTGTTGAATATGAAGAAACATGATAATAGGTTGGAAATAAAGATAGAAGAAAATGAAAGGAGAAGATAAGAAGTGAGGAAAACATGGAAAGAAGGGAAGTGAGGTGGTAAAGAGGGGGGACAGTGAATCAGAGACCTCTTGACACCCTGATATACTTATTTTATTCCTTATTTCTTTTAACAAGTACTTTAGTAAAGTAGTGGACATGCTGATGTCTCTTGGTACATTGCATTACCTATGCATCCATTCCATTTGCCTTGTGCACCTGAGATTTATATTCTTTCGAATTCCATCACCTCTTTACTTTCCAATTAGCATATTTACTTATGCTCGGCCATCCTGTCATATTTTGTGCCATCCACTATAGCTTTGTGGTTTGCTTTATGTATGAGGTCTGACTTACATCCTAGTATTGTATCCGTATGAACTTATAACCATAAGACGCACTTTTTTCCCAAAAAATTTTGGGGGAAAATGGGGGTGCATCTTATGGTCGCAACATACCTAAAAGTCCGGTGGCGGCGGTCCCAATGCAGCTTCCCTGTGGTGCGGTGGTGGTGTCGGGGCAACAGCGGGGCTCTGGGCTGCGTACGGGGCTCTGCCGGCATTTCGTCCTAGCCGGAAAGCCCCACGCAGCTGCGACCCGGTGCCGTGCTGAAGGATGGCCGGGCTTTCCGGCTAGGACAAAATGCCGGCGGAGCCCCCCACGCAGCACAGAGCCCCGCTGCTGCCCCGACACCACCACTGCACCACAGGCTGCATCGGGACCGCCACCGGAGGCCTTTGGCGGCCACCTTTCAGGACGGTACCGCATCGCAGCAGCGGAGCTGTGGGGGCTTTCGGGCTAGGACGAAATGCCGGCGGAGCCCCCACGCAGCCCACAGTCCCGCTGCTGCCCCGACAACACCACCGCACCACAGGGAAGCTGCATTGGGACCGCCACCGGATTTTGAGTATATTGCCACCCCACAGAGCACAGCCACCCCACAGAACACAGCCACCCCACAGTGCCCAACCACACCACAGTGCCCAACCACCCCACAGAGCACAGCCACCCCACAGAACACAGCCACCTCACAGAGCACAGCCACCCCACAGAGCACAGCCACCCCACAGAGAACAGCCACCCCACAGAACACAGCCACCCCACAGAGCACAGCCACCCCACAGAGCACCACCACCACACCAGCCTGGACCACCGAACGACCCCAGTGACCACTACTCTACCTGTGCTGATTCCTTCGCTGGTAAGCTGAATTCGGACTGTATGACGGACCTCCATTTGACACATTTTTTTTTTCCCGATTTTCCTTCTGAAAATTTGGGGTGCGTCTTATAGTCCGAAAAATATGGTAAGTTATGAACCTTTTATATTTATTGTATTTTGTATTTTTTTTTGTTAATTTACCTACATGTATACTGTGGTGAAAAGAGGTATTTGATACACTGCCAATTTTGCAAGTTTTCCCACCTACAAAGAATGGAGAGGTCTGTAATTTGTATCATAGGTGTACTTCAAATGTGAGAGACAGAATCTGAAAATAAAATGCAGAAAATCACATTGTATGATTTTTACATAATTAATTTGCATTTTAT
Organism: Oophaga sylvatica; assembly: GCA_033576555.1. Taxonomy (NCBI): domain Eukaryota; kingdom Metazoa; phylum Chordata; class Amphibia; order Anura; family Dendrobatidae; genus Oophaga; species Oophaga sylvatica. Next base: position 342,491,131 of record JARQOD010000001.1, read on the forward strand.
TGCATGAAATAAGTATTTGATCATCTACCAACCAGCAAGAATTCTAGCTCTCACAGACCTGTTAGTTTTTCTTTAAGAAGTCCTCCTATTCTGCACTCATTACATCTATTAATTATACCTAATGAACTTGATACCTGTATAAAAGAAACATATCCACAAACTCAATAAGGCACACTCCAATGTTCTCCACCATGGACAAACCAAAGAGCTGTCTAAGGACACCAGGGACAAAATTGTGAACCTGCACAAGGCTGAGATGGGCTACAGGACAATATACAAGCGGCTTGGTGAGAAGGTAGAAAGTGTTGGCTCAATTATTAGAAAATGGAAGAAACACAAGATAACTCAACCTTCCTTGGTCTGGGGCTCCATTCAAGATCTCACCTCATCTCACCTGTCAGGTAGATGGATTATCTCATCAAAGGAGAAATGCTCTGTAACACAGATTTAGACAAATTTGTGAAAAATATTTGAGAGAAAAATGCTTTTGTGAACATAGAAAAAGTTTTAAATCTTTGAGTTCAGCTCATGAAAAATGGGAGCAAAAACAAAAGTATTGCGTTTATATTTTTGTTCAGTATATTGTATCAATGCTACTCATTTGATGAGGATGAGGTATCACAGGAACCGTTTCTATTTAAATTACAGCTGGTTAATTTCATTCCTCATAAACTGCAACAAAAGAAAACTTAAATGCAGCCTTTGTCCGGCATAAAGTAAAAAATCAAGTAAAGAGTTCATACAATACTGCGGGTTCTCTCACTAGCTTACAGTTAAGCTTCCTAGGCCTTTAGAAAAGGAACACAATCCTTGAGGTCTGCACACCTCCACATACAGCACACCTCCACATACAGCACACCAGTGAGACACAATAGGTCCCAATTAACAATGTGAACCACACCCTGGGTGTAGATATGGTGAGCATCTGTTCCGCCCACTCTTCAGCTGCTCACATTAAACCTGGTTCTAGCATGCCTATATGTCCAGCAGCCACCTTACATACCTCCTCCTCTACCTAAAGCCGTGGGGATCAGCACCTTCTACCACTAGGTCATAGGATTCTCGAGAGAGAGCATCAGTTTTACTGAACGGAATACGTTGGAGGGGACTTCGGAGCTGGGGCTCCCTCCGGTGGTTGCTGAGGGTAATGAACCAATTGCTGAATGGCTTTCAGCTGGGTCTGAATGGTCTGATATAAGTGACCTGAACTCCCAGCAGCCTTGCCGGTAATCAATTGTTCTTCAGGTCTTGCTTGGAGCTCAGCTTGCATTCCTGCTTTCATTCAGATAAGTGATTTGCTGTTTTTTTTTCCTCTGGTTGGATTTTCCTTGCTGGTTTGCTGCCTTGCAGTAGACTTCAGCCTGGCCCCCTTTTGGGGCCTGGCGCTGCATTTGTGCTCAGTTGTGTTTGCACTATTGCTCTGTTCCAGAATTCACAACAGTTGTGGCTGGTTTACGTTAAAACAATGTTCTTTCCATTTCTGGATTATGGCCAACAGTGCTCACTGGAACCTTCAGTAGTTTAGAAATTTTTCTGTAACCAAAGCCATCAGTATATTTTGCAACAATAAGGTTGCAAAGGTCTTGAGGTAGGTTACTGCTTTTACCCATCATGAGATGTTTCTTGTGTGGCACCTTAGTAATGAGATACCTTTTTTATAGGACATCAGTTGAACCATCTGATATTATTTTTCACTAAGTGGCAGGATTGCTTTCTAATTACTGATACATTTCAGCTGGTTTCATGACTTTCCATGGCTTTTTTTCACCTCTCTTTCCTCATGTGTTGAATACTTTTTTCCCTGTGTCATTTCTCATAATTACACTAGAGTTGAGCGATACTTTCCGATATCCAAAAATATCGGATCGGAATGGTATCGCCGATATCACTAAATATCGTCGATATCCGATTCCGATACCGGAAGTCCCATGTAAGTCTATGGGAACAAAATATCGCAACTAAAAAAACACTTTCTTTCCTTGTAAACACAAAATATACACACATAGAATACATATATATATATACATGTCATTGTGACATATATATACATATATTTATAGTTTATTCACTTCTACATAGTAAAATAGCCTCTGATTCAATTGCCGGGTAAAGCCGGCATTTGTGAAAAGACAGAAGCACCCGAGGGTCCAGTCGCCACAGAGATGTTGCATCGCACCCAGCGGTGTGACAACTTACTCTCAGGTAAGGAGGAAACACCCCATTGACTCCAACCACTGCATTCAACAGTACACTATGCCAGCTGAGTGTAGGCGGACCCAATGGGATGGTCTAGCTCAGGCTGGTTAGAACAGGGTGTAGCTAGTTGGATGGGAGGGGTTGAGGCAGCCTTATGCTGCATGTCTTTGTAGTAAGAATTGTTTCCTTTCCTGCTTTCTTACTACGTCGCATACTCCACTCTGCTACATCACTCTGCACCATTGCTCTATCTCACATCTATCTGCCCTGGAAGGATAGCGTGTTACCTGTAGAAGACTTATCACCTACCTGCACTACACCATCCCTGCCAGAGGACCTGCACAGCAGCGCTGGTCACCCTGACCAGGTACTACAGGTGGAGTCACGACAAACTACACAAACATTCTATCATCCCCTTGAAATATCCCACATTCCAGTGAGCGACCAGGGCACGGACATAGCTGTGCTACCCGTCACATCCCCCATAGAAGTCGACGGGCTTGATGCCGAGTAACCCCAAAACCTGTGGCTCTGTGCGACTCAACTTTGGCGTCACAAACAGGATTCAGAAGCTCGCTATAAGCGAGTCCTGTGTGCCTTAATTGAACTGTTTTTTTGCTTGAGAATTGCAAAAATCATCATAGACTGTATTTGCCATTTTTCCGTCATATCTGCGCCACGAGGCACAGGTGAAGAATAAGGGCGTGCTCTCGTGGGCGTACACTCACTCCGTGGCGCAAAACGATGTCCGCCCACTCTAAATGTTACTGCAATGTAAGATCGTGCCCCACAGCTCTGGAGTTCCGCCTCCTCATCCTCCTCAGTGGGCGGAAATGAACGCGAAGGTCCCGCCTCCCTACAAAAGATGGCGCCTCTCCTGATGCTAATGACACATGTGACTTGGCAGAGATGGCGAACGGACGTGAGCAGAAGTGGGAAGGGATGGAGGAGTCAGAGCTCTCCCCCCACGGAAGCGACCCGATCGCCACGGAGCCACCGTTTGGCACCCGGCCTGGAAACCCTCCTACGCTGGAAGAAGCGGAGGATACCCTGAGAGACCTGGCCCGGCACCGGGAGGAGGTCGCCAGGATGGAAGCGAGCTGGCGGGCCCTAAAACTACACTTGGAGCTGCGCCAATCCCTCTTACCCCCTGAAGTGTCTGTACCGGAAGGTGAGGCACCCGTTCCAGTAGAGGAGGCCGTGCGGGCATCCCAGCCCTTGCAATCTGAACCGGTTGACAGTATCTCAGTGGAGGCACCCGTTCCAGTAGAGGAGGCCGTGCGGGCATCCCAGCCCTTGCAATCTGAACCGGTTGCCAGTATCACAGTGGAGGCACCCGTTCCTGCAGAAAACGCTGCACCAGCACCCCAGATCCCGCTGTCTGCCCCCGTCGCTGAGGCAGAAGAAGCGACACCCGTCCTCATGGAGGAGGCCGCGCAGGCACCAGAGCTCTACCTGCCTGTACCGGAGCCCCGACCGTCATCTGTTCCAGAGCCGGCTGCTTCCGCCACAGGTGAGCGCCGCCAGGACTGGCGGGCGCCAGGAGAGCTGCCGCAAACCGGACATCGTAAGCTGGCATTTGATGGTGGAGACATGGAGCTGCTGGTGGAGGAGAATTACAACCGGCGTCAGGAGGAAGAGTGGAGACGTCGGGAGCGGGAAGCAGAGCGACAAAGGGAGCAGCGAGAATCCCAAAAGCTTCGGCAACGTCACCTGGAGAAGGACCTGGCAGAGAAGGCACGTATGAGAAAGGATAAAAGTACGCTGAGGGAGCCGCGGCGTAAGGGTGCAGTACGGAACTTTAAGTTAAAAGGTGGTTGGGGCTTCATCCAGGAGCCTGGACTTTATTTAGAAGTCTTTGTAACCCGGCGGGACGTGGAGGCTCACCTCCCAGAAGGACACCCGGGGAGGGACCTGTTGGCAGGAGACTTGGTGACTTACACCCGACACTGGGGTTACAATGGATGGTACGCCCTAAATGTTACCAGGTGCGACCCCTACTCCCCAGAGTGTCAGGAAACTGACAGACCCTCCGAGCCTTCAGCCTCCCCCAACCAGACCTCTGCACAAGTGCCCACCCCACGCCGTAAATCTCCCCAGCCTCCCTCAGTGGTCTCCTCAGCAGCCCCAGCTATGGACATGATAATGATAGCTGGCCCGTACCCGGCGCCTGTTAGGCCCCCTGGGGTTCGTTCAGTCCGGGACATAGGGGTCCAGACCCGGAGGGAGACGAAAGAGGTGGCCACACAGACCCAGATAGCGGGTCACGACGTAACTGTACAGGCCACACGACGTCATCAGGTCTGGGTGGACCCTCCTGTCACGGATGTTTGGCAAGCTCCAGAAGAGTACCAGGTGGTACCTGTAAGAGGCCAGCCAAAGAAGTCTAAATAACCCGGACAGGGTCTCTGTATGTAAATCGTTAAATTATTGATGTACCCGGACGGGTGAATGTTCATAAAAAGAAGTTTATTGTTGCCTTAATATACCCAGGTTGGGTAATGGTTTGATGTACCCGGACGGGTGAATGTTCAAAAAAAGTTTATTGTTGCCTTTATATACCCAGGTTGGGTAATGGTGTTTCAATGTAATCAAAATGTTGAACTTTGAAGCCATGAACTGTACTGGCTCACAAACTTTTCTGTAAATAGTTGGCACTTCGGTGCTCCATCTTGGTTTTACAAAAAACTTAACTGTGCACTATTTTCAACTACCTCAGAAACTAAAAACCCGTTTGGTGTGGCCGAAAGTGAGGTCTGCTCAAGGAAAGTCTTGCAGCCCACCCAAGACCACAGTTGGAGGTTTGGAGCGGGTCCTCCACAAGCACAAGTAAAGGACACTGTGAAGTTACCCCGGTGGGGGTAGTCCTAAGAAGTCTCAACGAACTTCGGCAGTAATGCTATTTGCACTTTTGTAATGTTATTATTAAAAATTTTATTATGCAACGTTTAACTTGAAGTGTTTCCTGCTTTCTTACTACGTCGCATAGTCCACTCTGCTACATCACTCTGCACCATTGCTCTATCTCACATCTATCTGCCCTGGAAGGATAGCGTGTTACCTGTAGAAGACTTATCACCTACCTGCACTACACCATCCCTTCCAGAGGACCTGCACAGCAGCGCTGGACACCCTGACCAGGTACTACAGGTGGCGTCACGACAAACTACACGAACATTCTATCATCCCCTGGAAATATCCCACATTCCAGTGATCGCCCAGGTCACGGACCGAGCTGTGCTACTCGTGACATCCCCCATAGAAGTCGACGTGATCGGTGCCGAGTACCCCCAAAACTCCTGTCTCTGTGCGACTCAACTTCCCTCACTGTGCTGGCATCATACTTCCCAACCTTTGAATAAGGGAAAGAGGGACAAAGGCTGTGGCACGCTGTGCCTGCTGCAGAAAATTTTAGGCCATGCCACGTTGCACCACAGACTGTCCAGGAGTTGGTGGATGCTTTAGTCCAGGTGTGGGAGGAGATCCCTCACGAGACCATCCGTCGCGCTCATCAGGAGCATGGCCAGAAGTTGTAGGGAGGTCATACAGCATACCTCTCAAATTTGGAAGACAGGAAAGAGGATTAAAGGCTGCGGCGCGTGTTGCGCGCCGCTGAAAATTTTAGGCCACGCCCCGACAACACCCATTTCACAGCTAATCACACCCATATCCTCGCCCCAAGCGTAACCATTTAGCACTGATGATCACACTGACTGGTAATGAGGGCACAGTGGCTGGTACTGAGGAAAAGAAAGAAAGAGCAGCGAGAGAGAAAGAACAAACAGAGAAAGAGAGGAAAGAAAGAAAAGAGAGAGAGAAAGAACAGAGAGAAAAAAGAACAGAGAGCGAGAAGGAAAGAACAGAGAGCGAGAAAGAAAGACTAGAGAGAGAGCCATAGGCGTAGCTAGGGTTTTGGTTTAGTGGGGGCAAAACTTCTGAGTGGGCCCATCATCAGAGAACCTCAGCAAATGACCGCGCTGTTGGCCAAAATAATCTATATATAAAAGACCAATATTGATATTACCGCTATATGGTCTGTGTTAAATAATACCAGTCCTACAGAACATATAGATTACAGCACAGGTACAGATAATGACTTACCGCTGATGTTCTTTCTAATGGAATTGTTCACTTTTCGTGTCTTTACCATCTGGCCCACACCGACATGACGACTTCTCCAGCCAGGACTCGACTGCACCCCCATTAAAAAAAAAAAAAAAAAAATACTCACCTCCCGGCTCCTGTGCTGCTCACTGTTCTCCCTCTCAGCGTCTGACAGCGGGTGCCGGTAGGTGATGTTATTGCGCCCGCTGTCATACGCTGAGAGGGGGATTATGGGAGAGAAGGAGCGCTCGCTCCTTCTCTCTCTATGCGGTCAGCTTTATCGGCTGGATGCCGATACAGCTGACCCTCCGATGACGGGTGAGGGGCCCACTGCTGCCACCGGGCCCCCCCAACGCCTGTTCAGGCCCCATAGCTTCCGGGCGGCAGAGCAGGGAGAGCGATTCTCCCTGCTCTGCCGCAGAATGTAACTGTATCGTAGCTCCGGGTGGGCCCCCTCAGAGCGCGGGCCCCGGGGCCACCGCCCCCTCTGCCCCGCGACCTATCCTTTCAAATCAGGGCCCACCACGCAGGAGCTGGGGCCCACCGTAGGTTTCTCCGGTGTCCCGGTGCCTCAGTCCGACCCTGCTTGCCAGCCTGATAATACCAGGCCACAGCAGTCTGCTTATCTTTGCTGGTTAACAAAAATAGGGGATCCCCTCAAAAAAAAAAAGGCGTGGGGTCCACCCTATTTGTGTTAACCAGCCAGATGAAGCAGACTGCTGAGGCCTAGTTTTTCAGGCTGGTAATGAGCCAATATCCATGGACCTTGCCAGCCTGATAATACCAGGCCACAGCAGTCTGCTTAGCTTGGCTGGTTAACAAAAATAGGGGATCCCCTCGAAAAAAAAAAACGGCGTAGGGGTCCCCCTATTTTTGTTAACCAGCCAAGTAAAATGCAGACTGCTGCGGCCTGGTATTAAAAGACTGTCAAGGCCCATGGATTTTGGCCCTCAACAGCCTGAGAATACCAGGCTACAGCAGCCCCACATTTGGCGCATCAAAAGATGTGCCAATTGTGGCACTTTACCCGGCTCTTCCCACTGCCCTGTAGCGGTGGCAAGTGGGGTAATAAGGGGTTAATGTCACCGTTGATTGCACGGTGAGAATAAGCCCGGTTAATAATGGAGAGGTGTCAATAAGACACCGATCCATTATTAATCCCAAAGTTTTTAAATGTATAAAAAAAAAAGACACAGCAAGAAAAAAGTATTTTAATGAAATAAAAGAGACAACACAGTTTTCATTTCTTTTATTATACTCTCATTCCTGCGACGCCATCAATCTCCTGTAAAAAAAGGAAAAAAACAAACCAACAGTATACCACCTGTCCGACGCAGTCCATAGTAACGACTGTCCCACGACGATCCAGCTCTGCTACATCGGAATGACAGACAGAGCCTGTCATCCCGGCGCAGCACAGCTGATTACCTGCTTCCCCGGCGGTGACGTCATCGGACTGACTGCTTTACGGCCGGGATTACCCAGCAGTCACTGCAGTTATCGCGAAGAAACTGCATGTGACCGCCGGGAAAAGATGATGGCGGCCATCAACCAGTCCAGGCCGTGACCACCGGAGATCTTCTGCCAGGTAAGTGCCGCTGACTCCTGACAGACCCGACCGACGGACACTCACAGTGACAGTGACAATTCCGATTCCGGTATACGATATATGGGAAATATCGAAAGTCAATATCGAAAGTCCGATACAGCTAATATCGGCCGATACCCGATACTTGCGGTATCGTATCGCTCAACACTAAATTACACATAACCTAACTTTTGGACATTTATGGTTTGATTTCTTTTGGGTTGTTACCGACATCTGGTGAAAATTTTATCTCAATAGCACCTTTAGAAATATATTTACTTAGAAAATTGGTGACGTGTGCAGTAATTATTTCATCTGCTGTATAGGTATGAGTATCAGAGGAAATGTACATTTAAAGAGAAGATTAATCATATTTTTACTCATATTTGTCTAGCAAAGTACCAGTTGTAAATGTATACTTACAGGTTTAGTTCAAAATTAAAAAAAGAAAATGTTAGCTTTGCTATAAACATCTTACAATCCTAGCATCTAATTTTTTATGTTGATTTAAAAATATATATATATTTCTCCATGTTGCTCATAGGTTGCAACCCAGTCAGTGTCTGACCTTTTAAGAGGTTTTAAGCATTATATAAATTATCATTGTTGTCTCACTAGTCATATTTATGTTCATCCCTCGGCCATAATGACAGTTCTGCTTCACGTCACATGTCTTACCTATTGCATTATTCCTGTGTCCTCTTGTGTATAAATATGTGATTCTTCAGTTTTTGTTTTAGTCTTTGCCTGATGAAGAGACCTGCGTAGTCTGGAAAGCTTGCAATTTGTTACCATCTTTTCAGTTAGCCATTAAAAGGTATCAACCACTGAGGACTCTCAAGTCTAAATATTTTTCCATTGTTGTCTCAGAAATCCATCTGTAGAAAGTGCCGTTTCAGTGATAATGCTCCTCATCAGGACAGAATAGGGTCTTGTTATGTTGTGTGTGGTGATTTTGTATAGTCTCATAATGCTATCGGGCAATGAGAGTTGGAAAAAAAGTACTTACAAAAGCCCATATGAACTTCAGATGTTGATTTTTGTTTTGTTTTATAGGCAATGGTTGAGACTGTTAACAATCTTCTACAACCACAAGCTAAGGATGCATGGCAAGACCTAACTGAAAAGGAACAAGTGCGAGCAGCCACAATGCTTCTTGACACAGTTGAAGAAGGAGCCTTTGTGTTAGCTGATAATCTCCTAAAAACAGACATTGTAAGAGAAAACACAGAAAATATTCGTAAGTTAAATTCATTTTACATTTTTTTGTTACATAGTGGACAGGCAAAGTACAAAACTTTGCTTATTTATTAACTTCAGCTATTAAACATAAATCTTTGCTTTCCCCATATTTCTCTCAGCAATCATATGATCATCATGGCTCCAGCCTATTTAGCATGAAGCAACATGAGCATAGCTGTGTGCTTCTAAATATATACAGTGGTGCATGAAAGTTTGTGAACCTTTCAGAATTTTCTATATTTCTGCTTAAATATGACTCAAAGGGAACCTGTAAGGCCTCTTTCACACATCCGGTGTGCGCCTGACGGCGCCCCCGGCATTTAGTCGCAGCGCCGCATCAGAAAACCTGATGCGCCGCTTGCGGTTTTTTTTGCATTGACTTGCATTAGCGCCGGATGGCGCCGCATGTCAATGCGTCGTATGCGATTTTGTCCGGATGCGGCGGACATTCCGGCGGCCGGACAAAACGCAGCATGTAACTTTTTTTTTTTTGACGGATTCCCATGATGTCTCCGGGCATCAGAAACCATCCGGCAAAAAAAACGCATGCGGCGCATGCGGCGCATCAGGTTTTCTGATGCGGCGCTGCGGCTAAATGCCGGGGGCGCCGTCAGGCGCACACGGATGTGTGAAAGAGGCCTTAGAATGATTGTGCTTAGTAACCTACAGACAATGTCAGGTCGCGCGCCATTATACTGATTAGAATGATACCTTGGTTGATGAAATCCATCTTGTGGTTGTTTTTAAATCTTTATTTTCAGTTTTGAGTTAATGATATACTCGTGCCCTGGGGCAGCCTGTGGTGGGGGGGTCTTCATGTGGTGCTCTGATTAGATATTCATAATGCAGACTGCTGACAGGTCACTGATCCCCCAGTGACCTGCCCCCTAGTTTGTATAATGTACATACTGAAGAAAAAAAGAAAACCTTCTGTAGGCAGGTGCCAACCGTGTCACCTGCGCTGCAGCATAATCGCATGTTTAATGTCCCAATAATAAATGTGGTTGATGTTATTCAGATAGAAAAAAAAATCTATTTTAAAATGGTGCCCGCCGCGCCAGCAAAGTAGCAGCTATCGGTGTATATAGAGGTGATCCGATAGCTGCTATTGTGCAGGTGGTGCCATCTTGCCAGAGAAGAAAAAAAAATTTCCTCCTCCAAGATGGCGCCGCCTGTGCCTGCGCAGTAACAGCTCTCTGTGATCTCCGAAAACTGCTACTGCGCCGGCACAAACAGTGCCATCTTGGAGGAGGAATTTTTTTTCTTCTCTAGCAAGATGGTGCCGCCTGCGCAATAGCAGCTATCGGATCACAGCTATGTACACCGATAGCTGCTACTGTGCAGGCTCGGCGGGCGCCATTTTAAAATAGTTTTTTTTTGTTATACACCTCAGGAAAAGCTCAACCACATGTAGTAAGTTACTGCACATTAAACATGCGATTATGCTGGTATCTGCCTACAGAAGGTTTTTTTTCTTCAGTATGTACAGATATTCATTATTTTAACTAGGGGGCAGGTCAGTGAGGGGTCAGTCACCCGTCAGCAGTCTGCATTATGAATACCTAATCAGAGCACCACATGAAGACCCCCCACAGGCCGCCCCGGAGCACGAGCATGTCATTAATGCAAAACTGTAAATAAAGATTAAACAACCACAAGACGGATTTCATCAACCAAGGTATCACTGTAATCACTATAACGGCGCTGACCTGAAACTGTGTGTAGGTTACTGAGCACAATCCTGCTGACAGGTTCACTTTAAAGCAGCATCAGAGTTTCACACAAGTTCTAAAAGTAGATAAAGAGAGCCTAAACAAACAAAATAGTCAATGATAATAAACAGTCATTTTTTAATGAGGAGAATGATCCAATAGCACATGTCTGTGAGTGGCAAAAGTATGTGAACTTTTAAAATTACAAGATAATTTGAAGGTGAAATTAGAGTCTGGTGTTTTCAAACAATGGGATGACAATCAGGTATGAGTGGCTGATCTTGTTTAATTTAATGAACAGTGATCTAGCCAAAGTGAGTTTGGGCTAAAGTTTTAGGGTTATGGTTAGGCTAAAGTGAGTTGGGCTAAAGTTTTAGGGTTTGGGTTAGGGTTGGGATTAGGGTTAGGGGTGTGTTGGGGTTAGGTTTGTGGTTAGGGTTATGGTTAGGGTTGGGATTAGGGTTAGGGTCGTGGTTAGGGTTATGGTTAGGGTTGGGATTACGTTTAGGGGTGTGTTGGGATTAGGATTAGGGGTGTGTTGGGGTTAGGGTTGTGATTAGGGTTATGGTTAGGGTTGGGATTATGGTTAGGGGTGTGTTGGTTTTAGAGTTGGAGTTAGAATTGGGGGGTTTCCACTGTTTAGGTACATCAGGGGGTCTCCGAACGCGACATGACGCCACCATTGATTCCAGCCAATTTTGCGTTGATAAAGTCAAACGGTGCTCCCTCCCTTCTGAGCTCTACCGTGCGCGCAAACAGTGGTTTACCCCCACATATTGGGCATCAGCGTACTCAGGACAAATTGCACAACAACTTTGGGGGTCTAATTTCTCCTGTTTCCCTTGGTAAAATAGAAAAATGGGGGCTAAAAAATCATTTCTGTGGAAAAATTTTTTTTTTTATTTTCACGGCTCTGCATTATAAACTTCTGTGAAGCACTTGGCGGTTAAAAGTGCTCACCACACATCTAGATAAGCCCCTTGGGGGGTCTAGTTTCCAAAATGGGGTCACTTGTGTGGGGTTTTACTGTTTAGGCACATCAAGGGCTCTGCAAACGCAACATGACGCCCGCAGACCATTCCATCAAAGTCTGCATTCCAAAACGGCGCTCCTTTCTTTCCGAGCTCTGCCATGCGCCCAGACAGTGGTTACCCCCACATATGGGGTATCAGCGTACTCAGGACAGATTGGACAACAAGATTTGGGTTACAATTTCTCCTGGTACCCTTGTGAAAGTAAAAATTTGGGGGTGAAAATATCATTTTTGTGGAAAAAAAATGATTTTATTTTCACGGCTCTGCATAATATACTTTTGTGAAGCACTTGCGGGTTCAAAGTGCTCACCACACATCTAGATACACTCCTTGGGGGGTCTAGTTTCCAAAATGGTGTCACTTTTGGGGGGTTTCTACTGTTTAGGCACATCAGGGGCTCTGCAAAAGAAACATGAGCCCCGCAGACCATTCCATCAAAGTCTGCATTCCAAAACAGCGCTCCTTCCCTTTCAAGCTCTACCATGCACCCAAACAGTGGTTCCCCCCACATATGGGGTACCAGCATACTCAGGACAAACTGGACAACTTTTGAGGTCCAATTTCTCCTGTTACCCTTGTGAAAGTAAAAATTTCGGGGTGAAAATATAATTTTTGTGGAAAAAAATAATTTATTTTCACGACTCTGCGTTATAAACTTCTGTGAAGCACTTGGGGGTTCAAAATGCTCACCACACATCTAGATAAGTTCCTTAAGGGGTCTAGTTTTCAAAATGGGGTCACTTGTGGGGGTTTCCATTGTTTAGATACATCAGGGGCTCTCCAAACGTGACTTGGCTTCCGATCTCAATTCCAGTCAATTCTGCATTGAAAACGTCAAATGGTGCTCCTTCCCTTCCAAGCTCTGCCGTGCGCCCAAACAGTGGCTTACGCCCACATATGGGGTATCGGTGCATTCAGGAGAAATTTCACAACAAATTTTGTGATTCATTTTCTCTGTTTACACTTTTGAAAAAAAAAAATGGTTCTGCAGTAAAATGTTTGTAAAAAAAAATTAAATGTTCAATTTTTTCCTTCCACATTGCTTCAGTTCCTGTGAAGTACGTAAAAGGTTAATAAACGTATTGAATGTGTTTTTGAGCACCTTGAGGGGTGCTATTTTTAGAATAGTATCACTTTTGGGTATTTTCTGTCATGTACAGACCTCAAAGTGACTTTAAATGTGATATGGTCCCTAAAAAAATGGTTTTGTAAATTTTGTTGTAAAAATGAGAAATCGCTGGTCAACTTTTAAGCCTTATAACTTCCTAGCAAAAAAAATTTTGTTTCCAATATTGTGCTGATGTAAAGTAGACATGTGGGAAATGTTATTTATTAAGTATTTTATGTGACATCTAAATATCTAAATTAAAAGTTTGAAAGTTGCAAAATTTTTGCCATATTTCCGTTTTTTTCATAAATAAACGCAAGTCATATTGAAGAAATTTTACCACTATCATGAAGTACAATATGTCACGAAAAAACATTCTCAGAATCAGCAGGATTCGTTAAAGCGTTCCAGAGTTATAACCTCATAAAATGACAGTGGTCAGAATTGTAAAAATTGGCCCGGTCATTAAGCTGCAAATTGGCTCTGTCACTAAGGGGTTAATAGGCTACAAGGGCACATAGGAACCCAAGGTAACTTCTAAGCAACTAAAAGTTTGTCAAGTTACCTAATGCTAATTTTATGAGTCCTCCATCAAGAGGACACTAAACTAAAATAGTGTGTATCTCGGGATGGTAAGAAAAAGGCAATACTTTCCAAAAGGAAAATTGCTGCCCATTGATGGAACAATACTTTCTAAAATACACCAGCAAATTCTAAAGGAAAAGGTCAGTACATCTCTCCATGAGCTGAATCTCAAGAGAACGTGGGTCATGCAGCAAGACAAAGACGCAAAACATACAAGTCGTTCTACCAAAGGATGGATAAAGAAAAATGTGACCGTTTTGGAAAGGTCAAGTCAAAATCTTGGCCTTAATCCTATAGAAATGTTGTGTAAGAGCTTGAAGTGAGCAGGTCATGTAAGAAAACCCTCCAACAAAATAGAGGTGAAGCTGTTTTGTAGAGAGGAATGGGGTAAGATTCCTTCAATCCGATGTGCAGGATTAATCAACAATTTCCAGAAACGTTTAGATGCAGTTATTGCTACACAAGGGGGATACACCGGAATCTGAAAGCAAAGGTTTGCATCTCTCATGCCTCTCATGGGCATGTCATATCGGATCATTTTCCTCATTTAAAAAAACACAACTTCTAATATTTTATTTACTTTTAGTACTTGAGGGAAAATCTGATGTAGTTTTAGGTCAAGTTCTGGAGGGTTCACAAACTTTCAAGCACTATTCTATGTGCACGTATTACTGTCTATGTATGTGTATGCACATAACAAAAGAGAAATTGGAGTAACCATAAACCACCAATAAGGTTTAAAACAAAATTATTTATTAGAAAAAGTTCATTAAAAATAATTAACAAACAGTATAACAATATGTGAAAAAAAGGAGGATTGACAGACTGAGATCCAGCAAGCCAATCCAAAATATCAAGCAATGTATAGTATATACAAAACCTATACAACCAGTTACCATATATAGTTTAAGCCCAATAGACCTAGAGTGAGACAAGAGGTTGGTTAATAGGTTTTAATGCTTACTCATAATGAGTAAGGGAGGAAAGGAGTCTTGGTGGGGCTCTGCCAGCACTGCCCCGATGCACGTTTCTCGTACAGAATTCTCAAGAAGTGTCAGATGTCTATGTATGTGTGTGTTGTGTCTATGTACAATATGTGAATGTTGATGTGTAAAATTGTGCTTATGTGTATATATTTGTTTAAAACCCTTCACGACCTTGGACGTTTCCATACGTCCAGGTTCGTAAGTACTTGCCGACCTTGGACGTATGGATACGTCCAGGCGATTTTGCACACGCTCCTGTGCGTGCACGATAACTGACACCTGGCACTCACTGCCAGGAGCGGTTCCCGCCCCGCTCCCGGCAGTTTAATCAGCAAAATGACAGAGGGTCGGGGCTCCCTTTGCCCTCCGTTCAGCGCCCACATGACATCACCGCGAGGGGTGGATCGTTACCATGGTGACCCTATGTCATGATGACATCCGGGCACCAGGCTCTAGCAAGTTAGTTACATCCTTCGCAGTGCATGATATAATTAACTTGTGTCAGATAAATAGAAATTCAGCAAATTCTGCGCTCCCAAATCCAAATGCCCCTCCTTTCTGATCCCCAGTGTCTCTAAACCATATTTAGCATCCACATGTTTGGCATTACTGTAGCAATGAGAGCCCTCCTCATTTACGGGTGTCTCCAGAAATATGAGTTGGGCACTACAACGTACTGGTGACTACAACGGCAGTTTGCAGTTTTCACTCAGCAACATCCACTGCTGCTCGTTTCTAGTAAACACCCATGGAGTCAAAATGGTCAATACACCTGTAGATAAATTCCCAAAGGAATATAATTTCCAAAATGGGGTCACTTGGGGGATTTTGCTCCAATAGCACTGAGGAGCTCCTTGTATGGAATCCTCAAACTATTCTAGGAAAATCTGTGCTCAAGGAGGCAAATAGGGCTCTGTTCCTCCCGAGTCTTGTCGCACTCAGGAGAAAGTTTTACAGCAAAGTGAGGTTCATTTTTTCCTGCTAGCTCTTACAAAAATTAAAAACTTGAGGCTAAAACAATATTTTAGTGGTAAAAATGTAATTATTCTTTCTTCACAGTCCAATGGTATAAAATTCTGTGAGGCACATGTGGTGTCAATGTGATCACTGCATCCCTAAATGAATTCATTGGAGTTTGGTTTGTAGTAAAATGAGGTCCCATATGGGGGATTTCTGCTGTTCTAGCACCTTAGGAGCTCTGTCAATGTGACATGGCATCCTCAAACCCTTCCAGCGAAATCTGAACTTCAATACGGTGCTTCTTCCCTTCTGGGCTTTGCACTGTGCCTCAAAAATTGTTTTCGACCACATGGGGTAGCGGTGTTCTGAGAATAAATTGCACAACAAATTTGGGGTCCATTTTCTTCTGCTATCCTTGTGAAAATGAAAACAATTGGGGCTAAAACAACATTTTTGTGGGAAAATGTGATTTTTTTTATTTTCATAGCTCAAAGTTATAAACTTCTGTGAAGCCCCAGGTGCGGTTTCCAAAATGGGATCACTTGTGGGGTAATTTCTATTGTTTAGGCATATCAGGGGCTCTCCATATGCGACATGGTGTCTGCTAATGATTCCAGCAAATTGTGCATTGAAAAAGTCAAAGGGTGCTCCTTCACATCCAAGCCCAGCCGTACATCCAAACATTAGTTTTCCCCCACATATGGGGTATCGGCGTACTCAGGAGAAATTGCACTACAAATTGTATGAGTCAATTTCTTCTGTTTTCCTTGTAAAAAAAAAAAATTACGGCTAAAATAACATTTTTGTGGGAAAAAATTATATATTTTTTTATTTTCACAGCTGACACCTTGCAGTCGGTGCAGGAGCAGTGCCTGCACCGCTTCCAACACTTTAACCCCCTAAATACTGCAATCGAAAGCATTTAGCAGGCAAGCAGATGGAGGGAGCCCCCTCTGCTCTCCGATTGGCGCCCCTGCTATGTCATCGCAAGGGGCTGATCGTTGCCATTGTGACCCGATGTCATCATGAGGACATCTGGGTCACCAGAGCTAGCAAGCTTGCTACAAGATGCTCACAGCATGGTGTAGAGCAGAGCTGACAGGTTGTAAAGCATAGCAAATCTGCTGCTTTTCTATGCTTTACAAGCGATCAGACTCAGAAAGTGAAAGTTCCATAGTGGGACAAAGTAAAAAAAAAACAAACGCGAAAAAAAACGCATCGCGGAAAAAGAACCAACATGTTAATTAATTTCGCGTAATTCTAGCGTTTTTTCCTGCTATATTATTGACCTAGAAAGTACAGGGAAAATTGCTGTAAAAAAGCGCAAAATCCGCGCAAAAAACGCACCAAAAATGTGCAAAATCCGAGCAAAAAACGCGCGTTTTTACCACGAAAAAAGTCCGGTTTTGCTCAGGAAAATTCTGCACACATTCCTGAACGTGTGCACTTAGTCAAACAGTCGCGAGACATGCAGTCGCGGGGACTTGAACATATTTTTCGAGCACATTGAAGACACTCGGTTAGTACACAAGCATGCTCAGATAACAACATATCTGAGCACGTTCTCTCATCACTATTAATAAATTATTTGTACCCCAAAATGATTCACGTCTGCCAATATTATCGGTCACTTTATTCTCATTAACTTATCTAAGAAATCTGAATAATGTTTCTGTTCTTTTGTGTCTGTTTTGATTTTCCTCTATCTTACTGCTTTTCTTTTTCACACCTAATTTCCTTTTCCTTCAGTCACTCATGTATCACATGACTTCTCCACTACCTTTCAGATCTCTCACAGGATCTGCCTTTGCAGTCCTTGCCTGATGAAGAGACCTGAGTAATCTCGAAAGCTTGCAATTTGTTACCATCTTTTCAGTTAGCCATTAAAAGGTATCAACCACTGAGGACTCTCAATTCTAAATATTTTTCTATATACTGACTAACACGGTACAAAGATGTATATCTTTCCTATAACAGGATCTGCCTTGGAATTTTGTTAGTGCACCATCTAGTGGCCAGATAGCACTACTACATATCAAGTGAATTTTTTTTTACCTTAGAGATGTTCCCAGTAGTTCCCATTTGTTTCCTCTTGTGTTTCCATTTATACTAACTGTGCTACTCCAATATGATTATTACTACTATATTCATTTGTTCTGAGAAGAACGTTATGTATTATTTTGTTATTCCTCCGTTTTAATGTTATTTATATATATTTAATTTTTTGTCTTTTTTTCATGTACAGGTGCTTCTCACAAAATTAGAAAATCATCAAAAAGTTAATTTATTTCAGTTCTTTAATACAAAAAGTGAGACTCGTATGTTATATAGAGTCATTACAAACAGAGTGATCTATTTCAAGTGTTTATTTGTTTATTCTAGCATCACCTCAATGTGAAACCTGAAGCATGTCTATTTTTTAATACAGTTTGCAATATGAAGAATCATACCATACATTTAAAAAAATATATATTTAACATAAAACCTGGTTTAAACAGCATGTCATTTTCTGATGACACACTCCTTTTAAGTCCGGGGACACACTTGCGAGTGTGATGCGAGAAACTCACTCGAGTCTGTCGCATCAATACCCGGCACTGCCGCCGGCACTCGGACCAGAGTGTGCTGCTGCATGTAATTCTATGCAGCCGCAAACTCCGGTCCTGAGTGCCGGCGGCAGTGCCGGGTATTGATGCGACAGACTCGCGTGAGTTTCTCGCATCACATTTGCAAGTGTGTCCCCGGACTAACTGAGACACTACTGAGATTGTTTCACAAAGTATATTACATTCAGGACAGAATATACAGACTATCCTGATGTCTGAAATCGGTACTTTAGGTGACGGGATGAGC
Source organism: Oophaga sylvatica (assembly GCA_033576555.1). Taxonomy (NCBI): domain Eukaryota; kingdom Metazoa; phylum Chordata; class Amphibia; order Anura; family Dendrobatidae; genus Oophaga; species Oophaga sylvatica. The sequence goes on from JARQOD010000001.1 coordinate 342,509,499, forward strand.
CGGGGAACATGAAACATGACATTATGGAGCAAAATCTCCTCGCAGTGAGACAGAGAATTTCCCTCACCTCCTTGTTATGCTTTGAAGCCACAAATCACCAAAGAACTTTTCGCCTTATTAGCCACATCACAATGGCTACTAGAATTCACCTCACATCCATATGGAAGACCATGTCACTATTCTGTTTAGCTGTGAATAAACATTTAATTTAACCCCTTGCTTTCACAGCCAAGTTTCTTTTTTCCGTTTGCATTTTCCTACCCATCTTCCAAGAGCAATAACTTTTTTGTTTTAGTGTTAACACAGCCGTATGAAGGCTTGATTTTCTGCTGGACGAGTTGTTGCATTGAAAGACACCATTTTATCATGAAATGGTTAAAAAAAAATAAAATAAAACAGGAAATGAATTCCAAGTACAAGAAAATTATGAAAAAAAAGGCAATTCTGCCATTGTGTTTTGGGCTACGTTTTTACGGTATCCTTTGTAAGGTAAATCTGAACTAGTAGCATTATTCTCCAGGTCAGTATAGTAAAACCAAACTTTCATGTTTTTATTAACCCCTTCCCGACATTGGACGTATCCATACATCATGGTTGGCTGGTACTTACCGACCTATGGATACGTCATTGTGATCTCCCGCACACAGGGGCCGTGCGCGGCCGATCGCCATCGGTGTCAGCTGATTCTGACAGCTGACACCTTGCAATCAGTGCAGGAGCAGTGCCTGCACCGCTTCCAACACTTTAACCCCCTAAATACTGCAATCGAAAGCATTTAGCAGGCAAGCAGATGGAGGGAGCCCCCTCTGCTCTCCGATTGGCGCCCCTGCTATGTCATCGCAAGGGCTGATCGTTGCCATTGTGACCCGATGTCATCATGAGGACATCTGGGTCACCAGAGCTAGCAAGCTTGCTACAAGATGCTCACAGCATGGTGTAGAGCAGAGCTGACAGGTTGTAAAGCATAGCAAATCTGCTGCTTTTCTATGCTTTACAAGCGATCAGACTCCAGAAAGTGAAAGTTCCATAGTGGGACAAAGTAAAAAAAAAACAAACCAAAAAAAAAAGGAAACAATTTTTTTTTACAAAATAAAAAAAAATAAAAAAATATATTCATATATTGTACCCAAAAATAAATATTTTTATGAAAGGAAAAAAAAAAAGTTGACATATTTGGTATCGCCACATCCGGAATGATCCAACCTATAAAACTGCCCACTAGTTAACCCTTTAAGCGAACACCGCAAAAAAAGAGGCAAAAAACTATGCTTTATCATCATACCTCCAAACAAAAAGTGGAATAAAACGCGATAAAAAAGATGTAAATAAAAATTAAAACATCATCTTGTCCCGCAAGAAACAAGCCACCATACAGCTCCATAAGCAGAAAAATAAAAAAGTTATAGTTCTCAGAATAAAGTGATGCAAAAATAATTATTTTTCTTATAAAATAGTTTTTACTGTGTAAAAGCACCAAAAGATAAAAAAAAACTATATAAATGTGGCATCACTGTGATTGTACTGACCTGAAGAGTAAGGGCTCATACTCACTGGCTGGAAAAAAATCGGTCCGTTTTCTGCAGGGAAAAAACGGTACAATTGTTGTAAAAAGGCATGCGATTTGCATGCGATTTTAAATCACACCATGCGTTTTCCATCAGTTTTCCATCAGTTTTCCATCTGTATGCAATGCGATTTTAACATGAAGTTTTACATAGAGCAGTTATCTCTATGTAAAAAGTCATGTAAAAATCACATTGTAAAAAAAAATGTACACAAAAAGCAAATAATTATATATATATATATATATATATATTATATATATATATATATGTCATACACTTCTACATAGTATAATAGCCGCTAATTCATCCCCGGCTATACTGTAAAATCACACTAACAGCTTTAATAAAGAATTGAAACAATACATATACACACATAGAATACATATATATATATAGATATATATATGTCATTGTGACATATATATATCTATATATATATACATATATTTATAGTTCATACACTTCTACATACTGTAATAGCCGCTAATTCAATTGCCGGCTTTTGTGAAATCACAGAAGCCGACATGAAATGATACATTGTTTACACACACTTAACCATGTCATTTCATGTATTTTGATATGTGGTTTTAATTTACAATTACATAAGTGTATGTGTGCAAAATTTCAGAAATGTAGGGGTTAATTAAAGGTGTAAATTCGTTGAAAAAAAATGCGTGGGCTCCCGCTGTATTTTCTCCACCAGACAGACAAAGCAAGCGAGTGGGGGCAGATAATAATAGCCTAGGGAGGGTACATTTTTTTGTGCCCCCCCTGGCTACTAACATCTGCCCCCAGACACCCCAGAAAGGGCAAATCTCTAATTAGATTAGCCCTTTCTGGCACTTTGCCCATCTATTCCCATTGCCCTGTAGCGGTGGCGAATGGGTTAATAAGGGGTTAAAGCCACCTTGAAATTGAAAGGTAACTTTAAGCCAGGTTAATAATTGAGAGCTGTCAATTAGACAACTATCAATTATTAATCCTATTAAAGTAAATAAAAAAAACACACACACTTTAAGAATAAATAATTTTAATGAAATAAAAACACATTTTTTTGACCATCTTTTATTTAATTCTTAATCCCTCGAAGCCCTTGATCTCCTATAATAAAGAAAAAATAATAAAACAACGTTATTCTTACCTATCTGCAATCTGTCACGTCCCACGATGTAATCCTTCACAAAGGGTTAACTACTAGCAATCACATAAGCAGCGCAAGTAATCCTGCGTGCTCATCTGATAGCTCCTGAATGAATGAGCTTATCTCCTGCCGACAGGAGAGGATGTGATTAATGAATGAAGCTTAATTGATTGCGTCCCACTTTCACTTGAGGTCAGGTCAGGGTGACCTGACCTCAAGTGAAAGTGGGAATAAATCAATTAAGCTTCACTCATTAATCACTTCCTCTCCTTTCGCTGGGAGAGGAAGTTATTCATTTGGGGGGTAACAGCTCAGAAGGCAGCATTAGCTCCCTGCGAGCTGTAACCTGTTAACCCTTTCTGATGGATTACAGCGTGGGACCTGACTGTGCATCAGATTGGTAAGAATAATTTTTCTTTTTAATTTTATTTTTATTACAGGAAATGGTTTTAGCAGGAAAATAAAATATGGTCAAAAACTGTTTGATTATTTCATTAAACTTCTTTTTTATTAAAGTGTGTGTGTTTGATTTTTCTTTCATACAATAGGATTAATAATTGATAGTTGTCTAATTGACAGCTCTCAATTATTAACCTGGCTTAAAGTCACCTTTCAATTGCAAGGTGGTTTTAACCCCTTATTAACCCATTCGCCACCGCTACAGGGCAATGGGAATAGACGGGCAAAGTGCCAGAAAGGGCTAATCTAATTAGAGATTTGCCCTTTCTGGGGTGTCTGGGGCAGATGTTAGTAGCCAGGGGGGGCACAAAAAAAATGTACCCTCCCTAGGCTATTATTATATGCCCCCACTCGCTTGCTTTGTCTGTCTGGTGGAGAAAATACAGCGGGAGCCCACGCATTTTTTTTCAACGAATTTACACCTTTAATTAACACCTACATGTCTGAAATTTTGCACACATACACTTATGTAATTGTAAGTTAAAACCATATATCAAAATACATGAAATGACATGGTTAAGTGTGTGTAAACAATGTATAATTTCATGTCGGCTTCTGTGATTTCACAAAAGCCGGCAATTGAATTAGCAGCTATTACAGTATGTAGAAGTGTATGAACTATAAATATATATATATATATACAGTATGTATGTGTCACAATGACATATATATATATATATATATGTATTCTATGTGTATGTATCTAGTGTTTTGTGAGCTGTCAGTGTGATTTTACAGTAGCCGGGGATGAATTGCCGGCTTTTCAAAGGAGACTGGTGCGTATAAATCGGACAGCACTCGCATAGTGCCAGTGCTGTGCGATGATTTCTCGCACCCATTGACTTGCATTGGCGATTATCATGCCAAAATCGCATCAAATCGCAGCATGCTGCGATTTTTTTCTCACACCAATTTCTGATGAGAAAAAAATGGCAAATGAGAACTCACCTATTGAATAACATTGGTCAGATTTGAATCCGATTTTTTTTTTTTTCGGCTGAATATCATCCGTTTTCGGCGCCAGTGAGTATGAGTCCTAAAACTGCTTTTCTACCACAAGCGGAACAAGATAAAAAAAAATCCTGAATTGCTGTTTTTTGTTCATTCTGCCTCCCAAAAATCGAAATAGAAAGCGATCCAAAAATGTAATGTGCCCGAAAATGGTACCAATAAAACTTTAACTCGTCCCGCAAAAAATTAGCCCTCACATAAATGTGTTGACCGAAATATTGAAAAATTATAGCTCTCAAAATATGGAGATGCAAAAATTAGTGTGTGACAGCAGCCAAACATAAAAACCCAATATAAATCTGGTATCGCTGTAATCGCACCAACCTGAAGAATAAAGTCATCTAATCACCTATACCACACGAGGTACGGCGTAAAAAAAATAAAACCAATTCTTGACCTGCTGTTGATTTGTTCATTCTGCTCCCAAAGATCACAGTAAGGCTCCTCTCACATTTATCCTCTACTCTGTGCTGAGCACTTGCACCGGGGTTCTCATGTATATATCTGAAATACGTGATTCAGACGGAACCCTTGGCAGTACATTCGTTATAATGAGGCAGATGGAGACACTGTGGATGCCATCTTGCCTATGATCCAGTGGTGTCCATCTTTTAAGGCGTGCATAAAAAGCGGTCAGCCATGGTTGAAGAGAAGGAAATTGCTGAACAGAGGCAGGATGGAGTCTAGAGTAACTCTAATAGTATAGTGTAGCTCCCCAACACACAATACAGTGCAGCTCCCCCAACACACAGTACAGTGCAGCTCCCAAACACACAATACAGTGCAGCTCCCCAACACACAATACAGTGCAGCTCCCCAACACACAATACAGTGCAGTGCAGCCCCCTCAACACACAGTATAATGCAGCTCCATTCCAACACACAGTATAGTGCAGACACACACACAGTATAATGCAGCCCCTGCACTCTCTCTCTCACACACACACACACACTACTCACCCTTCCTTGTTCCCCGCGCTGCTCATTGGCTCCACTGCTGGCACAGCGTGGTGCGCGATGAAGTGACGTCATCGCGTACCTGCTGAGTCACAAGAAGAGGTGGAGTGATGGGAAAGGAAGCATCAGCTGATGCTCTCTCCTCCATTACTGCTTTCAACAGTATCAGCATTTATGATGAATCAGCGATGGGGGGGCGGCGCTGGACCTCTTAGTGGCCGCATGATGTGACGCTATAGGCGGCACACCACTCGCTCAGCTGGGTGCCCCTGGAGGAGCAGGGACCCTAGGCAACTGCCTGGTCTGCCTGCCCCTAACGCCGGTCCTGGGAGTACGCCAACTCTTCTATGGGTTAAATTTTGCTGCCATTTTTACCCATTTCCAAGTGTGAAAATGTAGAATTTGGAGTTAAAACAAATTTTGGTGATAAAAATGCAATTATTTTTTCTTCACTACCCAGTGGTTTAAAATTATGTGACACATCTGCAGTGTCAATATGATCACTGCACCCTTAGATTAATTCATTGAGAGGTGTAGTTTGTAAAATGGTGTCTCTTATGGTGGGTTCTGCTGTTCTGGCACCTCATGGGCTCTGCCAATGTGACTTGGCAACCTCAAACCCGGTCAGCAAAATCTGAACTCCAATATGGCGCTTCTTCCCTTCTGAGCTTTGCACTGTGCCTCAAAAGTAGTTTTAAACAACATATGGGGTATCGGCATACTCAGGAGAAATTGCACAACAAATTTTGGTTTCCATTTTCTCCTGTTACCCTTGTGAAACTTAAAAAATTGGTGGGAAAAATTTGATTTTATTTAATTTTCATGGCTCTATGTTATAAACTTCTGTGAAGGAACTGGAGTTTGAAGGTGCTCACCACACTAGTTTTCAAAATGTGGGCACTTGTGGGGGGTTTCCACTGTTTAGGCACATCAGGGACTCTCCAAATATGACATGACACCTGCAGACAATTCCTTCAAAATCTGCATTCCAAAACGTCACTTCTTCCTGTCTGAGCCCTGCTGTGCACCCAAACAGTAGTATGGGGTATTTGCATACTCAAGAGATATTGCGCAACAAATTTTGGAGTCCATTTAGCTTGTGAACATAAAAAAATTGGGACTAAAAGGAAATTTTTGTGGGAAAAATGTGATTTTTTTTTATTTTCATGGCTCTATGTTATAAACTTTTGTGAAGGAACTGAGGGTTGAAGGTGCTTACAACACATCTATATACATTTATTGAGGGGTCTAGTTTCTTAAATGGGGTCACTTGTGGTGGGTTTCCACTGTTTAGGCACATCAGGGACTCTCCAAACATGACATAACACCTGCAGACCATTTCTTCAAAGTCTGTATTCCAAAACGTCACTCCTTCCTTTCTGAGCCCTGCTGTGCACTCAAGGGGTATTTGCATACTCAGAAGAAATTGCACAACAAATTTTGGGGTCTATTGTATCCAGTTACCTTGTGAAAATAAAAAAAAGGGACTAAAATAAATTTTTTCCTGGGAAAAATGTGTTTTTATTATTTTCACCGCTCTATATTATAAACTTTTATGAAGCTCAGCACACGTCTAGATAAGCTCCATGAGAGGTATAGTTTACAAAATGATGTCACTTTTGGAGGATTTCTACTGTGAAGTCACATCATGGGTTCTCCAAGCTCAACATGGCATCCGCTAATTATTCCATCAAATTTTGCATTCAAAATTTCAAATGGCACTTCTTCCCTTCTAAGCCCTGCTGTGCGCCCAAACTGTAGTTTTCCTCCACATATTGGGTATATTTGTACTCAGGAGAAATTGCCCAACAAATTGTATGGTGCAATTTCTCCTGTTTTATGAAAACACAAAATTTAGGGCTAAAAATACATTTTTGTGGAAAAAATGTGATTTTTTTATTTTTACAGCTCTATGTTACAAACTTCCCAGAAGCACCTGGGGGTTGAAGGTGCTCACCACACATCTAGATAATTTCCCTGAGGAGTTTAGTTTCCAAAATGGTGTAATTTTTGTGAGGTTTCCACTGTTTAGGCACATCAGGGGCTCTCCAAACACGACACGGCATTTACTAATTATTCCTGCAAATTTTGCATTCAAGAAGTCAAAGTGTGCTCGTTCCCTTCCGAGTCCTCCCATGCGCCCAAACAGTTATTTTCCCCCAAATATGGGGTATTGAAATGCTCACGAGAAATTGCACAACACATTTTGGAGTCCATTTTTTCCTGTTACCCTTGTGAAAAAAAAATTAGGGTATAAAGTAAAATTTTTGTGAAAAAAGTTAAATGTTAATTTTTTCTTTCCACATTCTAAAAATTTCAGTGGAGTACCTGAAGGCCTAATAAACTTATTGAATGTGGTTTTGAGCCCTTTGAGGGGTGCAATTTTTAGAATGGTGTCACTTTTTGGTATTTTCTGTCCTATAGACCCCTCAAAGTCACTTCAAATGTAATATGGTCCCTAAAAAATGGTTTTGTAAAAGTTATTGAAAAGATGAGAAATATCTGGTCAACTTTTCACTCTTATAATATCCTAAAAAAAAATAAATTATGTTTCACAAATTATGCTGATATGAAGTAGACATGTGAGAAATGTTATTTATTAACTATTTTGTGTGGCATAGATCTCTGATTTAAAGACATAAAGTTAACAGTTTGAAAATTGAGAAATGTTCAAAATTTTTGACAAATTTCCATTTTTTTCAATAAATAAACGCAAGTCATATCGCAGAAATTTTACCACTATCATGAAGTACAATATGTCAGAAAAAAACATTCTTATAAACATTATTATAATTAATGGGATATGTTGAAGCATTCCAGAGTTATTACCACATTAGAATTGTGTCAGAATTGTAACATTTGGCCTAGTCATGAAGGTGAAAACAGGCTTGGTGGCAAGAAAAAAATCTGAAGTTTGTAAAAAAGAATTTTTGCTTGTGCCAACAGACCCATAACATTTTTATTTCTCCATGAATTGAGCTGGGTGAGCGCTTGTTTTTTGTGTGGCAAGCTGGTGGTTTTCTTTATTATACAAATTTGGGGAACCCATGATGTTTTTATTGTTTTTATTGCATTTTGTTAAGTGGGTGTGGTGACCATAAAACACAATTCTGCAGTTTTTATTTCTTCTATAGACTGCTCCTACTGTATTGGTGTATTAATATTAGTAAAAGTTGTGGTCTCATATGAGGCTCAGCCTGCGTTCACCATGCCCCTGGCTGCCAAGCTGGCATGGGACCCCATTTAAACACCACTGTGAAAGATTTAAATGGTTAACAGCAGCAATCAGAGCTCTGTTAGATACAAATGCAGGCTATGAAATGTAGCCGGCATCAACCGCGTGTAGAGAGAGCTCAGCACTCGTTCACCTCAGCACTGACGTAGCGATACGTCATTTTGCATTAAGGGTTAATTGTGCTCTTTGAACATATTAAGGCAACCGGATCTGACATTTTGAAGCATTTTATATTATATGGTTCTTATGGTTAGGCTTGTTCCCCTGGTTGACACTAAACTAGCCAATAAACTCATTCCAAAAATAACACTGTCAGGATTTACGATGTCACCATCGAGTCAGATAAGTAACCTTGTCTAATCACGGTTTTATGTTTAGGAGATGATTAGCTTCATTTTTATGTTCCCCTGTGTGGAAAACTTTTACATATTGTAGATTTTTTTTAAAACTGGACTTTTGCCATCTGTATAATAAAGAATAATGGAACTTAATGATAAAAGTCTGATGCAAAGATCTATGGTATGTATAGGTGAACTTAAAACACTGCTAATGTTATGTGCTCAATATCTACACTGTATTGCACAATATTTCAGATTCATATAATATTAAAGGGTTTGTCCAGACTGAATGACTGCAGATGCAGACTTTTATCATAGAATGTTAGAGTTGGAAGGGACCTCCAGGGTCATCGTGTCCAACCCTCTGCTAAGTGCAGCGCAGGATTCACTAAACCATCTCAGACAGATGTCTGGCCAGCCTCTGCTTACAGACTTTCATTGAAGGAGAACTCAGTCACCACCTCTCATGGTGAGCCTGTTCCACTCATTGATCACTGGCAAAAAGTTTTTTTCTAATATCTAATCTGTATCTTCTCCCTTTCAGTTTAATTCCATTGCTTCTCATGTTTCCATGTGTAAATGAGAATAAGGATGACCCCTCTACACTGTGATATCCCTTCAGATATTTGTAGACAGCTATTAAGTTTTCTTTTAGCCTTCTTTTTTGCAAGGTAAACATTCCCATATCCTTTAACTGTTCCTCGTAGGACATACTTTGCAGTCCGCTCACCATCCTGGTAGCTCTTCTCTGAACTTGCTCCAGTTTTTCAATGTGTTTTTTACAATGTGTTGCCTAGAACTGGAAACAGTATTCCAGATGAGACCTGACCAAGCAGGAGTAGAGGAGGATAAGTACTACACATGATCTAGACTCATTGCTTCTCTTAATACATCCTAGAGCTGTTTGCCTTTTTTGCTGCTGCATCACACTGTTGACTCATGTGCAGTCTGTGATCTATTAGTATACCCAAGTCTTTTTCACACGTGCTGTTTCTTAATTCAATTCCTCCCATTCTATACATGTAATTTTTGTTTTTTTGCCCAAATGTAAAATGATGGATTTCTCCCTGTTAAATAGCATTCTATTAGTCGCTGCCCATTGTTCAAGCTTATCTAGATCCTTCTGAATCCTTTCAACGTCTTCTCCAGTGTTAGCTAGCCCTCGTAGCTTTGCATCATCTGCAAATTTGATTAGTTTATCTTTAGTTCCCTTATCTAGATCATTTATAAAAATGTTGAACAACACTGGGGACAGTACAGAGCTTTGGGGTACCCACGTTGAAACACTTCAAATTGGATGTGCCACCATTTAATTTTGCCCTGGACAATTCCTTTAACTTATAGAAACACTAGATGTCTAGTTCAGTTTATCCTCCTTAGACCTCGCGTACACTGTAGTGTACAACGGTTTCTGGGTTCTGGGACTTCTGGGTCTGAGGAGGATATACAAATTATGGCACACAAACTTAAAACAATGATGAACTCCTGCAGTGTCCCTCTGAAGAGATTCACTCTCTGTATAGTATTAAAGTACCAATCTCTTTTACTAGTCTTAAACTCATCAACCGCCTTCTTCATCTTTTATCGGCACTGCTCCAGCTGGTCTACAACAGTTTGTGATCTTCCGGATTGCTCCTGTCGTTGCTGGGCGATATGGAAGTCACTACTTAATGTAAATCTGTGAGAGCCAGAACGAGGCTCTCATAGTCTTACATTGAGAGATTGTGACCATTACCTCTCACTTCTGGTCAGTCAGAAGTTGCGGTTGCAAGATCTCAGCATGGCACAGGAGTGGGTAAGTATTAGACTAGGATCAGGGACCTTAGATTAGTAGCTCCACTACAGAACTGAAATAAACTAGAGAGGTGCTTTAATATGGCCATCAACATGACTCAGTGGTTGGCACTGTTGCGTTGCAGCACTTTTGTCCTGATTTCAAATCCTACCAAAGACAGCATCTTTAAGAAGTTTGTTTGTTCTCCCATATTTGCGTGAGTTTTCTTTCATGCAGATGGGGAATTTGTGAACCCCAGTGGGAACAATGATGACAATGTCTATAATGCACTGCAGACTCTGATTAGCATTATTTAAAGGAGTTGTTCAGGACTTTTACATTGATGGCCTATCCTTTGAATAGGTCATCAATATTTGATTGGTGGGGGTGCGATACCTGCCACCACACTAATCTGTTGTTCCTGGCGCCAGCAGCGGCCATATGTGCACAGTTCTGGAGCTGCACATCACAGCTTTGTCAACTGTATAGTGGACACGGCAGGGTACTGCACCTCCGCTACTATACCATTGACGAAGCTGTGCAACTCTACAGCGGAGTACATCCAGCCACCACAGGCACCAGTTAATCAGCTGGGTGCCAAGTGTTGCACCTCCACTGATCAGATATTTATGACCTTTCCTAAGCATAGGCCACCAATATTAGGATAGCCCATCAGTTCAAAAGTCCTAGACAACCTCTTTGAGTAAGCAAAATATTAAATAATTCCTCTCACTACATGCCATACTCCTTGATGATATAGTAGGAAAGGCGTGCACTCTGTACTAGCGGATAGGTGCAGGCTGAACCTGGAGCTAGGCCAGATAAATCATAAAAATGGAAAAACAGCCGCACTCAAACAATCTTTCAATGCAAGTGAAAAAGATTTATTTGAAAACACCACAGCATAAAAAACTGTTGATGTAACGTTTCGACCCTGCATTGGGTCTTTCTCAAACCTTAGGGTAGATAACGGAAAAGAAACAGAAGAGGCCACTGTGGGATATGAAAACTTGAAAGGCTCCAGGCCATGTATATGGAAGTCCAACAGGGCAAGGACCAAATAAAGGTCCTAGAGAAAAGCTGGTAGGATGAAGGATCAGGTGCTGTCTGTGGTGGTGACGGCACCTGATCCTTCATCCTACCAGCTATTCTCTAGGACCTTTAGTTGGTCCTTGCCCTGTCAGACTTCCATATACATGGCCTGGTGCCTTTCAAGTCTTCATATCCTACAGTGGCCTCTTCTGTTTCTTTTCCGTTATCTACCCTAAGGTTTGAGAAAGAACCAATGCAGGGTCGAAACGTTACCTCAACACTTTTTTTACGCTGTGGTGTTTTCAAATAGATCTTTTTCCTTTGTATTGAAAGATTGTTTGAGTGCAGCTGTTTTTTCCATTTTTATGATACTCCTTGATGATGATGCTTAGGCTGTAGAACACCGATCATTTATTCACGATGGTTAAAACAAGCACCTACAGGAAAATGATTTCTTGAGGCATACTTGTGATTGCTGTTGTTTCCAATAATACTAAAATATCTTCTTGCTTCACTTTTATTCTATTTTGTAACTAGAACTTGAAGTTGCAAGATTAAGCACAGATGTAAATTTGGAAGATCTCCACTTCCCACAGAGTATTGGATATGGGAGCTCTATTCAACTTTCTTCGAATACACTGAGACAAAACGGACGCAATGGTAAATAAAAATTCTGCAACTTTTTTTTATTCAAGAGGATGTTTATCTAAGGAACCATAGTTATGAGAAACCACACCAACATACTGTAAACAAAGTAGACTGACTGCTTAATCCATGGAAAACTCTCACTCATCAAACAGAATCTAAAGCCCCCATCCACATTATCAGTGGTTTCAGCCTACAGTCTAATGTGCATGGGGGCCCAGAAAAATGATTGTCCGGGGAGTTATTGATCTGACTTGTCCATTTTTGGACTTCCAGTCCTTATGTTCTCCCTGAAATTAGCCCATTTGCAAAAATTTCTACTTTCTGGTTTTTATCAGTCAAGATGGGGTGCAGAGTGTACATTAATGAAAAAAAAGAACTTTTTTGCATTTACCAAATGGCTGCGATGAAACAGAGTGAAAAATTTAAAGGGGTCTGAATACTTTCTGAACGCACTGTAAATCGCACACGTAAAAATGTCAGTTGCATTGGATTTTGCTGTGTACAATCTCTTTTTTTTTCCTTAATATCAAAATATTTTGGCAGCCAAACCTGTAACATCATGTGGCAAATTAACAAGTCTGTACTTTTGATCTTAGTTAATCCGCTTCCTGCTAACTTTCTTGTTTCCATCTCCAGCTCGCGGCTGCCTCAGGTTCCTAAGCAACCAACCACTCCTCAATACTCTCGCCATTGTCTTTCTGCTCATACTTCCAGCCTCAACTGATTGCTTTTGCAACAAATGCCCATTGTTAATGTCAGTCATTGCTGTCTATTTTAAATGAGATCCAACCTTTATCCCTTATTTTTATGCAAATCAATTTACTTCTGCTAAATACTGCCTTATACCTGACCCTGTCATTGACCTTAGCCTTATTATTGGGTTCCTCTCCAGTTTTGATCCCTTTGATTTGTCTTATGGTACCCTATTCTTAGTTTTACCCCCCGGCCCGTCCTTTTACTACTTCCTTGTCTCTTTCTTTTGGCTTTCTGCATTCTATTCAGTCTCCTAGTGATGATTATTGGCTCTTTATCTACGGTTCAGCTATTTCTTCAGCGCACATTGACTACAATGAACATGCTTTGAGGCAATCTTGCTGTTCTATCCCTTCTGCTATGAAATCTGTTGAGGAACTGGTTAGCTCTACTGGAAAACAAACCCTCTTCCTGAACATTGCAAGAAGGAGCTGTGCTGCCTGGACTTTCTTATATACTAGAAGGGTTTCAGTCACTATCTATTTTTTGGAGGAACTTGACTGTACTTCCTAATTTGTCTTCTTATTTGCCGAAAACATGTTGTGTTCATAGTCAATAGTAGAAAATGAACAAAGCCAATGTTGATACACATCTTATTTGCTGTAAATATTGCTATTTGTTTATTTCTCTACCACACTGGACATTTTATGTAAAATGTGGGCATACTTAGCCGAAAGAGACAGAAATTAGAGTAAATTACAATAAGACTAAAGTTGTGTGAGACTAGAAAAAGTGTGTACTTACTTTCCCGTGAAACAGTGTCACTCTCTAAAGCTATGGGCATCATTGTGACAAAACCCCATTAACTTGAGTAAGAAACACAGCAAGTCAACAAACATTGAATAAAGTTTTAACTTTAACCCCTTAACGACCGCCGATACACCTTTTAATGGCGGTAGTTAAGGGTACTTAAACCACAGCGCCGTTAATTAACGGCGCTGTGGAGAAAGTATATAGCACCCCCCAGAGTCGGATTTTCCACAGAGAACATCATTCGGGACGGTTTTTACCGACCCCGCTTTTGCGATCGCCGTTATTAACCCTATAACGGCAATCGCAAAAAAAAGCCGCGATTCTGCATTTAATCTCTCTCTCCTCTGATGTGATCGCACATCAGAGGGGAGAGAAATAGGGTCCCCGGGACCCCCGATCTGTCCCCCGTGCCTCCTGGTGTCCCTGTCACGCTGTCTCTGCATACAGGAGGTCAGGGGCCTAAGCTGACCCTAAGCTGGGGCCCTGACTAATCCCTCTACCTGGAGGTACTGTTAAAGGTACAGAGGTCCAGGCCGCCAGCGTAACCCCTACCTCCTGAGGGTCCCTGAACCTCAGTAATCTAGTCCTGAGAAGGACCCCGATCACAACAACAGGGGACAGGATAATATAAGCCAACACACAGTACTAGACGAACGAGACAGAACAAGGGGAAAACCAAAAACCACCTTGCATACAAAAACTCACACCACAACAACAGAGGGAACACCAACGGGTAAGGAGATAAATGATAAAGCGAGGAAGGGAAAAAACAACACCAAGTACACTTCACTCCAAACTCCAAAATACCACGAGCCGCTCTGTTTGTCTGCAAGGAATGCTTTCACCGACAACTTCCCTAACAGACCGGCAGGTATTTGAAGGAGTCCCACTACTGCAGCATTGACTGCAGCTGGGTGAGGCTGGGCCTCATCTAGCACAGAGAGAGAGAATTAACTCCCTCACTGCCGAAAAACACAAAGCACCAAAAACTCAGCTGCGAGAAGTCAGGCTGTGTAATCGTGACGATCTTCGTGGCGACACACCCGTGACAGTACCCACCCTTCTACGAGGACCCTCAGGGCCAGGTTTATCCGGGTGAGTCGTGTGGAAGGCCCGAATTAATCGGTCTGCGTTAATATCCGACGCAGGAACCCACATCCTCTCCTCAGGACCATACCCCTTCCAATGAACCAGGTACTGAAGCGTGAATCGATAACTTTTGATACCTGAAACTCCAAGTTACCATTGACCACCACTGGAGGAGGAGGTAAAGGTGACGGTATCACCGGCGCCACATAACTCTTAAGCAACGATCTGTGGAACACGTTGTGAATTTTAAACGTAGGGGGAGGTCAAGACGGAATGCCACCGGATTAATTATAGAACTGATCCTGTACGGCCCGATGAACCTGGGACCCAGTTTCCAGGAGGGAACCTTAAGTTTTATATTCTTGGTAGACAACCATACCTGATCGTTCACACTTAGGTCCGGACCGGACACTCTCCTCCTATCAGCCATACATTTGTATCGGTTCCCCATAGTATTCAGATTATTCAGCACCCCTCTCCATACTGAAGCGAGTGATGATGAAAATCGTTCCTCCTCAGGAACCCCCGAAGAGCCCCCCTACTGAAAGTACAAAACTGGGGGTGAAAACCATATGCCCCAAAAAACGGGGACTTACCAGTGGACTCGCTCCGCCTATTATTAAGAGCAAACTCTGCCAGAGGTAAGAAAGAAGCCCAGTCCTCCTGGTTCTCTGACACAAAACACCGGAGATATGTCTCCAAGCTCTGGTTCAGACGTTCCGTCTGACCATTGGTCTGAGGATGAAAAGCCGATGAAAACGATAAATGCATCCCCGCCGTGTACAAAATGCCTTCCAGAATTTGGACACAAACTGAGACCCCCGATCAGACACCACATCGGAGGGTACCCCGTGAAGCCTCACAATCTCCCCAATGAACACCTGCGCAAGAGTTTTAGCATTAGGAAGAGCAGGAAGAGCGATAAAATGTGCCATCTTGCTGAACCTGTCCACTACAACGAGTATTACCGTTTTACCCGAAGAGGTCCGTAATAAAGTCCATGGACAGATGAGTCCAAGGACGCTCCAGGATCTTCAAAGGTAAGAGGGCCCCAGACGGACGGGTATGTGGGGTCTTAGAGCGCGCATAAACCCCACAGGACGCGACAAAAGTTACCACCTCCCTATGTAAGTTAGGCCACCAAAACCGACGCGAGAGGAGATCCACAGTTGCTTTACTCCCTGGGTGTCCTGCCAAAGCTGAGTTATGGTGTGCCTCGATCACCTTTTGCCGCAACTGATCTGGAACAAACAGTCTCCCTGGAGGTCCAACAGGGGCGTCCCCCTGAGCCTCCAATACCTCCTCCTCAAGCTCAGAGCATACTGCCGACACCACCACCCCCTCCTGAAGGATAGGAACCGGGTCATCCGTACTCCCGGCCCCAGGGAAACTACGAGATAAGGCATCCGCCTTTACATTTTTTGACCCAGGACGATATGTGACGACAAAATTAAACCTGGTAAAAAACAACGACCACCTAGCTTGTCTGGGATTCAGACTTTTGCGGACTCCAGATATAGCAGGTTCTTGTGATCGGTGATGACGGTGACCGGAAGGACTGCCCCCTCCAAAAAATGGCGCCACTCCTCAAAAGCTAACTTAATGGCCAAGAGTTCCCTATTGCCGACATCGTAATTCCTCTCAGCGGACGACAATTTTTTAGAGAAAAAGGCGCACGGATGCCACTTACCAGGGGACGAACCTTGTGACAATACTGCTCCCACCCCTACCTCGGAAGCGTCTACCTCTACAATGAACGGCTGAGACGCATCAGGTTGAATGAGTATGGGTGCCGAGGCAAAACATTTTTTCAAGGAGGAGAGTGCTTGACAAGCCTTGTCAGACCACCTAGAAAAATCCGTCCCCTTTTTTGTCATGTCTGTGAGAGGTTTAACCATGGACGAGAAATTACGAATAAATTTCTGGTAATAATTAGCAAACCCCAGGAAACGTTGTAGAGCCTTAAGATTCTCTGGCAGATCCCACTCAAGAACTGCCCGCACTTTCCCAGGGTCCTACGAAAACCGGACGCTGAAACCAGGAAGCCTAAAAACTGGAGTTCCTGTACGGCGAACACACACTTTTCCCATTTGGCGTACAGTTTATTATCCCGCAAGATCTGTAACACCTGCCTAACATGCTCCTGATGAGACACAAGATCCGGCGAGTAAATTAAGATATCATCCAGATATATGACAACAAACTGTCCCACCAGGCGGCGAAAAATGTCATTTACAAAGTGTTGGAACACCGCCGGGGCATTACTCAGACCGAATGGCATGACAAGGTTCTCATAATGCCCCTCCGGAGTGTTAAACGCCGTCTTCCACTCATCCCCCTCCTTCATCCTAATCAGATTGTACGCCCCCTTAGATCCAACTTCGAGAACCATTTGGCGCCCACGATCTGATTGAAGAGATCGGGAATAAGTGGGAGCGGATACGGATCTCGGACCGTAATCCGATTAAGTTCACGGAAATCCAGGCAAGGGCGTAGGCCTCCATCTTTCTTCTTCACAAA